>VZSZ01001968.1:71697-106440 GCA_013398815.1 Ibidorhyncha struthersii | reverse complement strand
GCGAGGGGCAGGGTTGGGGCACCGTTGGCAGCCGAAGATGCTTAATCAGAGGGCTGGACTGATGATGCTCCGGGTGCAGGGGGTCCACCGGCTCACCCCACGCCAGGCCTGGGTG
Source organism: Ibidorhyncha struthersii (assembly GCA_013398815.1). Taxonomy (NCBI): domain Eukaryota; kingdom Metazoa; phylum Chordata; class Aves; order Charadriiformes; family Charadriidae; genus Ibidorhyncha; species Ibidorhyncha struthersii. Next base: position 106,325 of record VZSZ01001968.1, on the reverse strand, counting down.
GCCGCTGGGGCGTCCCGAGCCTGGCAGTGCCCGTGGCTCCCGGCCCTGGCTGGTGCCGAGCTGGACCGGGATACACCGGGGGCTGCCAGCACCTGGCAGGAGGAAGAGCTGTTTCACAGCACAAACCCCTTTTTCTCTCCCTGGGTGGGGTGAAAGCTAGAGAGGGCTTCCCCTCCGCCAGGACAGGGCACACATGAGCACCCCACGCCACCCTCGGCACCCAGTATGCGCGGGGTTTTCCAAAGCTCCTCCTCACCAGCACCAAGGAAAACAGTTCACAGCCCGGTTGGGTGTGCACAGGAAAGGGATTGGGGGGGACAACAGCTCTGTGCCCACCACAGGTCTGTTGGTTCAGCCACAAACAAGCACCTCTTTGAGCTGTGGCCTGTCCCCAAGGGCTGGAAAAGCCCAGCTGTGCTCTCGAGAGGAGCTGGTGCCATGCGGGAAGCCCAAACCACGATGCCCTGGAAGGCAGAAACTGTCAGGCTAAAGCATATTCAAGCTAAATTCATATTCAACAGCAAATGCTAAGGAAGAGGGTACAGGGAACAGCACAGTATGGCAATGCTGGATTATTTGCCCTGGAAAACCACTCCTAAGCCCTCCTAAACATGAAGCTGATATTATCTCTTCTTGCAAAACCCTCCATTTCAGCAAGAACTAACCCATCTCAGACACTCCGGCTGCTCATATTTACATGTTGACTCTGCCCGAGTGTTGCTAAATTTCTGGCCTTGGCAAGGCGGCCACCTCAGCCACCAGCGAGCCGGCAGCCCAGCCGTGCTCCATGCACTTTGACCAGTCTTTCCACCTCATTTTCCATCCCCACTCCCGCATCCAGCTACTGCGGTCAACCAGTGCCCATGACAGCACCCAAACTGGAAGCGACATCCCGGGGACAGACCCGCCGGCAGGTCCAGCTGCCCCAGCATGCCGGCAATTTGCACAGCTGTTGGAGGCATTGCCGGAGCACCAGGTCATGAGGAACACAGGGAGCCGGCCACGTATTCCCACTCAGAACCACCACCCTCGTTGGTGGTGTTTCCTTCAATTAATAGCAACATGAAGGAAACTCCAGGCAGAGTTTGACTCCAGCATAGGGAGAAACAGCGGCTAGAAAGGAGGGAGCGGACAAGACACAGTACTTGCTTTCGAATAACCCTTCAACCTCAGGGTAATTACTGCTGTGGTGTTCAGAGGAAAACAAGGTCAGGAGGAGGAGAGCACAGGGCAAGATTCCCAGGCCTGTGCACAAGCAACTAGGACAAGGGTGTTTGTTCTGCCTCTTGAGGGGCTACTGCCAGGATTGGTCTCGGAGAGGATGCAAGACCCAGAGGGAGCTGCAGAAAAATCATCAGCCTCTCTAAAAACAGAGAGCAAAATGTTTTCCTTCTGTCCCCCGGGGCACGAATGCCGATGTCCCGAGGAACATGCATGGGAAAGGATATTAAAAAGAGAGTGGTGGAGGCCAGGCGGAGCTATGCTCTCCATAGGAACAGCGCTTTCCTGGAGGCACCAGTGGCTCTTTGAATGGAGACCTGCGATGGAGTGAGGGATCCCAATGAGAAGCCGGGGTTGGGAAGAGTTTGTGCTGTCCCAGCTGGAAGAGGGAAGCTCTGGCTATGGGAGACAGAGAAGAGAAAGGAGCAACCTGTCAAGGACAGGGAAGCAGCAAGGAATGGAGACAGCCCCCACAGACATACACCACACCCCGGGTTCATACAGCTGCCAAGTTTTCACAAGGGATGGCTCTACTTGAAAGAGTTGGGTAGGTCGAAGGTCAGGCATAATTTCACTCCCTTCTGCAGGGACTACTTAGGCCTTGTTATAGCAGGATTCACCACTGGGTTTGGTTTCTTCTGCATGGAGATCTGCCAGGCTTTGCTGTGCTGTAACCCTTTCTGAGCCATGCAGATAGCCCATATCCTGGTTCCCGTAGCTGGGGTGATAAAAGGAAAAATAGATGATGGGGCTGCATGTTTCTCTGATGCAATTCTCTTTATTTCCAAGCTTATACAAAGGTGTTTTCCCATTAAAGAGCGAGGTGAACAATACACAGCCTGGTCCTTGCTCAAGCATAAAGCCCCCATTGGCCATAAAACTGGCCAGGGTACATCACATGACTGATGAGTTCGTGGTGATGACTCTGGTATCACCACAGTTTCGTGTTCCTCCTCTCCACTCCCTCTCAGACACTCACCTCTGACCCACGGGACCTCTCCCCCTGCCATCAGATAGCAGTGACACCTCCCCAACCCCAGCAAAGTCCCGTCCAGCCCTTGCATGGATATTTTTGGGTAGCAGCCCCTATTGTTTCAGCTATCTGTTCTATAAAGAAGTTCACTGGCTTAGGTTTATCTCAAAAGAAAGGCAGCTGTTACACCCCAGAGGGATTCCCCAGCCAAAATGCTCCCACAACCCTCCCTGCAACATGGTTTTCCTCCCTCACCCCAGCATCAAAGGCCCCCCAAAAAACCCTGGCAGAGGTAGCCAGCCCCATCTCTTGTAGCCACAGCTCTTTCTTAGCACCCGAATTTGTGGTTCAGGCCACAGCACAGGTCCTGGGAAGGTTTCCTGCCCCATGCCTGTCCTGCAACACGTGAGCCACTCCGAGTGGGAAGGAGAAGCAATCCACAGCACTGTCACAGAGGATTAAGCCCTAGTCTGCTCCTAATCCCTCTAACAGGATAACCAAGTGCTCGGTGCCAGCGTCTCTAACCTCCTGCAGCCCCAGCCAGCGTCAGCGCCCGCCAGCGTGCCAGCGCGTGGTTTCCAACGGCTGCAGAAAACATCCACTGGCCAGGAAAATCCTTGCACGTGGCTGGACTTCTCTGTTTATTTTCTACAGAAACAAAAAAAGCTTTCCACACTCTCTGCCCTTTGTATCAAAAGGGCAAGAGTTTCTTTAAGCTCAGGCTTTACGTTTAGGGACACTAATGTTTAGGTACCAGGAATTTCAGGACTATCTGAAGCAACCTAGATACTGAATATCCTCAGAGCATGGAAAGCTCTGTACAGCTACCGAGTGCCCTCCAGGGTGTGTAAAAGTTTGTGATTTAAAAGGAAGAAGGCAAAGGGCAGCACCATCCCCCAGTTTTGCTCCATTCCCACTGCTGATCATGTCAGAGCCCAGATGAGATCCCAGCCAGTTTAACTTCAAGTCCTTTGCTCTAACCTCCATAAACAAGATTATATCCAGCTTAGAGCTGGTGTGTCTGTGTAAGGTGCTTAATATAAGCACCTTTATATAACCCCCTTCTCTGAATTGAAGTGCTTTGCAGTCTTTAAGGATTTATCCATGCATATCTCTTAACAGAAAAGGTGTTGCCTTCATCTTCATTTGACAGATGGGAAACCATGGGCTGGAGGGGCTCGAGAGAAGGACATGTCTCCCTTTATTTTGTCCATCTAAAAGGTAGGCACACGGGCTTGGCCTCTTACACACACCTCCTCAGCAGCCGGTGGTAACAGCAGCATCTCCAAAGGTCATTCATATCTGCTACAGGAGGAATCATCCTGGGAAACAGCTGTCCCTCCGCTGACGATGGATCAGCACCGACCACTGGGCAGGACTAAACCCCTGCGTGGTGGTGGCTGTTCCCTGCAGTGCCCGTCTCGGAGGACTGCCCAGGAAAGATGGAGCAGAGCCCACATCCCAGACTCGCCTTGCCACCCTCCAGCCTGTTGGTTGAAAGCACCCATGCGGTAACAGGAACTGACACGCCGTGGTACACTGTGATGCACAATCGAAACCGCTTATGGATTAGCAGCAGTGAGCAGCCTGACCGTGCCGGAGTACCGAGCAGATGCCATAGGCAGATAAGCCATGGCTCTTTTGTTCTTTTTCAGGAAGCTCTTGGCAAGCTCCTGCCTTGACACAAAGCACTAAATTGTGTACTTGATAACTTTATCATCGAAGTTCCTCTGATAACCCAGGTTTCTGTGGCAAGGGATGGATCCTTGTCCTGTTATCACACTCACAAGACCCCTCCTTACTTAAGCCATCGATTTGGTGCGTGTGCTTCTGGCATACGCTTGATAGAAGGTCCTCCAAGACTTGCAGGGCTCAAGGCAAGCTTGCAGCCTGATTAAACATCAGGGCCCTGATGGCACTAATGCTATATGAATATGTAATAACATTAACGAAATCTAACGAGCTGGGCCAAGGGGTTTGCAAGGAGCTCAGAACCTGTCTTACCGGCTGGTGGAGAAGAAGCAGTTTACTCATTACGGCACGCTCCCCTCCCACCCATCCGTGCTTGGGAGAGGCTCTGCCCAGGCCAGGGCCTCATTAATTTGTGAAGCTGCCTTTTGATCTCTGTATCTCAGAGCATAATGAGAAGGTTTGAACTCTGCCCGTCCTCCCCCTCTCCATGCCTCCCACGGGCTCTGATCCCCCAGAGCCCGGCAGGCAAGGGGAGATCTGCCACAGCTCTGGGATTTGTTTCTTCCTGAAGAGAGGCATATTTGGGGCCTTTTAAGACACACTTCAGTAGCCACATCTATGGCTGGCTGTAGCAGGAAAGCACAGGTCCCTGCATACCTCCCTCTCTCTTGCACAGACACCCCGCAGGGGTATCTGGGGTGATCACACCTCCAAGACCTTATTCCCTTGGTTCCCGCAGTCCAAAGGGGCTCTCGGAGGCCACCTGGAGCCAGTTGTGCCCCTGTGTGGGGTGGCTGGTGACTATTGATACAGGACGTCGGCTCCTGCAGGACCTCTGCTTTGGAGGCAAGCTCCTGGTGCCCAGTGCCTTCAGCTGGAGCTGCTACAGGAGCTCCCGTGCTGGCAAAGAACCATACATCCCTCCTGCTCCAAAACCCGTCAGAGCCTCCCCCTGTGATTACAAACTGCTCTCCTGTCCTGGATGGATCCTGCACCACTGGCACACCAGTTGAAGCTCCTTCACCACCTCTTCCTGCCCTTTGGGCTGCAGCCTCTGGAGCCGCAGCAGAAACCGCAGCAGCAGCTCATTTGGCACCACGGTCCATGTCCAGGAGAGCCGGCTCAGCTGCTCAGTTACTCCTCTCCATGACTCCTCCTTTCCTCAAAAGGAAATGAAAACAAGCTCCAAGCCAGACATGTGTCCTCAATGAAACCCATCCGTGAGAGCCACGGCAACGGCCCGACCGGGGCTGTTGCCTGGTCAGGGTGTCCAGACCCGCCATGGAGGAGCGCACGTAGCCAGCCCCGGGGGCAGCACGCACCCAAGGGGACACGAGGCCAGAGCAGGGGACGCCACGGGACTGCTGGGGCAGCTGCGTCCTCCCCGAGCGCTCTGCCTGGGGCCGTGCTACCTCCTGTCTCAGCAGTGACAACAACTCCCAGGCAAGAAGCCAGCCGATAGCTCTGGACATCCACAGACATCTCCATACAGTTTCCATACGCATTGTTTGAAATGGTGAAGACATCCTTAGCAGGAATGAGAGTGTCCTGAGGGGCAGGGGTATCCACCCATCCCCTGGCTGCTTCACAAATTTCCTCCAAAGGAGATTTCCTAGAGTTCAGTTTTGTGTCAGACCCTTGTAAACTCTCCCAAGCACTTCCCCCTCCCTGCTGGGAAGTTTATACTAACATGTTTTTAAAACATCCATGCTATTAGTCATACCTCATATGTCCTCTGCAATCACCCCTCCTTCTCAGTGAGATCTCCCACCACACCTTGTCCAGTTCCCACCGGAGCCTTTATTACGGCATGAACCCATTTGCCTTCTGCCATCAAATCCGCTCCAGGCATTTTCATGTTACTATTCCCTCTCGCCTCTTTGTCCTTCCCCATGGCCCAGTTGATACTGGATGCAAATCCCACCTATCCTGCATCCTCCCAGTGGCTCTTGGAGGAGTTAAACAGCCCCAGCTCCAGTGCTGAGTCCCCGCTTGTCCCCAGCTGGCAATGGGCTGCTGCTCTGACAGCCCCAGCAGCAAAACCAGTGGCTCTTGTTGGAGACATCCAAAGTAGATACAGTGAGGGAAAATGTGCGGACCTTACAGCCCCTCTTAGCTTCTAACAGGGCTTTGCATCCCCCCAGACCATTCCCTTTTGTCCACGTTCAGGGCCACATTCATTTGCGCCTCCTGGAGATGTTCCCTAGGGACCTATGGACACAGCCCCAGCACCTCTTTCGGTGCACGTGGTGAGGCCAGGGGCTTGGGTGGTAACCCCACGTGTCCAGTTTAGGATGCTCCCTCCCAGACCTTACTATCCCACCTCAAGCTCAAGGTGGAAACACAGGTCACCTACACAGAGACCTGATGTGGCTCATTTCCATGAGCAGGGCTGGCTTCACGGGCACACCACGCTGTATGGACGCCGCTCACCTAAAAGATCCCCAGAGCCTGCCATGACCCAGAGGTAGGTGCAGTCCCTTTAGGGTAGCTGTGAAATGGGGCTCCTTCGTGGCCTTCCTCCTTTGTAATGTCTGCATCTTCTCCTTTTTGGTAGGTTGTCTTCTGCAAGACCTAGGAAGGTAACGAAACATGTACCTGTGCTTCTTTCTCTTCTAGCTACGCCTGCACACACGCCTCGCCCGCTGCAGGCAGCCAAGCAGAGCAGATTTGCCAGCAGTGAGGACGGTGACCCCACACCCGCAGCTTTGGGGTGGCAGGGCTGTGTTTTGCAGAGCGCGTGCAGCCCCACACAGGAGGCACGTTCGCTCTGCCTGCCTGTGGTTAGCTGGCAGGCTTTCCAGGGAGCCGCGATCAGCTCAGAGAGCTGCTTGTTTGGGAGCATGTCGTGTTTTTGCCTGGTNCTCTGCTCTTTGCTGGGCTCAGGATTAGCCACACCTCAACTGGGTAAACAGAAGCCGATCCTGCCCCATCAGCCCATGGCTTTTTAGCCTCAGCCGCCGTGAGCAAGAAAGGCTCCTTGATTTTTCTCCCAAGCAAATCTCCCTTTTCATCACTCAGCAGGTCTGAAGCCCTTAATTGGACACAGCAGCTGATGTGATCCTCTGCATCGGTTTCATCTTCTGTTTTCTTTCTTTATTCCTCTATTCTCTGGCTTTGTTCCACTCAGCTTCCTTATCTTCTGATCTGTTTCTCATTTTCTCACTCCTTTCCCCCCCCTCCTGTCTCTGTCCCCTCCTTTTTGCTTTTTCACTCATCTGAGGAAAGTCACCCTTTCTGTATGTCACCTTCTGGGTGCTAACTAATGAGCTAGACGGGGCTGATATTTTAGTCTTAAAAAGCCTTGGAGGTTGTTAGTACCTATAGCCAGCACCTTGGTCTTCATCTCAGCTCAAAGGCAGCATTTCCTGCAAATTTTTACCTGCCTTTGAAGGGATGCTGGGTGGGGAGGGAGTAGGACACCCATTCCCTGCAGCACAGCACCCTCTAGCCTCCACCAGGGCAGCAGCTCTTTGCTGATCTGGAAGGAGGACCTCCACCACCACCCTTCAGCCATGCGTCCTCCCAGTCCTGCACCGCTTCCTACACATCCAGCCCCACGTAACTCCGGCAAAATCCTCCTGACGTATTACTGCCAAATCCAAGGATGGATTTCATGGGAACTTTGGGGATCAAGATCCTAAAGCTGGTCTGTTTGAGCAGACGTGTGGTAAATCAGACATCATTTCCAAAAGGCTGAGACACCAGCTTTGCAAGGTGGAGCCTGCAGTGAACCAAAGTGGTGTCAGCCCGGAGAAGTGATCATTACACAGCGTCAGCAGCACTGTTTATTTCCTCCAGCCCATACAGTAATTTAACTCGATGGCGGTACAGGCAAGGTTTTCAAAAGAGTAGTGCTGCTCCTGTGAAGCCAGGTGAGGTCAGCTGGAGGAATGGTGTGGGACCAGTGATGGCTATAGCTCTGCAGTTGCTGTGCTTTCTTGGGAGGTTGTTCTGCAACCTGCCAGGTCCCTGTGTGTGGAAGAGTGTGGTCACCCCCAGCTCACCTCTGGACGTGGCAGCAGACCTTCCCCACTTGGCTGTAATTGCTCCAGGAAAGCATCCAGCAGATGGGGATACTCTGGATTATCCCTTCATCCCGGCCATCCCACTGCTCCTTGCTGCCTCCTCCTCACCTGCCTACCCCCCAAACCATACTGCCCTGGTTCCCACCAGCCTCACCCATAACCCACGTCCCCACACCAGAATCAAGCTTGTTTCCTCTCAGCCTTGTTTTCCTCCTACACCTCTGGAAAATAGAGCTCTGGATCTCTGCACCCTAACACCATCACCCTTTCCCCCAAATCACAACTGTAACCATTTCCTTCGTACTCACGCTCATCCACACATATTTGCGTGCTCCCTACCACCCAGTCCTATCCCGATTCCCACTATTTTGGCATGAGGCAGTTGCTTCCGCCTCCGCTCACTTTATTTCCGTAAATATTGCTCTCTAGGAAGAACTTCTTCCCCATTCCTTAGGCAATACTCAAATTTGGATCTTTACCAGGGGCTGATAATCCCACTGTTCAGTTCACTAAGCACTTCAGCTTGCAGGATTGCAACCCCTCATTCTCCTCATGCACCACTACTTCTACAGCAACTTTTCCAGAGAAAGTATTTCACAAGCAGCCACTGAAAAAGATGTGGCTTTAGCAGTCTCCCTCGCTGTTTTTTTGAGGCTGGATAATCATAGTCTTTCCAAACTTGAACCTCGGGAACACAGTATAATGGCAAATGTCAGACAGACCACTCAGAATTAAACAGAAGACAAATAGTTTCCTTTATTCAGTAAGACATCTTGGAAACACTCCAGGAGAAGGTCATACATCCTTGTGGCTTTACTGCATTCATTTGCTCCAATCCATCCCACTTTCCACCAGAGATACCTCCTCTCACTGCTCCCACTGCCTGCCAAATACCTGCTGGTCTCAGGCAACCTCCCCTGCACGCAACCTCCATGCTTGTGCAGATGGCTTTAGGGACAGGTGCCACACCAAAGCACCACTTAGCCCCTGCAGCTGTGTCTTGATTTACCAAAATGTGTGATAAAGGGACAGAAATGGTTCTGAAATGGCCCTGAGCGAACAAGAGGTGGTATTGGAGGTGGCTGCTGTTGGGAACAGGTCTGCTTAGCCTGGCAGCTTTTGGTGCAGGGTGTAGGAATTTCACCTAACCAGACTCCCTGGAAAATTCAGGAGTGTTGGTGGCATGATTCAGCTCAGGGAGATACAGATGGATCCTTCCCCTAGAGCACTGAGGCTGTTTGTGCAGCCAGGCAGTGCTCGAGTGTCATGGAGCATCCAGAAGCAGGACCAGCAGCAGTGCTGATGCTGGGGAGTTGTTTTCAAAACCTCTTCTTCCAGCCAGCAGCTGTGGCTGGACGTGGGGTAAAAGGAGTGAGCTGGCTGTTGGGAATTTGCGGACAGAAGCGGCGGAACACACCCTGGTAAAGTGCTCAGCTCAGTGGCATTTCTCTTTTGGCCTAAAGAATTTGGGAATGCAATAGCCCATCTGCTCTGAAATGATCAGTGATGTTCCCTGTATTAGCAGTCGGAGCCCTCTTGGTTTAGTAGAAAAAACAGGGGGAAAAAAAATGAGTCAGGAGAAGAAACGCCTTCAGCCATAAGAAGAGACCAGAGCCTCTGGTCTACAGGGCACAAAAAGGTGGACAGCAGTAGCCCTGTAGGGCTGAGGTTAGTAAGTGCTATAATTAGGAAATAAATAGCGTGCTAAATAAACCCTGAGCAGAAGCTTTTGAGGAGGGTGACAGAGCTGGAAGTTGGCAAGGAGCAGCTGAATGAGAATGTGATGGAAAAATACTGAGCAGGTGGGCCACGTGCCACCTCCCCAGCTCCGGTTTGTATGATGCAGCCGTTCTCCCATCCCTGGCACTTGTCTCCTTACGTTGTCAGCTCCTCAGGACAGAGGCTGGTCTATTTAGAGATCTGCAAAGTGCCCATTATGCTTTTAGACACCATTTTCAGAAAATGCGTAAAAGTCCAAAGAGTACTGTGCATCCAGATCCAAGAGGCTCTCAAACGGCACGGCTCTGCAGCCTGCAAGCCAATGCCTCGCTGGCACTGCAGGGAAGGCAGAGCGGGAGAAGAGGAAAAAGCGTTGCCTTTATTTCCATCTGCAAAGCTTTTTCGTGCTCACATGTCACTGACAGGCACTTCGCTTATTTTCAGCTGGCAATCAAACCCTGTCATAAGAGATGTTTTCCTTTTTGCTCCTGCTGCACTGGCAGAGATCAACACCCCGACATTTCATCCAGCAAAACAGTTTCCTCAGAGGTGCAAAGTCCCCGGGAGTCCTTCAGCACACGGTGAGTTTGCTGAGCAGGAGAAAAGGTGGGCCAGGGGCAATGAAGCAGAAAAACAGTCCGAGTTCCTTGTGGCAGCAACAGCCAAGAGAGGGATGTGAAGAACAAAAGGTGACTGTCACCACGATGTTGTATGGGGGTGTCTCAGGCTGGCTCAGTACCGCATCGAGTTCTCTCTGCCTGGTAGCTTTCCAATGGCTGGGTTTAAAAAGGTGAAATTATCCTCAGCCTTTTTTTTTGGCCTTATTGTACAGAGGTAAGCGCCTGCCCAAAGCACAAGGCAAAGCTGTGTGTTCTTCCTGTGCCTACAGGTTCCAGCACATACATTTGCCCTCTTTTGCAGTAGCCACACTACTCAAAGTGTCTCCAAAGCATTAGGGTGTTCCTGGACACCCCCATCCCACTTCTCTGCAGGAACATCAGACAGAAGCATCTGCTGGGCTGGAGCTGCCAAATCCCTCCCTACGAGGCTGGGAATGAAGCTCGGCTCTTCCCAGCACCCTTCCTTCACGGGATGGTTTGGGCTACCGCTCCGATGGCATTTCCTGAGCTGCAAGTGGTACAGCCTCGCTCCTGGCTGCGGGCCAGAGCGCTCCACCTGCTGCACGCACCACTGCTCCCAACGCCAACCAGCCCCGCGGTGCTCATCACCACCCCGCAACGTCAGCTCCCCGCGCACGCAGAGGGAGGGCAGCTTCCTTTACAAGACACAGCTCGCAGGCTGTTTTAATAGCCCAAAGCCAGGTTTGTAGTCACAAAACACGCTTCATCTCTCCCAATCATCTCTCTGCTCTCACACCAGAAGGTGCAGCTGGAACCCGGCAATGTTGTCCAGAGCAAAACGCCAACTGACTTGCACCGGTTCCTCCTTCCCTTTCTGGAGACACAGCACCTTTTCCACCACATCCCTTCTTCTTGCAATAAGCACAGCTCAGCGGTTTGGAACCCACTGCCACAGCCACCTGTGAATTTGCGCTGCCACCTCTTCAGTGTTAGTCCCCTCTGGTTCTCGGCTCTCATTCCTCACTGATGTATCTGAGCAACCCTGGTATAAAAGACCGCCCTGTGCTTTACTTCTCAGCAAAAAGTGGGTGGCTAAGAGTTTGGTTTGCTTTGTGATGGTGTGCTTAAGAAAGGTCTCTTCTAATAGCGGAGCTTCTCTTGGGTCAGAGTAATCTCCAACAGCCTTGGGGATTTGAAGTAAAAGCCTTGCCTGGGGGCTCAGCTCCACTTCGGTGGTGTGTTTTCCTGGCTGGGTCTGTGTTTTCCTGCCTGGATCCATGGTGAGGAGCCAAGGTACATCTGGAATCAATTGGACTGCAATTTTCTGTAATCAAATTTAAACACATTCTTCAAATACTTAGTTAAGAGGCTGATACCGGAAGTTTATCTACTAAGCCTATCTCGTCGCTTGATCACAAGCATAACTCAGCTGCCATCAGACATACAAAACCTCAGCCCAGCTGAGTCACTGATAAGTTTAGCAACCACCATTAACCCTGGGTATTTTCACAAGGTTAATTAAAAGCTGAAGATAAGGAATCCGGCTCTCATTTGCCTGAGTGGTGTGGGATCACATCTGTAGCAAGCAAGGAGAGGAGTGCTCACCGCGGGGCTGCCGCTGTTTCTGTTCTGCCACCGTCATTTCAGCAGTCCCCTCTCTGCCCTTCCTCAGAGCTCCCTGCTTCACTGTGACTCACTCTACAGCAGTTAGTCATCTCTCCAGATACATAACTCTCTGGAAAATGTGACTTGCTCCTTGAGAGCTTTCTCTACGTAGGAAGCTCCAACTCCAAGTAAACAGAGGAAACAAAATGTCTGAAATCAGGGAAAGGATTTTTCCATCCAGTTATATAAAGCAACCATTACCATAGTTAGGAACAGTTGATGTTACTAGCAACGTAACATGTGGCTCTTTTGGGAGGCTACACGAAAAGCAAGTTTATAAACATCGCATTGCGGACATTTTTTTATTTTATTATTTGTTTTACTCCAGTGCCTCCGAGATGACAGACTCCACCTACCACCGGGCAGATTTCACTGTCCCCATCACACATCTCACTTGGTGGGGGTAAACCAGGCAGGCACTCCTGTGCCCCTGAGTGGCTGCGGGAAAACCCCTTCACCCCTGCTAGCAAGGCCCAGGAGCAATCCCAGCTTGCACCCCAGTGCCAGGTTTGACCCAGGGAGGCAGCCTGAAGGCCCACAGGAAACAAAACCTGCCTGTTGAAGGCCCAGTCACCATTTTTAAGGCTCCAAAATATTGTTCCTAAATTAATTTTGATTATGATATAGCATTACGTGATCAATATTCAGCACCTTGGCACACTTAGATGGATTATCAGCGGCTGGTGCCAGGCTGGAGAGGTTTTTGGCCTACCCAGCCCTCACAACCACTGCGACCTACATCACTGTGGGGTGAACATGCACCTCTGTCGGAGCGGCTTCCCAGGCTGCCTCTGCCCCGCGGCAGGGGTGGTGGCTCCTGCAGCAGGATGCGGCCAGCGGCGAAGCCGGTGCTTCACCCTCGCGTCACCGCTCCCCACCGCCCACCACCGCGCCGCGGCCCCGCTCTGTCATGGCGCCGGCACCCGCGGCGCCCCACAGGCTCCAGCAGCCCCGCCCCGCCCCACCCGCGGACGCCAATCACCGCCCTCCGCCTGACTGAAAGGTGCCCAAGCCAACGGGACCGCGGTGTCCCGCCCCGCTGCGTCTCCACCAGCCAATTGAGCCCGAGCAACCCGGCAGGGAGCGCAGTCCCACCCTCTTCCCTCTCATGCGGCCAATCCGCGAGCAGGTTTGGGCGGGAGCGGCACGGCGGCGCGGCCAATGGGAGGGCGAGGGCGGTCACTAAGGGGCCGCGGGTAGCGGGGCTGGTGCAGTCGGGTGGAAGCTGCCAGCGGCCGTGTTCTTCTGTCGGGCCTGCAGGTGAGGTGGCGGCGCTCCGGGAGCCCCTTCCCCGTGGGGCTGAGGGCGTGGTGGTGCCTGTGTCTGGCTCTCCACCTGCCTCTCAGCGGTACGGGGCCTGAGGGAGCAGGGGCGTCCGCTGGCCGTCCGGCCGCTGCCCTACGGCCGGGTCTGTCAGCCGCCGGGCAGTCAGTGGTGCCCCTCAGGCTCCCCTTGTTCGCCCAGCGGCTTTCTTTCTATTTATTTCCTGCAGCAGGCTTGCCTTATGTGTTTATTTCCTGGGGTGCAGGCGGGGGTAAGCCCTGCGGCAGGGTTCGGCCTGGCCTGGCTGTGGTGATCTGTGGTCCGGTCCCCTCCCGGTGCTTCTCCTTTCTGTTCTTGCTGGCGGTGTGGTGAGGGCCTTCCCCATCGCTTCACAGAGGTGTGAGGTTGTGCGGGGCAACAAGGGCGGTGGAGGGAGCAGCCTGTGCTCACAGGGGGTGAAGGCTGAGGTGGGAAGCAATTGTCAGCTGAGCTGAGCGCAGAGCTGAGGTCCTGGGGGATGGTGCTTGTGTGAGTTAGAGCCAGGTGAGTTCCCACTGCTGTCTGTCAGGTTGCACTGCTGCCCCTAAATGAGGCTTTTCTCTGTTACTCATTCTCCTAGGTCCTGACACTGCTGCTAGCATTTTGCTACAACTTTAGACTTCCTTCTGTTGATGTGTACTGTATACTTGCTTGTTAGCTTGAGTGACAGGACTCTGTCCATTCCATTCTACAACTTCATGTATAACTTGTGATTTACTTCAGTACAGGGTGGGTACATATATCTATCACAGAGGATGTATTGTAGCTGGTGAAATCCCTTACCTATCTCTAACTCTTCTAAAGAGGTAAATCAGCAGCAGCTTTATTCACACAGTTATGGCTGGAGGGATTGCATTCTGCAGTTGCATTCTCACACAGGTCTCTTCAGAGAATTCATAACAGCTTCCTCTTATTGTTGATGTACAATTGCCGCTGGTGTGGTAAGTACTAAAGATTCCTGTCTGCCTCTTACAGATTGCTCTTCGGCTTCCACAGTGCTGGGGCCTGCTTCTGTAACAAATGTTTGTGGCTTATTAATCAGCTAACTGGTGCAGTGTGTTCATCTTACATGCCTTGTTTATCAATGATTATCATGCTCAGCCACGTTTGTAGTATTGCTTAGGTTGACATGTTCTAGGCCCCACTGATACGGCGTTCACAGAACGCACAGTTCAGCCGTTTGCATCCATGATATCTCATTTGCAGACCTTCTTTGGTAATGTTTATTTCCTGTGCAGGAAGTTGTTATTGACAAGTAGTCTTTGGTTGTTCTGTTGTTATCTCTTCTTGGTTCATCTACTTCACCTTCTTTCCTAGATGCTTGCTTAGTTCTCATATCACAAGAGAAGTTTGAATAAATTCTCTTTTCTCTTCTTGGATCAGTGGATATGCAGCTTTCTTATTATTCTAGCCATCGTTTCTTTTGATCTCAAAGTCAAGAGCGAGAACAGGAAGACTATTAAAAAACAATTAAGAGCTAATGTTTTGGTTCTTATATTCTCTTGCCTTATTCTTAAAAATAGTTGTATTTCAGCTTTTGCATGAGAGGTCCTTTGTGTTACTGAGTGAATTAGCTGCATAGAGGATGAGACTGACCTAAGACTGTGCCTTTTCAAGGGGTGGAAAAGATGTGGAGGTTGGGGATAAAACCTTCCATCTTGCAAAACTGTTTCTGAAAAAGTTAAACTTTAAAAATTAATCTGTTCTACTCTTCTTGTAAAAGCTATATTTTTCTGTTTGGGGAATGAATAGCAGCTTAGGCTTTTGGTGTTTCATAAAGCTGCATTATTAAACTTGTCATGTGAAAACCCAGAGATTAACATGCTGAAATAGTTGCTGTTCTGGGATGTGGTGTTGGGAAGGAAAGATGGCAAAATAACATCATTTGTCCTTGACTCAGGCATATGGAGAGGTTATCCAAATCTAGTAAGTTCCAACTGTACTTTTAGATGTAATTTGGTGTACTATAGAAAATGGTGGCTTTAGAGCAGTGATTCAAACTTTCTGTAGTTGTAGTTTAACCTCACTTGATAATGGAAATGTCCTGGGTGCTGCTGGATTCACATTACCTTGTTATTCCCCTTTCTTGCTCTGTATCTCGGCCTCTTCATCCTTATTTTCATGCTGCCAGCTCTGGCAGTGCCAGAACTTGGATTAAGTTAACAAAAAACAGAATTTACCAAAGTCTGTAGCAGGGATGTAGGTGCTGGGGTCTTTGGTGCTTGCAATTCCAGTTGAGAGGTGTAGACACCAGCCTGAAACTAGTGGTTTGGACTTTTCTGTGAAAGCCTAAATTGTCACAGTTCTGCTAGTATATTGGAGTCTTCATCTACACTTCTGAGTTTCTCTGGAAGAACATATTTCATGATGTGTTATAGCTATGAATTGCTATTCTTAATGTGTACTCTATAGATCAGCTGAACTTCTGGGCAAGTATTTGCCCTTCTTCAGCCTAAATAGCCTGTGAAGATTAAGCGAGCTTATGCATTTAAAAAAAAACTGATCAAACTCAGCTGAGTTCAGTACCAACCAAGTGATTTAATTTCAGTGTGCGAGGGCAGTCTGTCCTTATGGAGAAGCGAAGTCCCACTTGCCTGACATGTGGGTGGCAATGATGCTAACCTGGTCAGGCAGCTATCTTAGCCTCTTTTAGCTCTAGGAAGGCTTGTGTGCCCAAGGGCTTGTCTTTTCTCCAGCTATATCAGTTGACTTGATAATAAAGATTGCCTCTGACTGCTTTACTCTGTCAGCATCAGACAGCAGCGATTCAAAATGCTTTGCAAAGCAGATCTGTACAAACCAGGTGCTTGAAACATCTTTATGCTTGTGCCCCGTTAGAGGTAATGGCAGTGGAAGGCAGTGTCATACTTTGCAATGTACAGATGACTTTTATCTGTATCTCTAGATTGATCAGGAAGTGCAGTTGCCTAGCGCTTACTCTACTGTTGAGAAATACTTGAGCTTTTCATCATCATGGGTTCAGTCTGACTAAAATAAATGGCAATGACAACTTCCTGAGGACTGAGTTCCTGCAAACACCAAACCCTTCTGAAACTCCTGATGTACTATTTGCTAATAATTGAGCTACAGCCTAATTCAGGGCATTTAGTACTCAAACTCAAACATGAGCTCCTTGTGTAAACGGTCAGCTAGGACAAGTGACTGGCTGCTAGTGAGTGGTTTGCTGTTCAACCATCTGTCCTGCTTCTAAACTTATTTACATCTTCAAAGATGCTTTTGCATAAAGATGCAGGTTCCAGAAAGATTGTGTTGAGGGTGTTCAAGCCTGGCTGTCCCTTAACTGGAACACCCAGTTCTGTGAAGTGTTGGTTGAGCATATGTGACTATGGAAGATTGTACTAAGCGAGATAAGCAGATGCACAGTCATTTGCAGTGAACATTCTTGTAAGAGGTAAGGAGAAAACATCTTAAGATGTGCCTGTAATATCCCTAACCTCCCACTCAGATTCACCAGGAGAGTGGACCATGTAGCTCTTCAAACTTTGAGTTTCTGGTAACTGTTGTAGCGCTCCAAAACTTTTGTTTTTATTGGCGTTCTGATAAAACTAGAGTACTCTGTAGTACTGGTAGCTGTGAGTTGGTCGGGTCCTGTCTCTTTGTATTTGGTTCTTTTGTCCTGAAATGTTGTTGTTTCATTTTTAATGTAATTATGTGAATTAAACTTCTCTAGTGTGAGCCTTCTATCTGTCATGGACAGACTCTGAGAGAATGACTCCGCAAATCTTCTGTACTGCAGTGGAGCAGAGCTGCTCGTCAGGGGAAAGAAAATAAGCAAGGTGTCTGAAGAGCTTGGAGTTAAGTGCCACCTCAGCTTTTGATCATGCCGGGATATAGGTGTTTTCAGACTGCTTGAGCTGGACTGGTCTTGAATAAAGTTCTCTTGGCTGTCTTAATGTGTGCTTTGGTGATAGATGGTCTTTCCCTGCTGTACAGCTAGTCTGGTGTGGAGCATGCTCCCCACTTACTCAGCTGTGTACTCTAGCTGAGCAAACAGCTGTGAAGTGCTTGGACTTTGGGCTGCTCCTCTGATATGCACATCTGAGCTCTGTGACCGTGTGGGGATGGAGGGGTTGGAGCCTGACAGTAAACGAGGCTTAACAGTATGATGCTGTGTTTCAAAATACAGTGAAGGAATAGAGCAGACTCCTTCAGGGGGGGTTAGTCTGTAATGCAGTTTGTATTAGCTCACTTAGTTATCTGTGGCTTGATGCTAATACTGAGCATGAGTTGAGTACCCTCAACTACCAAGCATTCATTGTCAAGTTCTCTGCAGTGTGTTTATTCCACTTCTTCCCTTGAGCTTAATGCTGCCTGCTGACACACAGGGTTATGTGGTAGGTGAGTGGCACCTGCTAATACTGTAAAACTGGAAAGGTGTTAGCCAGCATTTCTTCTCTCAGTGCCTGAAAGTAAGGCTGACCTTTCCTACAAGTAGCTGAAGCTCTGCCCTATGGTTTCATAAGGCAGGGGTTAGGGTATGACAAAGTCCTAAGTCTCTGCAGTAATCGAATAATCATGTTTGCTTAAATAACATGAGCCTTTCTGTTAAGATAAGATGCAATTAATTGATTTTTGTGGAGTCATCAGAGCCTTGTCTTGTTCTAAGTTAATCTTGTATATCAGGTGTGTGCAATAAAAGCTAATGCAGTGTTTTTTCAATCCATCTGTGACAACAGGAATCAGATAAGGTTATGTACAGGGAGTCTATGTAGCAACCTTGCATAATATACAAAAGCTGCCTGTCACGCAGTAGAACCATTTTGATCACATAAAATCATAGAACCATAGAATGGTTTAGGTTGGAAGGGACCTTGAAGATCATCTGGTTCCAACCCTCCTGCCATGGGCAGGGATGCCTCCTGCTAGACCAGGTTGCTCAAAGCCCCATCCAGCCTGGCCTTGAACACCTCCAGGGACGGGGCATCTACAACTTCTCTGGGCAACCTGTGCCAGTGTCTCACCACCCTCATAGGGGAAAAACTTCTTCCTGATATCTAGTCTAAATCTACCTTTTTCCATTTTGAAGCCATTCCCCCTCATTCTATCACAACATGCCTTTATGAAAAGTCCCTCTCCAGCTTTCCTGTAGGCCCCCTTCAGTTACTGGAAGGCTGCTATAAGGTCTCCCTAGAGCCTTCTCTTCTCCAGGCTGAACAACCCCAATTCTCTCAGGCTGTTCTCACAGGAGAGCTGCTTCACCCCTCTGATCACCTTTGTGGCCCTCCTCTGGACCCAGTCTAACAGGTCCATGTCCTTCTTGTGCTGAGGACTCCAAAGCTGGATGCAGTACTCCAGGTGGCATCTCATGAGAGCAGACTAGAGGGGTAGAATCACCTCCCTCGACCTGCTGGCCATACTTCTCTTGATGCAGCCCACAATGATATTGTGAAGAAACAAAAGCAGTTCCTGTAGTTGGAAAGAAGTGAAATTCAAGGCTCATCTGACTAAATTAGCCTTCTTGGGGAAGTGAAAGACCTAGAGAGTCTTTGGGCCTGTAGAATTATTCTCAGGTGCTTTCTTAAGCAAGCTATCTTGGCACATACAACCAGTCCTCTTTGGTGCTTGGCTTCTGCTCTGAAGCTGTAGGACTTCTCAAAGTGAAAGAAGGGAAAAAAGCTCCAGTTAAAGGCACCTGTCTTTCTGGCTGTTCTCATGGTGCCTCATGCTATGAACTTTGTCCCTGTAACCTCACAGAACCTCTAAATTCAGTATATGAGCCAAATAATGTATCTGATGAAAAGGTCAAATTCCAGTGAAGGCACCAGCCAAGAAATTCTTGTTGGAATGTGGTGTAAACAGTACCTGCTGCTTCGTATACTCACTGACCAGCCAAATCCTGCCCTGGATGCTGGCTCTGGCACAAGGTGGAAGAATTTGCACCAAGGACTTCTATGTGCTGTCCAAGTAATGTTCTTCTAAGCATCATTGTGATGGGACATGTCAGTGTGCCCTCTTTATTTGGAGATAAAAATCTGTCAGATGTTTGACAACAAAACTGCAGTGGGCTTTGCCAGGCTCCTGATGACTGGCGAGGAGTGTACTTTACCTCTCTCATGGCCACATCTCCTGAAAACCTAAGCTTAAGTGCTTGAAGTGCTCAGCTAATTCTTAATTATACTCTCTATGCTTTGAGGTCTCAAACTTAATTGGCTGTTTTAAATGGCCAGAAGTAGAGTGGTACATCAAGATGATCTCAGCATCTGCTTGTGACGTGTTTGCTTCTGAGCTACCACTGAAGAGAACAGGAGGTTCTGCATGGGGTAAGCTTGGGCTGATTAGATGCCAGTCTCAAAATGAGCAGTGTGATGCCTTGGTTTGTGTGCCTAAACTGATGAGGCATAGTACTGGTGTGGCCCTAAAATACTTTTATCTATGTAATTCTTTGGAGATCTTAAAGTAGCAATTTAGGCTTAACACTTTTTTCTGCAAAAGTAAAAGCATCTGTTACACAAAGTGCTGGGTAAAAGGCAGGATACAGGACTGTGCAATGAAGCCTGAGGTTTATTTCATGACTCCTCTTGCACAGATTCCTGTACTCGTGTAGCTTCTGTGACCTCAGACTGTCCTCCAGTGCTCTACAAAAACTTACTCTGGCAGCCTTTCCTATCAATCACATTGCTTCAGAGTCTTTTCCAGGTGTATACCATTCCCTACGTACATTTTCATCTGGATGGTCTCTAAACATCTTCCTCTGCATTCAAACCATTGAAAGGTCACCGGTGTAACAATTCTTGTACACTTCCTGGGGTGAGATTCGAATAATAGGCTGGCATAAAATTCGGCTTTGTTTAAAAATCTATGTACCACTCCACTTTCCACCCTTTCCTTAATAAAGTTCACTTTTCCATAATGCGGTTCTAAATACCTTGCCTGGTAGTGAGAGGCCTGTGACTTCTGGTTTTGCAGCGTATTTTTCGGAAGAGGCATTAATATCAGCTTTGTCTGATATTAAAGAGGATTAGTTTTCTGGAAACATTCCCTAAAGAACTAATTTCAGTGAAACAGCCCTCCATTTTCCCCCTTCAAAGAGAAAGGGGAAACGCTTTATTTCTGATCTGATTCTGCCTAGGCATGACCCTTTAAAGTAGGGTGGTTTACTTTCCTCTTGTCTAGCAGATTTGCTTTCAGAGTTTTATTCCCTAAGCAGGCGCTAGAAGTAAGTGAAACCAGTCTAAGAAATGTCTGATAAATTAGTTAACAAAGTCCGTCTACCTAATCTGTCTAGAAGTGTCCTCTTTGGCTCTTCTGAATCTTAGTGGGGAAGAGAGAGGGTATTACACTACTTGGTAGAAGCTGTAAAAAGCGAGGAAAGGGGATTTTTAAACGTGCTCAGTGTTGGCCAGGTATGCTTCAGTGGTTTGGTGTCCAGCTGAGCTCTGAAAGCACCAGTGAGCCAGAACACTGACTGGTGGGAGGGCATCTAGGAGGCTTTTGTATCAAACTGCCATTCCTGGAAACGGGATTCTTTCAAGATTCTTCAGTGAATGTAACAGAGCCTAAATATCTTGCTAGGGGAGCCCCTTTTAAAGTGGCTGCCTTTACTCTAGTCTGTGGGCAGTTCCATGCAGCTGCATCTTTGCTTCAGCCCAAAACATTTCTAATGCTTCAGGGACATAAGTCTCCCAGGCTTTCAGTTGCTCATTAAAAGGCCTGAGGGAAGGACCCTATGGGAGTGGCTCCCTTTAATGTCTTTGCTTTTTTTAATGTTGGCTTTCCAGTATGCAGAGTCAGGTTCAGCTTTGGCATGGGTGGAGGAGCTGTAATGTTTGGTAGCTACCGAATCCTGTGCGTGCCATGTTGAGTCACAGGGTGAAGTGACTTCTGTCTTGGGAAGAGTCTCATCTCCCCAGGAAACCTGGAACAGAAATGTGTACAGGTCTCGGTGAAGTCACAACTGACAACAAATCTTACTGTACAAGTAAATATCTTGATGATGGCTTTCCCAAAATCCAGTGTCTTTGAAAGGGTACACAAGGAATTTGCTGTAGCTCTACTGGCTTTTCTATTCCTGTTTGGAAAGGGGAGACATGGGGTTTTTCTCATTGTACTTATACAGGTGAGGTGCACTCTAACAGTAGTGCTAAAGTGTTTCCTGTAACATGTTTTTCAGCTTATTATTCTGTGATGAAAGGGCAAATGAAGAGACTCCACAAATCCATCATTTGCTTTCTGGGGATTGATTTTAAAGTTACTACTCAGACACAAATGGGACTTAAGAATATTGCTTGAACAAACTGTCAGTCTTTGGGGCTGTCATGCCTTAAGTGATTTTTTTGTTTGTTGGTTTGTTTTTAAGGAATGGTATATATAAGGTGCTTCAAAATAACATCCTTGGCCCAAGAGCTTCAACTTCTTTGTGTTCCTTAATGTGGATCTCAAACCCCATGATGGATGGAAAGGCAGGCTTCATTGCTTCCAGTGATATACTTACTGACGCTTGCTAATTTTGTTTAGCCTGCCAAAAGTGAATCTAGTGTTCTGTATACAGAAAAGGACAAACATTTATCTGTTTATATTAACGCTGTCCCATTTAGAAGAGATTCTAGATTAAAATTTGACTGGCTCAACACTGGTTATCTGTTTTTTTTTTTTTCGTAAACAGACAAGTTTATTGGGTCAGCGCAAAAATGGTTTAACAAAACAGAGGCAAGGTGACCTCATCCCTGCTTGTAAATAGGGAGGCATTTGTCCTATGTGATTAGAGGCAGAGCTCTTAAATCCATTTCAGTAAGCTAAACACTTAAAATTTTAGAGCAGAGTGCTCTGGCTCAGCTCCTGCAAATCTGCCCTGGCTGAGACAGGTCTGTTTAGGTCTTCAGAAATCCCAGACTCTTGAGGAAGGCCCTGAAGAGCCACAGCTGGATCCATAGGGCATGGAGTTTACCAGTCTCCTTGGGCTAGACCCATTGCTTGGTTAATCACTGCAGACTGCTGTGCAACTGCAACAGCAGTGCCAGCTTCATGTTAGCTGTACGCAGGCTGATCTGAGTTTTTAGGTAAAGATCCTGACAAATACATGAACGTCTAGCACACGTTTGAATGTTCAGTGAATGTGTATTTAGACTGTCTAAAAGGGAAAACGACTAGTTCATAAGTGTCAAAGCATAATCCTGCCTACCAACAGCTGTTTTTTCTGAAAGTAACTCCAAGCTAGTATGCCTTTTTTTAAGGTAGTAACAGGCAAAGACTGGGTACAGAGGTATGAAAGAGATGGTATGTTTGTAATCTGAAGATTATGTGGGAGAGAAGACTCTCAGCGAGATACAGCTTAGTTGGATCAGTTATACTGAGTCACTAGTACAAAATGCTAATGACTAATCATGCCCAGCTTTATTTTTAACAAATTCACTAATGCTGTGAAAGCTGTAAACGGTAAACTCACTTAAAATCCACGTGGCAGGAAGGTCTTGGGTAACATTTTTATCAGTGTGTCTATTTTCTAAATAAAACAAGGAAGTGAATGTCCCAACTGAAGAACTTCCATGAATTTTAGCTGGGGAAGTCTTACTCAAGCACCTGGTTGTCCTTCAGTCAGTGATTGTTCAGGAACTCAATCCACTGTTCTGCTGATTGTACCTTCCCTGGAGAAGCCATTGCTGTAGTTTGCCTGTTGTCTTCTGTGCAGTTGGTGGTAGTGTTGGTGAAAGTCTATTAAGTGTGATAGTGAGTTAACATACTATAGCTGAGCATCGTACTCAAACTCTTCATTGAGACACATGATGCCAGTGTAATCTGATCAGAAGAATAAATGGCTTTTTGTAGCCCACTTTTCTCTCCCTTCTACTGTGAAGCTCAGAATTAGAGAATAAAAGCTTCAGAGTTGTGCAATATCGAATGTCTCTGCTTTCCTCGCCCTCTGTTCTCCTGCAAGACAGGCAGTTATGGTGGCAGAAACCTGCAGCTTTCCAGCACACTGTTAATCGATAGCTGATGTCAGACTTTTCTTCCAAGGAATTTTGGTGTAGCTGCATTGAGTACAGAAAGTACTTCTGAGTTTTTGTCTTCCTGCTAGGGAGAAGATTAAGGCCTTGGTATGCCCTGTCCTGTTTGTGTGTGTTCCGAGTTGGAAGCAGCAACCGTGGTAGAGAGCAGACAGTTCTGGAGCTTTTTCCTGGAAGCTCCGATTCCATATCGGTTCGTTGTGCCTATAGGGAATTCAGTTCTAATTGTAAATATCGCTTACATTTTTATGGTTACAGACTGAAAGCTATCTCTCTTATTGGCATCATCAAATTCATGTAACAAGCCTTGGTGCATGTGCACTAGTGTTAATTAGGTGGCTGTATCTGAGCCTCCTGGTGGCTCTCACCATTTTGTTGATGTGTGATATGTTGTAACTTCTCAAAAAAGCAAGTGTGGGAACAAGCAGGGACTGTTTACAAGCTTCCATCTGTAGGGGTGAGCTGCCTTGCTGAGCCTGAGTAAAAGTAGCAGGAAGCTTCTTTCAGACTGGCTTCACACTTCAGTAACAGTGTAGATACCGCACAAAGTTGAGAAGAACAGTAGCCTGTCACTTTTAGCCTTTTAAACATGAAGGGATTTGGGTACCGTTTGCAACTGGGGACAATGTCACTCTCTTGCAAAGGTGGTAACTGTGTGGTCTGCTGGAAGTTCATAGCTTGGCTTTCCTCTGCAGTTGCACTAGTTTTCATTATTGCTGTCTATCTCTGCAGTATGCAAATGCACCTTCTGAGTAGATTAATTAATATGCTGTAGGCAACTGATGTGGTCTGGAATCTGTCCATAGGCAAGAGGTTTATGATGCAGATGGATCAGAGTTGAAGCAGTTCTGACTGAATATACAAATCAATTGCAATGTCTGCAATGGACTTTTGTATAAATTTGTGTTCTTCCCTTCCAGCTGAGAGATGCAGCCTTATCAGTGATAATCAATTTGCTTTTTCTCCCCTCACAGGGGCACTTGGGTAGCACGTGGACCCAGACAGTGACAATTCTACCGAGGACTGGCAATTATTTCTAGTTGGAAGAAAAAGTGAAATTGGTAAGACTTGACTTGTCAGTTGCTGTCTTACTTGGGTTACCCATGTGGCTGAGGAAGGACCTAGGGGCAAAAACTGCCCCTTCAATATGGACGAAATGTCCCTGTAATAACTGCAGTCAGCTATTTGAACCATATGGTTAAAAGAAGCTGGATCAGTTTAAGAATTTGATTTCAAGCTCAAAGGATATTGTTATATTGGGGTTTTAATTCTCTCCCCTCCCTTACTTCCTTTACTCTGAAGCCCTTGAAAGACTGGATATTAATCTAGTCCTCGTTCAGCTGCAGAACTACAGTGAATTAAAAGCAACGCTGAACTCTGTGATACGTGAAGTGACCACCTTAAATACATCCAAGAGTTAGTACCAGTGTTATCACGGAGTTGCAAGGCTCAGGCAGAGGAACTAACACAGTAGTTCTTTCAAGTTCTCCTTTTCAAGCCTGGCTTGTACCTCTGGGAAGAAATACGCGTCCAAAGCTGCTGATGTGCCTTTATAGCATGGCTTTTCACTCAGCTTCTATTTGAGCCAGATAGTCTTGGCCAAGATCCTGAAAGTGTCGACTGGCTGCAGACTGTAGAGTATGACACCTGAGACACTGTTGCAATTCTAGTGCAGCACTGATTAAGAGCCAATCTTTCCAACTGATCATCCAGTCTGTTTCTTGTGGTTGTCAGGGGTTTTAGAGCAGTACAAAATAAACTTCTTTCATCTTAAAAGTTGCTAGTCTGAGCTAATATGCTAGGATTTTTGTAGCAGTGTTAACTGACAAATTTAGTTGGTTGGTACAGTCTTATGTTTAACATGACAATTGATATTAATATCCAACAGTATATTGCAGAAAGCTTTAATATTGTCTTTTATCTCCAGGCTCAAAATGAGTGCGATGTTGGAAACCCCTGAGCTGCCGGCAGTGTTTGATGGGGTGAAGCTAGCTGCAGTTGCTGCTGTTCTTTATGTTATTGTTCGCTGCTTGAATTTAAAAAGCCCAACTGCCCCTCCTGAACTCATTTACCAGGACTCTGCTTTGGCCCGCTTTCTACTCAAATCCTGCCCACTTCTGACCAAAGAGTAAGTAGTATATTTTTTTCCATGTTGACCTGTGTTATAGGGAGAAGAGCTGCACTTAACCATTCTTCTGGCTAGTGTGTTTCTTAAACCTGGGTACAAATGGATGTCAGGGTATTCTCTTGAGAAAATAAACATGTTCCAAGTGAAGCACTTTCATTGTAGTATCCTAGGTACCCAGGTTTAGGACCAAGTCTTGTTGTGCAGGGATCTCCATGGATGTATGGAAGAAGTCATCCCTGCCTCTCTGTGTAGTATGATACTGCGTATGCTGATACTGTGCTATACCAGCACTACATAGTCCACTGTCTGTGGAAATGGGGGAGGGATGGATGCAGTCAGCACTTGTTCTGTTCCTGTACTCTCCTTTCTATTAGTGAAGAAATCTGTTTGGGCTTACCAGAAGGAAACATTTTCATGGTGTGTCTGTGCACTGATAATGAACACAGGGATGGCTATTAGTTTTAAAGTGCTTGCTCTTATCTGAAGTGCCTTAGGTTGATTGAAGACTAATGAAATCTATTACTGGGTAGACCACATCATCATAACTAGTTTAATAAGGTAATGATGTGCTGGCCAGCTCTAAGCCTGTCGAATCCACTTTCAAATTCACCTTATGTCAACTGTGTATTTGAGCAGGCTGATCCTTGACCTTCCATTCTAGGACCTCCAGAATCAGTGCAACTGCCCTTACTTTAACCAATAATATGAAGCATTTACTACAATTTCAGGAGGCTTTGGAGGGACAAGGACTTTGATTACAGTATTTCTCTTCTGCAATCACTTTGAAAACTTGCAAGTCCTATTTAGAAGCCCTAAATACGTCAATTATCTAGTAAGTGCTGAGTGCAGCTGCATGAACCTTCCTTTTGGATCTCAAAAGTCAAGCTGACTTAATGATAGTCATTCTGGGGGAGACAAGAGGCTTTTAGTGGTGCTGTGTTAGGTGCCTGATTACATAAGGTGTAAGATCTTAGTCCACAGGATCTGTAAACTCTTAGAGGAAACAAAACATTATCCGTTTGAAGTTGGAGCCCAAAGAGGGTTCCCGGATACACTCTGACTTTGATAGTAACATAAGTGTGTGGTGAAGCTGAGGGTTGAAATTGGGTTCTTGATTATGGCTAGTGACTTGACTGCAAAGCAGTTGCTTCACTGAAAAATACACTAAGAAACTTCTAGTTACTTGGTATCTTAGACACTTGTCATCTCTGTGTTGGCACTCCAGATTGACATGTCCCTAGTCAGTGAAAGAGCAAGCATGAAGCTGT
Source organism: Ibidorhyncha struthersii (assembly GCA_013398815.1). Classification (NCBI taxonomy): domain Eukaryota; kingdom Metazoa; phylum Chordata; class Aves; order Charadriiformes; family Charadriidae; genus Ibidorhyncha; species Ibidorhyncha struthersii. The sequence continues at coordinate 79,786 of VZSZ01001968.1, read as the reverse complement.
GCTGATTGCTAGCCTTGAACGCGTATTAGTATCAGGCTAATCTTTGGAAACAGATTGTAAGCTAATTCAGAGTTTGTTTTACTTCTATTTCAGCTCTGTTCTCGTGGCACAAGCTCCTAGCACTGCTGTATTACAGCTGTGTTTTTGACTTTAACTCAGCTGGAGAACAAAGTACTCCCAAAGGAGTGAAAATGCAGAATGTGTCTAAAAATTGCAATACATCTGTTGTGCATTAATTGCAGGAGTGAAGAGCTTCTTGCAGAACCCTAGTGTTGTGTTAAGTGTGCAGTCGTGGATTGTTTGCTTTCTCTGGATCAGCTCAAAGCTCAGGCTTGCCAGCTTCTCTGAAAACTGTAGCAGTGATTTCCAGCACATGATTCTTGGGGAGAACATTGCCTGAAAGGCTTGCATGACCCAGGGAAACAAACTCAGCTGAAACAAACTAGAACAAAATGTGTCAATAGGTAGTTTTTCAGTCCTATTACCTGTATACCTGTATGAGGGGAGACAGGAGTATAATTGCTGTTGAGCATTGAAAGGGCTTACATCATCTTACAGAGCTGTCTTTTCTGTATATGTGACTTTTTGCTGTTCTGGTGATGTTATCACAGAGTTTTTTCAATACAGAAACTAAAAAAAGAATCAAAGAAATCTTGTCTTTAGGCATGAAAGTCACCTGGAGACTGAAGGGGAACAAATATATTTGAATTCCTGCAATTTACATTAAATAGTTTGTAGGACTAATTAGCAAAAAGCTATGTGAAAACAGCTTGTGCCATACTCCACTGAAAAATCTTGTAAGGCTTTGATTACTTACTAATTATTCAGAGTGTTAGGAAGGCTGATTAAGCAGCTCTTTTCAAATTCTATCATGAAAGCAAAATAAGTAGCCCAGCAATCTCTTCTGTTATATCAGTACTGGGTTTGTTGTAAGATCGGTTATAAGACCAATTCCTCTGTACAGCTGTGAACTGGCTTTCAGACCTGGTTCGTTCAGCTCCCTTACCTTTAAAGGAGAAAGGGGTAAGGGTATTGCTGGGAAAAACAGGGTGGCAGGGAGAAAGCAGAAATAAGCAAAGTTATTCTATCTGTTCAGCTATTAAATACTTGGCAAAAAGACTTTTGCATTTTATTTCCCCCTCATGGTGCTATCCTCACCTGTGGACTTTCTCAATACATTGTAACTGTAGCATCATTCAGTAAGCCAAGTGGTGGTGGATGAATAATTTAAGAGCTTTGGTCAGCAAAGCTGCCTGAGATGGCTGTGTGCCAGGTACCTTGTACTTACAGATGTTAGTACTGCTTTTTACAATTCTCTAAACTGCTAGAAGCTTTCTACATATCAATCAAACACAGGTAAGCAATAGACTTTGTCTTCTTAGAGCTCATTTTCTTACCTCTTTATTTCCCCTACTCTGTCCAGCTCTGTACTTCAGCTTACCAAGTGGAGTAGCATAACCAGACTTTTTTATTCAAATAGCTGTTTCCTGCGTGGAAGCTCTTGCAAATCAGCACAGCTATTGGTGCTCTCAAGCACTTGGGCCTAACCCCTGGCTGCAGCTGTCTCCTTTTCCTGTCTTTCAAATTGGTACAGAACATCTGCCATCTACCCTCTTACTCCTGTAGAAATGCAGCATTGGCTCTTTGATTCATGAAGCCAAACTTGGCCAGTGCTTGCTGTACTGGGATAGAGATTTTTTTGGCTGTTCCCAATTTCTTATGCCATCAAGTGCGTGTGTGTATCTTTGTTCCTGTAGAGCTGCAGCGCAAGTGTCATTCTTATCGAAAATAATTATCCTTGCTGTCTGCACACTTTTATCATTAATAAAGGCAAGCTCCTCAAAGATTGAGGGAAATGACTGTCAAGCCTGTTAGTAAACACTGTCAAAGATCCAGCCTAGATCCTTCTTATCCTTTGTTTGCACAGTAACCTATACTGGATAAGCAGGCTGCCTGGTACCAAAGACTCTTTTGCACTGTCATTGCTCTTCTCCTAGATGCAAGGAGACAAGTAGTCAGAAAAACTGGCTTCAAGCTTTTCAATGTTTTTTTTTTTCTTCCATCTAATAGTAAATGGTGTTTGTTTGATTCCTGTCAACTCCTTGGTGTTCTACTCTGAGAGAAACACTTCCAGGAGAATAATAAACTAAAACAGTGTTACTCATGAAGCTTTGGCAGGTGAACATGTTGAGAGGTAAAGAGTGGCAGCTCCCTATTGGTAAGTTGAAGCCTTCACCTTGGGGAGAGAAGCAGCCTTGGGGCATCTGAGTCCTTGCTAGGTGCTCCGCTGTGGCACTGGCAGCAGTCTTGGGTTCTCCAGCTCTCATCAGCAAGTAAGCTGTCCTGTCATACTCATGTCCTGTTTTGACTAGAATACTTCTTGTAGTCACTGAAGGTTGAGGAGGGGTGTGATGAGCACCTTACTAAATAAAAGCTACCTAAGTTGGGAAGGAGGTGGTTTAACTGAGGCTGGTCTATACTTCATACAGCTTCTATGGGCAACAAACACATCTGCTCTACTTAGTTCTGTTTTTCAGAGGCTCAGGGGACATGGAAGCTCCATAAGCTGCTTTAAATTTTTGCTGTTACATATTTGCCGTGTCTTCATCACACTGAACAGTCTAGCTGAGCTGATGCAAAAAAAAAAAAAAACAACTGCTTTCTATGTATTTGGGAGGGAGAGGGTTGAACCCTGCAGGCTTTTAAATGAGCTTTCTTGATTGGAATTCAAATTGCATTCCCTAGCATCAAATAAGGGACAAGGTTCAAACAAGTTTTGATATGTAAAGCATCCTTTAAATACCTGTAAAGGAGGGGGGGGGAAATAACCTGTTACCTGTTTTTATGCAGGTGGCAGTTCTCAGTGTCCCCTGATGTGGGCAAATTGTAGACTGCCTTCTTGCCATCAGTATCCAGTGTACTGCAGCACATCGAAGCTGATGTAAGAGTTAATGTTTAAAGTGTTAATCTCAGAAGAAATGAAGTAATGCTCCAGAAATAAGCCTGTTGCTGAACTTCCACTTTAGATCTTTGAGGACCTGAATGCTGATGCTTGCTAATAAAAATAGCACAGTTTTCATGTGCTTTGTGTGAGCTGCTTACACAGCTGCAGCTCTCCTAAATTCCTGCATACTGGGTGATGTACGTGCTCTAAAATCATAATCTGCTGCCTGAGAGCCACTAAAACTTAATCTACAATCACATGTTGGAATTGTTTTTAATATTAAAATGTCAGGAGAATGTTTGTGAAACATTTAAGAATTCTCTTGCTCTGAGGCACTGTTGTGGACAGCCACCTATCAAGATGTGGGGCTGCGCTGCACAGCTGAAACACAGTATTTGGAGCTAAAACACTAGCATTTGTGAACAGTTTATGTAACTGGCTGTGAATTCACTTAGCCAGTTAAGACTGATGAACTCTATACTTGTACTTATTATGGAAGCTGACTTATATGGTAACTGGCATCCCCAGATCTGTTCTCCTGTCTGCCTTCTGTTGCAGAACCCTGTTACTGGAAGTTACACGACTGGCTACTGGAAGCCACAACTTAACTGCCTCAAATATTTGTCTTTACTCAGTATGCCTGATATCTATTGCAGCTGACCAAATCAAAACAAGGAAATGAGTCAGTTGAAAGCCTCTGGGTCTGGAGAAAACTGGGAAGCCATTCTTGTTTTGCAGAAATTGGGATTTTTGTATCCAGTACAACACAACTTTGCCTTCAGATCTCCAGTGTTATCAGTACTTGCTTGTCTGTGCTATTGTGGTACACCATCCTCATTCCTGTGTGGGCATGCTATACCTCTTTGGCAAGAAGTCTTCTTGAGTGCTGTTCACCACCCAGCTGGCTGCTCAGCTCTTGTCTCTAAACCACTGTTGCAGAACACTGGAAACACTGCTTATAGACATGATGTCTGTGCCTGGGCTTTCGTACATCTGAGCAGCTTTGCTGGAAGAGGGCACACCAAGGAATGCACAGTGAAACTTGCTGTATGGGGATAATCTCTGCAGTACACTGCTTTTCAAAACCACTTTGGTTTATAGCAGGCATTATAGAGAAGTTGAAGTCTGCCATGTCTTTGAGCACTTTCCCTGTCTCTACTTAATGTCAATGCCAGAGGGAAGTCACCTGCTTTTATGAGTGAGGGGCCCTTGTTTGGAAGACATGGTTAAATTTAGCAGTAATGATAGTTTTAGCATAAAATCTAAAGGGCAATGCTTGAATGCTTCCTAAACTAGATACTAGTTGGTTGCTCAGTGTGTATGATATCTAGCTCATGTTTCCATGTGTCACACCCTCCTGAGCTTGTTTTGTTAAGGTAAGCTGTAAGAATAATAGTCTGAGTACATGTTCTTCTGCCTACAGGATGATTCTTTTGGAGCAGCATTTCTTTTCAGCTGTTTGCCATGAGGAATGATGGCTTCATTGCAAAACAATCTGTGCTAGCTATTGCTGTCAGCTCTGGATAGTTAGGTTTTTCAGCTGGATTGAGTATGAAAATGTCTCTGGAATTGTTTTTCACATAATACATCTTAAATAAAACTTAGCTTATCTGATCTGCGCTTTCAGAGGGTGAGGACTCTTGCATAATTCTTGGCTAGTTTTTTGTGTCTCACCAGTGTGGTATCATGCACATTCATGACTGAAGAGTTCTTTCTATGCCCTCCTTTTTGTATGGTTTTACTAAAAGCAAGGTGAAACTCCACACAAGCGCTGGATAAGAAGGCATCTTGTCCTTCAGTCCTGTACAGTCTAGCACTATTATGCTCAGTACTTGGTCTTGGGAATTCTCATAGACTTTGTCTTAAAAACGTAGATAGAGCTCACTCATATGAAGAATTTCAAAAACATATTTGCCTGTTGCCAGAATGGAGGGTCAACAGAAATAGTCTGACAGATCATATGCCCAGTTCTGCTATGGATTCTGAGGATGCTTTGTAAAGTGAAACTTGTCCATTAGCTGAGGACAGCTTTTACTGGAATGCAGTGATACAGAGGCATCACTTTGTTACTGTCAAGGCCTTGTAGTGCTTTGTAGTAGGTTAGATTAGCAACTTGTCTTGGTAAATTGAAGTCTAATATTTTTAGTAGCTGCCTGCTTTTGCATTAGTCTGAATTTTAATCTGTCTTAGTTTTTCACTGATTATGCAAGATCTATGCAGTCTGGGTAAGTTCTTTCCCCCTCCCTGTTGAAGTCTTGAGATGTTCTGTCTTCTGGAGCCTGAATACTTAAGGGATTTTAGGATATCTATCTCACCATAAGCCTATTGCTTAAAAGCTGATACCCAGTAGTAAAAGAAAAGATAGGTGAGATAACAAGCTGCTGCTCTAATACTTGCATGTATTTCAGACCTTTAATTGCTTTGGTTTTAAGTGCAAACTGCAGAAATATACTTAATGTGCTTAAGTGACTAAGTAGAAGTAACAAATCTCTGCATCAGAGTACTGTCCTATGCACATTACTCATGCTGGAACTTGACCTTTGGATATTTATCTAGAAGAGTAGTTACATGCAGAGTGACTAACACTAGCACATCTTTGCTGCAGGCAGTGTGATGCTTAAAGAACTTATTCGAGTTAACACAAAAGATAAGCTGAGCATTTTACTTGCTTGATCCGTAGGATCCTCAGAAGCCACTAGCTTGTGCACTCTGAAGGGAAACAAGCAGTGAATGCACCCTTGTCCGTAGGATGTCACACAGTTCTAGCCTTCAGATGGAAATGCGGAACCCATAGGTAGCATTTGTCCATCATTATGGTTGGAGTCACAGGGATTCCTGCCTTGATTTTTAGTCTTTCCTTTAATGAAGAACATCTCAATGACACTGCATGTGCCGTTTGCATACGTAAAAGCGGTGTAAAGGTTTGACTTACTGAAGACCAGTACTTCAGGTAACTTCCAGCCAGGTTATTTGAAGGCAGGTTTGGGGGTTTTCCCCCCAGAGAAATCAGCTGTGACCTGAGAGGAGGCATGCTGTGGTAAGTAGTGCAGTCTTGTTAAGCTGTATGCTTGAAGCTATTTGTCTTCGTTTAAACTATAGCAGTAATGGTGAGGCTTTGAAGACTCTTCTAATTTCCTCTCTAACAAGCATCTTGTGGCATGTGCTGCTGCATCTGTTCTGCTGGATGACTGTAACTTATAGCTGGAAACTGGACTGTAGGTAAACATGAGGAAAGGATTGGTCCTTGCAGAGAACCTTGATTATTTTTTTCATCAAGGTAATAGCAGTAATCAGTCACAGCTGTGTAACTCAGCTGCTGTAACTGGAAAAATTGCTTTCCTGTTAGCCTAAGGGGTAAGACTTTGGTTTTTACCTGGGATAATATTTGATTTGGAAAGCACTGTATAGAAACAGTCACCAAAACTTTGTAATGCATGTGCTTAACTAAGATTAGAAACCGTGCAACAATGTTGATGTCTGAGTCTCTTTTAAAAGAGCTGAAAACTCTTATTATAGGTTGTATTTGACAGCTCTCATCAAAGTTGCTACCAAAACCCATCTGCAAAGGACTTCTGTGAAAGACAAAAAGCCAGTCAAGAATAGCCTACTGTAGGGGTATGGCTACTGATCTGAACTGGTTGTAAAGTAGACGACTGGGGTGAAGCTAGCTGCTTTTTCTTATGCTAGAAGAGCAGTGTCTTCCATCTGGCATAATAGTTGCTGTTCAAAACCCTCTGCAGGGAGCTGTGACTTGAGCAGAACCATCTGTAGTTCCTGTGCAGCCTTGTTTACATTGACTGCGCTATCCTGATGCATGTCTACTTTGAATTGTGAAAATGTACCTGCTGACTGCTTTCCATCTCTACCAGCAACTGCAGAGGATGAGCCTGTACAGTCCCCATCATTGCTGGGGATCTCTGCATGGCTGGCGTGCTGCACATTGCACCTGGTAAGAGCCACCTGCAGTACATATCTCCCAGTGCAGAGATGCTGGGCTGATAATAGATATATAGTGCTACTAGCCTCACATAGATTCTTTGAAAAGCTTTATCATTGAGTGATGGAATTCAAGATGCACTGAGGGCTAATTTGCAAGGTTATAAGCATCAGTTGGCAGCTTTTGTAGCCTTTATTGAAGTGCCGTCTACTTCTACAGAAATCTGTTTTGGGTCTGGGAAGTGCACTTGCAAAAACTGAGTGAAACTGTACAATGAACTGCTGTGTAAGAAATATCCATCATGGATAAGGGAAGACAATAGGGAGGAAGAACATACTGCTGCTCTTGTCTTGGTAAACAAGCCTAGATAGTTCTTGTTTGTAATAGGCTGTTGTTTTTTGAGGAGTGTGTAGGGGCAACAGGGAGTTGCAGATAAGACATCTAAGAGCTGGCATGGGGAAGAAGGTCCAGCTGTGTGAGTAGGTAGTGTCAGAGCACAAAGGCAACATTTCTGCCACATTCTAGCGGATTATGGGTTTACAGAGTAAATCTGAGCCCTGAGCTGCCTAGTTCTCTGTGAACAGGGAAAAACATGAAAGAACATGACCTCTGCTTTGTGTGGTCTCAAAGTTGAAGGGAATAATTGCAGGAAGCCCTAAAAAACACAACAGGGAGGGAGTTGCTAATATCTCAGCATCCAAGGTAGTGTCAGCAGCTCTCAAGCTTCTTCTGGATACCCTGCTATGCGTAGCAGAGACCATAGCTCCTTAATTGGAATCATGTCCTCGGGGACTGCTATTCTCCTAAACAATAAATCATTCATGCTTTCCTGTTGAGAGCTGATGTAAGTGTCTTTTTCAAGGCATTGGCTTAGTCTGTCCTTGGCAGAGTGGCCAGGTGACTGCCCTACCACCACCACGTGGGCAACTGTGTGTCTCCTGTTAAACCACTTGCAGCTCTGCTTGTACTAAAAAAAAAAAAAAAACAAACTGATAAGTAAGCCTTTAACCTCTTCCAGCTAATAGCTGTTTCCCCTGTGTCTTTGAGGGCCAGTAAGCCAGGAAAAGGAAGACAATCTGCTTTGTCACCTAGTTTTAATATGCCCTTGATAAACATAACTTACTATTCAGTGGAGCTTGGCCAGCTCTGATGGGTCTGATTGTTGCTGATACGCCAGAAGGCTGTGCTGCTTTACAGTGTGACCTGGA
>VZSZ01001968.1:39330-71421 GCA_013398815.1 Ibidorhyncha struthersii | reverse complement strand
GATCTTATTAATGCTTTCAAATACTTGAAGGGAGGATGCCAGGGGGATGGGAGCAGTCTTTTTTCAGTGGTGCCCATTGATAGGACGAGGGGTAATGGGCACAAGCTTGAACATAGGAAGTTCCATCTTAACATGAGGAGGAACTTTACTTTGAGGGTAGTGGAGCACTGGCACAGGCTGCCCAGAGAGGTTGTGGAGTCTCCCACTCTGGAGACATTCAAAACTTGCCTGGATGCTGTCCTGTGCAACCTGTTGTAGGTGACCCTGCTCTGGTGGGTGGGTTGGACTAGATGATCTCCAGAGGTCCCTTCCAACCCTGACTATTCTGTGATTCTGTGGGTCCTTTCAAAACTGTCCCAGCTTTACCTAACTCTGTTTGAGAGGCAAAATCATCCTGTACTGTGTTTTTCACTTAACTGAGAAAAGCAAAGAGCGAGTCTTGGGCTTTCAGTCGTCTAGAACTTGCTATGAATCCTGTGGTTTCTGCTACTGGCTTGTACGGTCAAGTCCTTACACAAGTTCATGTGGCTTAACCCAGCAGGCTTCAATGTTTCAATTAAAACAGATTTACAACATTTTACAAGTTTTGGCAGTCATTTTGGTTGGCTAGCAACATGCTGTCCCAATCTCACTGAGGCACAAGGCCTCTGTCTATTTGGTGAGAAGCATTTGTGCATGTAATGTTTCAATATAGTAGAATGTCTGGATTTTGGCTTCTGCTGCTATCAGTGGTTATTCATCAGCTTTGAGAGCACATCCTTCTCTTCTTGTATAAGGCTGCAAAGATCAGTGCTGCCAGTTCAGTCATAGCAGAAACAATTTTGTATTTGTTACTATATTTTGTAGCAAGAGGGAGACTTGTTATGGGAGTACTTACCTGTTCACAAAGGCTTGTTAACACAAGAGGGATAAGCAATTACACTACTGCTTCTTCCAGGTACATTCCACCCCTGATCTGGGGAAAGAGTGGACATATCCAGACTGCCCTTTATGGAAAAATGGGGAGAGTGAGATCGCCACATCCATACGGACTTCGCAAGTACCTCACGATGCCAGATGGAGCAACAGCCACCTTTGATCTCTTTGAGCCGCAGTCTGAGCACTGTATTGGAGGTCAGTCAAACAGCTGCTGCCTGCATCTAGCTGCTAACCTTGATTATGTGCTCTGGCGTGTGGATGAGGACATGGCTACTTGATTTAGCAAAATGATAATGTTAATTCTGGCAAAGGAAGGGAGCTGCTAAGCAATACTAACCAACATGTGGAGGCTGTGAGGCCATCACACTGTATACCTATATCTCACACAGCAGGAGAGACCATACTATGCTAATTAACTGTTTATGGTGAGGGGTGGAGGGCTAAAGAGCAGAAGAAATGTTCCATAATCTGTACCTCCAGTGAGAGACTGGCAAAGAGAAGCTGGTGGTAAGCCTTGTGTTTGGAGCGTCCTTTACCTGTTAAGGTTGTGAGAACATAAAACAGGCTAGCAGGATGGAGTTCTTCGTAGCCTGGTGTGTATGGAAAAGAAACTAGACCTTATCTCCCCCTTAGAGAGACAGATTCTTTGTAGTCTTTAGTAACAATAGCTGTTTAAAGATCTGCATGAAAACAAACTCCATGTGCGCAGGGTATGAAGGAGTCCAGACATGATGAGAACTCCATTAAAAAAAGTAGAAAATTGTGGTGATTCCTTACAACATCATGTGTATATATATTCAGAGTGAATGTCAGCTTTCAAATGCACTGTTACTACTAGTAACAGCAACACTTAAAACTGAGTTACTGTGGCTTGACTTCAGAAGTGCAGTTTACCCCTGCAGTAGCTGATTTCATTGTAGGCCCATGATTCCCATTTGGCCTTCAGAAACAGAGTTCTTAAGTATGTCAGTGTTGAGATCCTCATAGTGTAATGCTGCACTAGACCGGTCGCTGTTGCCTGTATCACTGAAGAGAATCTGAGCAGTGCTTTCCTGATGAGGCAAAAATTCAGTGGCTAGAGCTGCTAAGTGTCAGAGCTTTGCACATAAGTGCAAAGAGTCTGATAGCTCATTTGAAACACATATGCTAATCCTGAATGTAATTTACTGTGCTTACTTGAATTACAACAATTACTTTCTTAGTTGATGAAATTATAATCTGGTTAAACCAGTGAACAGTGTCAGCAGATCAAATATCATTAGATTAGCCATCATCTGCCTTGTGGCTAATGTCAGTCGATCAGAATGTCTGTGCTTAGCAAAGCATCATTTTGACAATCTGTTACACCCAATTCTGGAAGGGAAACGAAGGAAAAATAGCGTAGCCAGTTGACTTGGTGCATGAACAAGCAGTGGGCTCCAGAGCTTCCACACACTTAACAGTCGCAACAGGCTGTCAGAAGGCAGAACATGTGTAATGTCAAAAACATCCTTCAAAGGTAAGAATTTACTCTTGGTCTCTAGGCAGTGCCTGTAGAACTGTTTGGGCAGTTTTCCCTGAAGTTAGAAAACTGTTCATCTCCTGTAGCATGAATTACTTTTTCACATCTGTAGCACTAGAGCTGCTAGTCTCCTGTCCCATACTGGATTTTTGGCAGACTAGCAGGATTTTTAGCTTGTGTCTGGTAGATGGTTTCCCACGGATCTGAAATGGAAACTATCTGAATCTCTTAATTTGCATGAAGTGACATTTACTTAACTTTCCTCTCTTTCTGTGCACAGAGGATGTCACAATGGTAATCTGCCCCGGGATTGCTAACCACAGTGAAAAACAGTATATCCGCACTTTTGTTGACTATGCTCAGAAAAATGGGTACAGGTGTGCTGTCCTGAACCACTTGGGAGCCTTACCAAATATTGAGCTCACTTCTCCAAGAATGTTCACATACGGTAGGTACTTTATGGCAACTGGGGACTTATTTTCAAGCTTGCGGAATTTCTAGGGCTTGATCAGCCTCCTTTAGCATAACACAACTGCCATATCTGAATGAGGGTAATTTTGTACTGTTTCTTAGGAACTAAACTGAACTTACATGTGAGGCTAATACTGGGATTCACTTTTCCTTGTCTCTTCTCCTGGCTTTTACATATGTATCCTAATCAAGGAGGCAATTTTTTGAAAACAAAACTTTTGAAAAAAATTCTTGTGGCTACTAAGAGCCTGCTTAAATGATTTTAGATATGTTGAAATGTCAGTTTAGTGGAATGTGGAACAAACCTGGCTCTGAAGGGCAAACACTTCTGAGGCTTTGTAAAATGTAATATGAGAGGAGTTTGTACCAGCCTATCCAGAAAGTACCTTTTGATCTTAGGAGGGAAACATGAGGATTCATCCCTGGGTGTAAAAAATGTCAAGCAACAGCAACAATTCTAGAGTATGACGGTGGTAGTGCTTAACTGCCATGATTTTGGGCTTTTACCTTGAGTATAAGGAAATCTTTCTTAACCTAGAAATTAAAAGGAATAATGTATTTGGAACTGTGTTAAGGGTGACTCTAGCTGTTCTTAACTCCCCTGCTAGTGAGCAATGTGATCTTGGTAGAATGTGGCCTTCTTGCCAGTGACCTGATCCTCTTGTTCCTGAGTTCTCTTGAGCCCTCCTGCCTCTCTTTACTGCAAACATCTGTAGGTACATTATGTCATGAGTAAATTGTGGGTTTAGCAGACTGGCGTTAGGTTTCTTTTTCTTTTTTAAAGGTAAGAAAGATACTTACTGCTAAGAGTTTGGATTAACAGTTTGAATGTTTATCTTGTACAGCTGAATTGCCAAAATAGAAATACTGTTCTTTGAGATTCTGGGACTGGCAGGCAAATAGGCTGTAATGCTTTGTTGCTTGTTTTATAGTTATTAAATCTACTCCTCAGTGGAAAACACTTCAGGAATACCAAGTGCCTCAATTTGTATTGAGGTCCTAGGCTGTTAATGGCTTCAAGCATAACATGTCTAAGCTTGGTCTCCTTAAAGCATTTGCTTTTTTTTTTTTATTATAAGAATTGAGAGCTTTCTTCCATAGAGCTTTGCTTTAGACCTTAGGGAGTTATTCTGTAGTGTAGCTCTTGAGACATACCTCTCTGAGTCTTTTATAGCCTTGGAAAGGGCAAGGAATGCCTAGCACTTCCTTTGAGTAAGACTGTAAATCACTTGGCGGAGTTACTTGTTAAATGGAGTGCCAGCAAGACCATAAGCAGACTTTACTCTGCCTGCAACCCAAATATCCTAGTGGTCTTCTAGCTTTTGCTGGACTCCTGACATATTGGTTGAGGAACAAACAGCCTAAATTTGGAATTCACTGAATCCTCCTATCTTTACATCAAGCTTGACCTGTTGCTGTTCTAGTTTAGGGTTTCTGAAATAGTTGCCAGCTGCTCTCAAATCATGAAGGTCAAACTCTAAAGTATTTTGACTGCTGGCTTCTTCCAGAGGAAACTAGAGCAATGCAACAGTTATGATCTTGAGGAAAATTGCTTATTAAGAATGTTCACAAGGAAGTGCCCAAGCCCTGCTGAAGTGCTCTGGCAGGAGCCTGCTGTTTCACTGAAGTAAACACAAACCCTGGTGCTCAGTCTGCTCCAGAGCTAGCCAAAACCTGAGACCAATGTCTAGCAAGGATGTTACAGTTGGAGTGGGAACATAGTGGAGCACTGTTGGGTTGGGTAGAATTCCAACTCTTAGGATTTATCTTTCTGGACAAGTTCCACAAGATAAAGCTGGGATTCTGACTCTAGACAGGAATAAGCAGCTGCAGTTTTGGTTCTGTTGTTTATGTGGTGCCTCCTGGTGGTTTGCAGTCTTAAATCAAATGGGAAGGTTAACAAAGTGCATAAACAGTTCATACTACTATGCTAATGGCATCGGTTCTGCAGCTGCTTCTCTTCATGTTTCTTTTTCCCAAACTCAAAGGCAGGAGAAATAACTGTAGATACTCAGATGTTGCGTGTGTGGAGGCTTTTAAGTGTGTCAAGCAATCTGAGGACCCCAATACTGCCAGAAGCTGGATCCCTTGGAGCCTGCAGCCTATGGGGTACAAATGGGTGCTAGCTGAGAGCAGAACAGATCTGTATAGAAGCACTTGCCTCTTCTCGTGAAGAGGGGATACCCATACATCTTCTAGGAAGCTACAGTATCTTTGCTGCTTTGGTGGTTAAAAAGGGCTAGCTGCCTCTGCTGAAACCCTTCCCTTTGCTTCCAGAGAGCACCTGCTTAGTCGGGCTCTGCAACAGTCCACTGAGAACTCTGTCCTGACAAGCCAGCTCTGCATTTCCATCATGTCCCTGCATCAGCATGGATTTAAGGATCCATGGCAGCCTTGCTACAAGCAAAGGAGCAAGCTGCTTTTTAGACACCTCACTTAAGTTCAGAAGTGACAAACTGCCTTGGGAAGGTAATGATGTGTGCTGTTCTTAGATAGCAATGTCACAGCCAGAGTTGTTGGACTCTTCTTTTTAAGCTGCTTTAGAAAGAAGAGTTTGGATTGTCAGATTAGCTCTTGCCATGATTTTTAAGCAAGCTAATTTCATCTTACTTTGGCACTCTGTCAGAACTAAGAATGAGCTAAGGTCCACAGGACTCATAAAACAGATACATGAACACATGTGTGAGTCAGAGCTCTTAAAGTTTTAAGGTTATTGAAAAGTCAGAAAGGGGTAAGAAGCTGAACTTAAAGCACACAACTGAAGCTTGAAGTGGGAATCTAGGTATGTTAGAAGATGATTCTTGACTTTGTCCTTATTTTTAGGTTGCACCTGGGAATTTGGTGCCATGGTTAATTACATCAAGAAGACCTACCCTCAGACTCAGCTGGTTGTTGTGGGCTTCAGCCTGGGTGGAAACATCGTGTGCAAATACCTGGGAGAGAGCCAGGCCAACCAGGAGCGAGTCCTGTGCTGTGTCAGCGTGTGCCAGGGGTACAGCGCACTGAGGTAGGTCTAGAGGCTTCTCTGTGCTAGTCTCCTCTGGGGGTATGGGAGGGGGCAGATCTCTGAGAGGGCACGTGTGGAAAGGCACAATGAAGTGTGTTGCTTCTCTCGCATCGAGCTGGTCTGACAGACTGCAGCATGTGGGATGTCACCTTCCTGAAGGAGCAGCTGAAGCTTTGTTGATCTGGTAGCACAAATAAGATTTGTCAACAATGCAAATAGGTCTTCTGTACCTGGCCAGGTACATGCTGGCTGCTTCTGGTCTGTGTGTGTGAGCTGGCCTAACTGTCTCATTACTACAGCATCCTAAGAGGAGGCATTCCCTGTGTAGTCCTGGTATAATTAATCAAGCAGGCTGGGCAGCATGACAAACTGCTGAGATGATGCCAGGTTTGCAAGCAATAGTTTACACTTTCTTATCACTCTGAGAAGTATCCCTTGGTTCGTAATAGCTTTTCCGGCTTCAGTGTGCAGTTTCATCTGGTAGCTCTTACCTGGGACACTGGAAAGAGACACAGCTCATACAGTCTGTGCTCCCTGCTTAGTGTGTGTCACTGAAACAGGGCTGTGGGCTGATGAGGAGATGGAGAGGCACTTGTAACCACGCTATACAATTTGGAAGGTGAGGAGGAGAAGACTTAGCCCTAAAGTCTACCTAAAATGTTAACCTGTGGTTCCGCACCTGGAAGCCAAGGCTGAAGCACTTCATATGAGCTGTAACAGCTCCACCTAGTGCTAACATTTGCACTTACTGATGGAGGATCTGGGTACAGCACTGCCCGTTGAAAACTGATGGCTCAACTAATGTGCAGTAATTTTCCATGTATGCACAGTTAATGAAGATTAAAACAGTGCAAGTGGCTAAGCCACTGCTTTCAGTTTTTACTGTCTGCACATATGGACAACTACTAAGGTGTAGCTGACTTTACAGTAATTTAACTGCACTTTTGAGCCCTGAGACTATTTGAAAGTCAAAAGGGGCTGTTGAGACTAGGGTGTTTGGGTCAAGATCCTTTGGGCAGATAAAAATGGTGAAACTATGGCAGCCCTGTGAGGGACTTGCTATGGAATTTGGCCTCCCAGCCTGGTCAGGGTAGCTGGAACTCTTGATGCTGATGATGCTCTGCAGTATGGGGACCAGTTTGATATTCAGCAGTGTGAAGTTACCTTTTATGAGTTAAGTTCTTACAGGTGAAAGTAAGAAGCTTTTCTGGAAGTATTAAGATGTGACTAAAAGCTTGATATGCATGTCAGCAATATTCCAGCATACCTAATCCCTTTTGAGATCAGATGTGACTACTGCTAAAAGAGTATATAATCTACTGCTAGGTTCCCATGAGTTCACACCCTTAAAATCTGAACAGATGCTTTCAGGAACAGTTGTTCTGTTTTTGTTTCAAGTAAAATATGTTTAGCTGTCTTGGGGTTCTGGCATGGAGCACGGAACATCTTTTTGAACCCAGCTCCTCAATTGCAGCCATCAGACAGGGTTTGCAAAGATCACATCTGGCTGCTGTCCACATGGTTCATCTTCTGCAATTATGCAATATTGTATTTCTGGTCTCCAAAATGATGTGAGTAATGCTGTTCTCTAAGACTATTTCTCAAGTAGTATGTCATGATGTGCTGGTAGAATAGCAGGGCAAGGACAACCTGTTTAACAATACTCCACTTGGATATTCGTGTGGAAAAATAACAGCTGCTTGTCTGAGTTTAATGCAGGTCTTCAGTGGGTTGTGTGGATTACTGCGCTCTTGACTCCACCTGCTGGGTAAACATCTACTAGCAAATCTCTAGTCACAAAACATCTGCTATGCATTACTGGGCAATCAGCAGGAAGGCTTTTCAGGTCTTGTGTCTCCCCTACCTAATATCTACTTCTGCTTTAAACGCAAACTAGCTGAAGAGCTAGGGGAAAGCAACATCAGTAAATATCTACTAAGCAAAAGGCAGGATAGGGAGGGCCTTGTGGCCTGGTTGTAGAAGTGTGAGGGAGGAAGTACAAAACACCTCCAGGTAGAATGGTTAAGCCTTAGCCTTCCTGGGCTTGGTCTGGTAAGCTAAAATGACTGGTCTCATCCCTGTGGGGTATGTGAAAGTGAATTACTCTGGTAGACATGACCAGTTAGTTTACAAATCCACTTTCTTTTTGTATTAACTTGTACAGCCTTTATCTTCCAAATAACTTTAGGAAGTAAAGGAAAAAAGTGGTCGTGAGCAAGGTGAACCAGGGATCTGAAATATGAAAGCCTTTCAAGAGCATTAAGTGTGAGTTCCATAGCTGGGCATGACAAAGTCTCGGCAATACTAGGATCTACCAGAAGAATACAAGAGTCTTAGTTTAATGAATTAACACAGACTCTGGGGAATGCATTCCCTGAGGCTGAATGGGGACACGGCTCCTTATTCCTTAATCTCTGCCTGCACAGGCTTGATTCTGCTTCTTGATCTTGTGGAATGCATCTTCACCATCGCTACAGGCTGTGGGGAGAGACCTCAGCTTTGAAACCTGTGCAGTCCTCAAAATACCAGAAGCTGCCTTTTTTCAGTGCTTGCATCCCTTCATATTAGGAGTACTACTGTACACCACAGGAACTGCAGGGAAATGTAGTAGATTTAACTTCAAATGTTTTGTAATAACTTAATAGGTTTTCTTGGAAAATATTTTGTGAAGAAAGAAATGTACATCTTTGTCTTCCTTCATTCCCCTGCCCTAGCACAAACATGGTAGGTATAATCTGGCTAGACAAAAAGATATGGAAGTTTTAAAAAAATAAAAATCCATACTCCAGCATGGCTTACTACAAGAAAGCATAGCTTGCTTTTGCTCTGGTAGGGGACTTGCAGATTGTGGCTTGGGAGGTGGTGCTAAATATCCTGTAGTTCTCATGCTATGTTAATGTTTAAATGGTGGGAGTACTTCAGTAGCTGAAACTGCTCCCAGCATTCTTGTGTTGCTCAGTAAATGATAGTGTGTTTCCTCAGTAACAGCAAACCTTGCTAAGAGTAAAGCTATAACCTGCTCATGACCCTGCATAGCAAAGGAGTGCTGGTATCTGGCAGAACTCACAGAAGTCTGGATGACTTTAATTCTCTTTTAACAACAGATAAGCTGTGAAGTGCTATTCTGCTTTGAGAATAGGTAAATACCTTAACTCAGATGCCACTTGCAGCTGCAACTAGTATTTATTCCTATAGTTCCTGCCAATGAAGCTAAAACAATAATAGTGTCTGTATGTGTTGGAAACAACTGCACAAATTATTTCCTCTGCAGAGGAAATATACACAAATAGACAACACTTTGTTCAGCAACAGGTTTTAGTCCTTTCCTTGGTAGTCCCATTAGGTAAATTACATTCAACTTATGCAAAGGGATACTAAAATCCTCTTGTCAGTGTTGCAGATCCTGACTGATGGCTCTTAAATGCCCCGATCAAAACTGCTAATTGAATTGTGCAAAATGAGATTGCAGATCTGTGTTCTGATACTACCAAACTTCATCAAACTGGAAGTCATTTCCTGGAGAAGGCTAAGCTGTGACAGGGAAGGCCTGGATGTTTGTTTGCATAGCCTGTAGCCTGCTATAAGGTGTTACAGTGTATTAATCTGATTGTTCTGCACTGTGTTTTTTCTAGGGCACAGGAAACCTTCATGCAGTGGGATCAATGTAGAAGGTTTTATAACTTCCTCATGGCAGACAACATGAAGAAGATCATCCTTTCTCACAGGTACTGCAGTACATCAGTTACATTGATAGTATCGATTGGGTCAATTGCAGTATCGGATTTGTGAAAGATTATGCACCAGTTTCTTGCTTGGTGGTCTTTAGATGAACTGACAGAGAAGGGGAGTCCATGTCAATGTCATTCATATACTGTAAAATATACAGATAAGCTTTGGTGATCTTGTTAGAAGAAAGCAGGCTTTGTCTTTTTGCCTTCCAAGGAAACTTGCTTAATGAATAAACAAGATGTGCACAGGAAAACATTGCAATTAGACTTCAAAGTGGAGTATTCTGCATCTGTTTCACTTCTAGCCAAAGAATTCCCTATTCAAGGAGCCTCTTGTTCTGCCACCTACCTGAGGTAGGACTAATCTTCAAGATCTGCTGTATGGGGCTGCTGTTTATCAAATAAGCAAATAGTCAAACTGTAGCTCCAGCTTCTAGCTGTTCCTCTAGAAAGAGCATGTAGCCACAAAGTACTTAGTGTTACTTTTCCTGGAGTGCAAGTGTACTTGTAGGATCCCTGTGCTGCTGTTCTGCTCACTGACTCCCGCATAACAAAGGAATGTGTGTTAAACAGGTGACATGCTCAGTGTTGTGTTTTCCTCCATCAAAAGGTTCTCTGCGTACTTCTTTCTAGGGCAATAAATGTGTAAGTACCTCATCTGTGTATATTTGAAGTCGCCTGACTCAAGGGAAAATGAAGGGAATATCTAAGACCTATTCCAGTTAAGAGCCTGTGTCACTTGCAAACTTTTTGTTCATTGTTTTCACTCCTGTGCGGTATGAAACACTTGTAGAAGGAATTAGGGCAGCTGACATGTAGGATGATTCACATAATTCATTCCAGATTGACAAATATTTAGACAACTTGACCAAATTTAACATGTGAAGTTAGGTAAGCCCCCATTAAAAAGTACTTAAATTCATAACCTAGAAAAAGACAGTGCTGGCTTCAAGGCAAGTCTGTTAAATAAACTTTTTTCCATAATCAGTCTTGCTCTAAGGCAACTCCCCCAAATCAAACCTAGCCTCCCTCCTACTCTGCTCTGCAGCTGCCTCTGAAAAGGAATAAAATCCCCTTTCCAACTTGTGGCTTTTGTTCTGTTTGTTAGGGGAGCATTTTGTTCTTGTAAAGAAACACATCCTCTCCTGAGGGCTATAACTAATTATGACAAGTGTCCATAGTAAATAGCTTTCTGCTAAGGTAATGCTGTGTGAGCTAACCTAATATCTGTGCTGGGGAGACTTTAAGAGCAGATGGTGATGGAGATGCTATGCCCCAGACTGCTAGTGGTCTCACCCAAGCCACCCATAGGTTTGGTCTGAAGCCAAAGGACCCTCCCTCTAACATGCAGCCTCTGTTCCAAATACCCTTAGCGCTGTCTGTTCTGGGAAGATTCTCTTTAGAGGCCCTTTGTGCAGTTTTTCAGTATAACAGTAAAATATTTTTTTCTATAAAGAGAATGCTAGGGGTTTTGTTGTGCCTTGCTGCAAAGGGAAGTGGACAAATAAGCTGTGCTTGTTCCCAAGAAAGCCTCATGTGTATGTAGCCCACTTCTAGTCTTACCTTGTCAGACTCAGTAAACTCAGTTGTCCTAGAACACGTCATGTCTTTGCTGCCCTTGTTATGTTATTTGGATGTTTCTGTTGATGTTACTTTCTCAGGCAAGTTCTTTTTGGAGATAACATGAAGAAGCCACAAAGCCTGTCGGATGCTGACCTGAGCAAACTCTATACAGCAACATCCCTTATGCAAATTGATGATAACGTTATGAGGTATGAAGAGCGATTCTCTGATCCTCTGTAGAACTCTAAAAGTACCTTCTCTTTCAAGTGTTGCTCTTACACACTCCTTCCTGTGGCTCTAGGAATCTGCTGAAATACAGTACTGACAATGTCAAATTCTTCCTTGCCTTCACATTAAATAAAACTTACCAGGAAAAACTTACTATCAACAGTCACAGCTTCTGTAAAATCATCCAGGAGGCACATATTTATCAGTAACATCTGAATCTCTGCAGCCTTCAGTCATGTAGGAAGCGTGCTCTGCCTGCAAGCTCTAGCAAAAAAAGTGCAGAATGTAGAAAGCAGCTCAGAACTGTTCATTAATGTCCTTAGCCCTGCTTGGATTTTGAAAAACTGTTCTCCCAAAAAAAATATTACTGTCTTCTCGATAAACATTAGGGTTGGCTGAGATAATACAACCTCTTTTGCATGTCATACTAACACCTAAACTAAGGTCTCTGCCTTATTAAGTGGTAGCCTGTTACTGCCTGTGTCTTTGAAAACAACATAGTGTTTGTGGCACTGTTCATACCATGACATGTTCTGTATCAGGGATTGACACCTTTCCAAAATGAAGCTGTAAACTGTTGGCTATACAGCTATAACACTTTTGGCAGACTGGGAGTATTGCTGGCTGCTTTTTAACAGCCATTCTTAGGGAAATCTCCCTACTTGTCCCTCATCTGAGGGCCTTTCTAGTTTGGCCCAACAGCTATGTTGTCTCACGTCAAAAAAAAAAAAAGGCATTTGAGCATTGGTTTACTGAATTCTTGGTTTGGGAGGGAGTGCTAAGGATCTGGCGAAGAACTGGAACCATAGTGAATTCTGGGTGGCTTGTAGGCAGGCTTTTTTGCCCAGTATGTTTGAGGTTCATAAATTATGGTGGGTTTGTATTTGAAAAGACTTTCAGGTAAAGATGAACAAGATCATAACTTTTTCTTTCTTCCATAAGTATAATTACTTAAGTGAAGTGGAATACTTTAAAACAAATGCCCTGAAGGCTGCTAGACTTCAACTTGCATGTTTAACTTGCCTGTGCTATCACAATATTTGAGTAAGCACAGAAAACGTGAAGGCATGTGCTGCCAAAGGTGAGTTTTGCAGTGACCCTGGGTAGGGAAAAAAGCATTGTCTAGGAAAATTGAGGCATCATTCCTATCTCTGCATATATGTCCTCACTTGAAAGTAAGAGTCACATGGGTACTAGAAGCAGATGATTGCAATGACAGTCTTCTCTATTTCAGGAAGTTCCATGGCTACAGTTCTTTGAAGGAATACTATGAAGAAGAAAGCTGCCTGCATTACTTGCACAGGGTAAGCTCTTGCAATAGAGACTGCTCTTGTACCTTTGTTTTCCTACTGGCAAGAAAACCCTCTGTGGTTTCTGTTGTTGATACTTAGACACAACTGTCTTAGTTGGGATTTTTCAGAAATAATCGGGCACACAGTGGGATTTTGGTTCTTGCTACCTCTAATAGTAGAGCTAAATGCTCTGGGCTCCTAAGAGCTTATAAGTCTGACAGGTAGTAACACCCAAGTGATCTACATAAAGCCACGCATTCAGCTGAACTGCTCTGAGTGTATGAGGATAAGGTGGAAAATGAGTGGTGGCACAGAGCCTGCAGTTTCAAGGAAGAAAAGCTTACTAGATCCTGTGGAAGAGACTTGGATGCTATCTGGCAGGCAGATGCTTAGCAGACGAAAGTTTTGCAGAAGTGGAACTGGAAGATTAATTCCTTCTTGATCTACTGAGCCAGAGGATGGAGACATTCCAAGGGAGTTTCCTGGACTTTAACCAAGGTGTCCATAACAGAGCTGGCACTAGCTGACTGATGTGCAAAGCAATGCAGAGCAAAAAAGGGTGTAGTTATTTGAAATCTGAGAATGGGGAAGATCTGTGATTCAGTCTGTTTGCTTTGATGCACCCCTGCCACTTTTGTACAATTGAGTTTTAAAAAAAAATAAATAAAAATCAAGTGCTGCAGAGTAGTCCATTGGTGAAAAGCCACCAGTCTTAATTTTTGACTCTTTCTGCTTTTCTGATGCTTCTCCAGGTACAGGGCAACTCTGAAATAAGATGTCAATTGAGTTAAGCTAAGATGCTTTTACAGTTGGTAGACTGGAATTCAAATACCAGCCCCTTACTGGTGTGGGTTTTTTTTCTGTTCTGCCATGTTTCTCAATGCAGATCTATGTTCCTCTTCTGTTGGTTAATGCTGCTGATGACCCTCTTGTGCATGAGAGTCTTCTGTCAATTCCAAGAGCTCTTTCAGGTATGTTGAAGCAGTCTCCTCTAGCTGTGCATATTTGTGTGCCTGCAGCTTCCTTATCACATCATGATCCATGACTTGTAAGGAGGCAAGTCAAGCTGCTTTTATCTATAATCCTATGGGAGGTGTAATAAGCCTCTTTAAATTACCAGTTGCTAGAACTAACAAGGCTAACCTTGAGCAGGAAGAACTTGAGTCCTTTCAGGACCTTCTGCTGTTTTGGCTTGTGTTAAGAGCCAGCAGGTTACATTCTTGAATGGAAGAATGCTTCCTCGAGTCTTCATTCCTCACTAGGATTTAGTAGAAAGGTGGGCTATTATAGTGATAGTCTTGATCAATACTGATGAACAGCCCCCCTTGGTGATGAGGGGAGAGAGGCATGTGCATGGCTGTGTCATTCAGTAGTGTACTAGGAAAGGAGTTCTTCAAGCTGTCTATCTTTAGCCAAGAAAAAAAAAAAGGCAAATTACCTTTAGAAGCTCAGAAGAGGGAGGTGGCTGCTGCTTTGTTGCACAAGTAGTGGGTGCACAGGGAGGGAAGCATTCTTTTCCTGGGTGAGAGCTGTGAGCAGAGAACTTACCCACAGTTGCTTCCAGACAGAAGCAAGCACAGGGATTTTTTCACTATGCATGGAACAAGGTGGCTGATGTACTTACTGTCAGAGCTTAGTGCAGCTCGATACAATGCTAACAGTCCTAGTTCCAGTGTATGTGAGTTAAAGATGCTCGTTTGTTAAAGAATGAGCATTACTATGGCAATGCAGGTATTGCTGTAAGGGCCCAGGCCAGCAGCATTTCTTGGGCAACCTTCTTGTATTGGCTGGGATTGGTTCCTGCAGACTGTCCTGTCGTGTGAAGCAGTAAGGTTATGTGCTTAGGACTTCAAAGTAGCCATGGGCTTTGTTTAGTGCACTTCTGCTTCCTACACGGTTGCTTCTTTGGTTCAGATGCTATGCCAAGGGTAGGGTTGATTATCACAACTTAAGATGGTTTCATTCTCAGCTCCAAGATGTTAACCTTCTGGAACTTTCTGCCTCCTTTTGTTTTACAGAGAAAAGGGAAAACGTCATGCATGTGCTGCCCCTTCATGGAGGCCACCTGGGATTTTTTGAAGGGTCTGTACTATTCCCGGAACCTCTTACCTGGATGGACAAGCTGGTGGTACAGTATGCCAATGCCATCTGCCAGTGGGAGAAGACAAAGTCTCACTGCTCGGACACAGAGCAGGCTGTATCTGGCCAGGAGTAATTGACCCAAAGACTCTGGATCACTTCAATATATCTCCCCCTTTGGGAACATCTTGTTCTCTCACCTGCTGCTTCAGGTTTCCATTCTCCTTGATATCCTATGGTTGGGGTTTGATCACAATATTTTCTTCCAAAGTTGGAGTTAAAGCAGAGGTTAATACCTGGTCAGAGCATCTTTGCGTATATAGTCACCTGGGTTTGTAATTTTCTGCTCTGCTTGAAGAATTAGATTGCTGACTGTGACTTGTTACAAGGTTATTGAGCTAAAGACTGCTTGCTTTAATATAGCAGAAGTTTCAAATGTCAGTCCCTTTACCTGCTGGTCAAAAACTTGATCTGCAACTTTTGTTTAGGTGTTGATGACAGGGTAACTATGATTTCTGTTCTCCTCCATCCTGGTCCTGGAAAAACCCTGTACCAAGCCACAAGCCAGTGAGTGGTTCAGTCTGTAAGCCACTAAAACGTGGCTTGGAAAAACAGATGCTTGACTGCAAGTGGAGTTCCAGCCTTGCACCATCTCAAGGGAAGCCTTTTAGTTCCTAGGAATGCACTTACACAAGTGAATCGGTTTAAAAATACTTAAATTTCCCATGCTTCAGCTATCTGTGGTGGGGGTATCTTTATGCTGGGACTCCAAGTAAAGAAAAGCTGTGGGCTGGCAATAACAGTTAATGTTTCTATGTTAACATGTTCTCACACCAAGACCAGATCAGTCACCTTTTTGTCATCTTTGCCTCTTTTTAAATGTAGGCATCTTTTAGTACTGGATTTTTTTGTTTGACCCAGGGCTTCTTAAAGCTGGCTCTGGCTTCCAAACAGAAACCAGTGATTAAGAATCTGCAGGATCTCTTCATGAGCTTAATCTGGTTTTAAGAATATTTAATAGAGAATGATGTACTCTGTTAGGGATTAATTTGTTGGGGGGGAGGGTATCTACTTAGACTTACTCCCCTTACGTCAGGGTAAATCATACCAAAATTCTTCCCCTTAGCTTTCAAAGCATGAGATGGTTTTCAGACATACTACTTGCCTTACAGTTGATGGGGGAACTGGATGTCTCTAGCCCTGTGCAACTAAAATAATATCTTTGCATGGCTAACTACTTCCATATCTATGTAAACACTGTAGGCTTGCTGGCTCCAGTAAGACACTGGGCTCTTCCTTGCTTGAATTCCTTTTCCACGCCCAGACATTCTATTCTAGTTTAATGTGTGAAGCGTGAAAGCTGTTTGCAGGAAAGATGCCTACTCACTTGTGCTTTTCCCTCAAGTGGCTGTTATGGTCTGTGCCGAGATGGTTATTAAAGACTCTAGTCTATCTCCTGGGAGGAAAGTTGTCCCATGACAATCTGGAGATTGAAACTTTGTGGTCAAAATCTTTTTTTACTGTTTGTTCTGTCAGTATTGTAGTCTCATTAATCCATCCTTAGGACTTCTTTATCATAGTGTCAGTGAAGTTCTTTTCCTGTCACGCTTCCCACATCAATTAGCACTTTATTGCTTCAGCCATGGTCTGTGTTCCAGGCACTTTAGTCTACAGTTTAAGAGCAAAACAAGCTGCAAGACTTCAGTCTGGTAATATAGGGGAACAAGCTTTCTGGACTGCCCTGTCCCTGAACTTCAGTCAGTTGGAGAGGTGGCTTTTTGTTTTAATAAAGCAATAATTAACTATTGTAGCAAAGGTGCATTATCATATCAGGAAATTCCTTTCATTTGCCTTAGGCCACACCCCTTGGCCTGTTACAATGAACTGTGGATATCTGCACATTCTCCTTGTTAGTAGATCCAGGTTTCCTTTTTTCTTTAGAGAAAAGATGTGACCAAGTAAAGCTATAGCAAGACTTGGCTGTGCTTGTGGCTGTTCCTTAAGAACTATTTTAGGGCATCAGTTAGCAAGGATATTCTTAGCTGATGGATATCTTGTCTCTATGTTATCCTGTTACTCATACTGCATCTGTATATCACTAAAATATGTCATAAAAGACGCTTCAGATTTTTGCTTAAGTAGCTGTTCATGCAATATTCATTGGATATGACTTAAATATCTTCTCACTTCAACAGAAGTGGAGTATAAACAACACTTGTACACATCAAATAGATACAGTATAAATTTAGGTGTGTAGCAGGATATGGTTTTTATCTCCAGTGGGTTACAACTTTAGAAGTGTTCTGACTTTCATAGTATACTACAGCTGTAGCTTATGCAGGTCACAGCTGTCTGCCTTGAGGAAACAAAACTGCCCTTCCTGTGCTTTGTGTGTCCTTCCTCAGTCCAGCTTTACTGTGCTGAGATGAGTTGAGTATCAGCTTCAGGCAGCTCTAGAGGAACAGAAGTTGTCGTTGGTACTGATAATCACTGTTGAGGTGAAGGGCCCATCGTATGACCCAACATGTGGATACCTATGAAAGAAAGGTCAGTGTGCATCTGACCTTTGAGAGCAAGATATCTGCCCTCCTCAACGTGAGAGCCTTATCAAAAGCAGGGATGCTCTGCCCAGCTCCACAAGTGACTGAATCTCTACCTTCTTCCTCAGGAGCCCAGACTGGCACAACAGTTCAATTGTTGACTGGCCCACAACGTGAAAGTCAGGAGGATGAGAACTGGCTGGGTACTCTCTGGGAAGGTTAACGTTGAGGCAAAGCAAGTGTTCTGCCTCTGTTTTTTGGCCAAGTCATGCCAGTCCTTCTGAAAGCAGAGCTTTGTTCTGGGAAGCTTTTTCTTGGAAAAAAATTCCTCCTTCCATTTTGTAAAGATCATTCTTGATGGCCTAGGCTTTCAAACACATTTTTCTTTTTCTGAGGTATGAGGAAGATACCTTCTTGTCAAATGCACCTTCATTTCAAACTGGTTTCACTACAGTAGAAGGCCAGTCAATCAATGATGCATTTTTAAGCAAGTCTCCTAAAATGAGGTGAGCAACTGCACAATTCTCAAAGCAGCAGGAGCTGTAGCTTTGTCTAATCAAATAGAGATTTTTCTTTAAAGTTGGAGCATCTTTTTGAGGGATACTGCTTCCTGTCCTGCAACCTGAGCCTTCATACTTCGGAAGTACTGATGCTGAACTGAAACTCTTAACTACAGAAGTAACATGGGTCTCTGTCTTGCTCCTCTTGCCTGTTTTTGCACTTGCATCTGCAGCTGTTCAGACCACTTGTGACTTGACTAATACTAGCCTCTTAAGCAAAAGCCCTTCTTCCCTAGTTTGTGTAAGGTTTCTGGAGCCCGAGATGCAACTTACTAAGCTTGTTGCAGGTGGAAGCAGTGGGGAAAAAGAACTATTCTCTCCACCTCACCCAATTTGATGCTGCTTTCAAAGCAAGATGTGTGATGTCAGACTTGCAGCAGTAACTTAAAGATATCTTAGGCAAGTGGGAGAGGAAAAAGTTAAGCTGCAGTGCCTGTTATCTAAAGACCTTCAAAGAAAGGAATCATGTATTAAATCTTCCTGCTGCCAGTGACTGGCAACTGACACCTAGTGCCAGTACCCCAAGATGCACGGGACTTTGTCCAGTCCTCATCTGAAATACTCTTATCTCCCAAAATAAGGCAATGCTAGTCTTGTGATGTGGTCAGTGGTCTTTATTTGCCCAGTGAACTCAACCTTAAATGCAATCTGAATTTTAAAGTCTTCGAGGTGAAGTTGTCTTTTTTTCATCTCTTGTTGAGACACATGAGGTTGTTGAAGTGTGTGCTTGTAGATCATTACAGTATAGTCTGATAGTGCAGTTCAGGATTGCAGTGTGATGAATCTGTCACTGCTCTGTTTGGTTTCCAACTGGGATTAGAAAAAGCGTTAGCAGAGCTCTTCCACAGGTAGCCTCATGTGGTATACACACCTCTCTCCTCACTGGATGTAAGTAGCACTTGAACATAAACACCAAGGACTCAATCAGATAGCAAGCTGCAGAACTATTACGGTTTGGTCGTTAGGCTGGTCCAACCATCACCTTTGTCAGTGTCTGGAGAGATCTGAAGATTGTAGGTGAGCAGCCAGGACTCGCTCTCACTGAACACAAGGAACTTGCAGCTTCCACTACACAAGATCTGCCAGCATTTTAATGGTCTCTTGGTTAGCTTCTAAATTGAAGGTGTTTTTCAGATGGGTCTGGCAGTGTTGTAGTTGCACTGTAAAGACAGACACTTGAACTTCCCTGTGGTCTTTTTACAGAGTGTTTTTTTTTTTTTTTGCAGTTTCTGTTCATGAAGATACAGGTTGCAAAGATGGGGCATTAAGCAAAGATGTTGGGACTAGCTCCAGTACTGAATTTAGCTAAGCTGTATGTCGTCTGTCCTGGGTCTGTCACAAGTTCATAGACCACAGCCCTTTGATACGTGGTGCCTTGCCCTTCTCCTCCTCCTCCCTTGACATCAGCATATCTAGAGACTTCAGTAACAGCACTGTCAGAGCTTTTGGGGCTTTGGTTTTTAGTAAATGAATTTTCAGACACTAGGTAGTGAGACAGCTCTGGCAATGTACACTGTACAAGCGTGTGCTGACTTAAAGGACCTTTGTGGGAAGCCTACAACTAGCTAGTCTATTTCAAGGCTTAAAATAACAATGTGTATAAGTAGTGGATGATTTTCAGCTCTCTGCTCCTCTAGCAGTAAGGATTGAGTCATACGAGGGTTTGCTTTGCTTAATATGTGACTTGGTACTTTACAATCCCAAAGTTCTTGTGTCTAACTCTCCAGTAGCGTAGCTGGAGGTAGATCGCCTAAGTGACCACATCTCAAAAGAAGGAGCAGAGAGTAGCAACTTCAGGATTTAATTGCCAAACAGTTTAGTCACCTGGATTGCTTCCAAGTCTTACTAGAAATACTATGTCTGTCTGGAGCTTATTGAAATTCTTCACAGCATTTTTTTCAGGAGACCAGAAAAGGCCCTAGCCTTGTGCTGCATGGAAGTCAGTTGTTGTGAAGAGCATCTCCTTTCTGGCTTGAGTCTTGCTCCATGTGTCCTTAATCCTTAGGCAGGGTCTGTTGGTTGGATAGGTCCTGGAGCCACAGTGACTCAAGGCACCGTCTCCTTCATGGCTTCTAGGTGAAAAGCAAACAGCTGTTCTTGGCATGAGGACTTTCTGATTTTTTCTCCAAGCCTAGAATGCCTCAGCACAACACCAGCTTAGAGGAGGGGTGCTTTGTAAATGTACCCCTCTTATCGCTGGGAGTGTCTGTGTTACACTATCCTGGACTTTCTCAGCTGTTGGAGGAGTCAAAGCGGTTGCCAGCTTTCCATGCTGCGGTGGAAGGGTTTCTAGGGTTATCCTGAACTGCTGCATTTTGAACATCTGTATTCTTGGTTTTACTGGTTAATCGATGGACACAAACACTGCAACCCAGGGCAGCATTTATCAGGTTGGCTCTGTTGGTATTGAACAGCCTTTTTCAAGTCTATCTGATAACACTCTCTAAAAGCTGCAGCCCTGCATCACTGCTGGTTAAAGGCTTTTCTTTCCTTCTCACCCAATGGCCTTGCTTAACTGAGGTCACTTTAATGCCGGTAAGGTGCCCAATTCTGCAAGGTGGCTCTACACAAAGCCTTTTGGCTTCTGTCTGAATGACAAGCTTGCATTGTCTATTTCTGGTCATGCAAGAGCTTTGATTAGATACACAAGTTTTTTCTAGGATCTCCACTATAGCTCTATCAGGATATTGACCCTTCTCATGGCTCCTGCCAACTGGGAAGTCTTGGGAGGGGAGGAGCCAAACAAAACCCACTTTTTTTTTTTTGATAAAAACAAACCCTATTGCTTAGCCCAAGTCAGCAGCTTTCCAAAGGAGTGTATTTTCTCGTTGTGTTACTTGACAGCTTGACCATAATTCCCAGTGACAGATCACTAGACATTCTTCTTGAGAAAGCATAACATCTTTCTCTGAAAATCCCAAGCTGAAGAGGTGTGTGGAGATCTCAGGAAGAATAGACCCTGTGTCCTTCTTGTTTTGCCCATGCAGCTGTGTTAGAACAGGCTGAGTGACTTCTAATGTTCTTGGTGAGCAGTTTACTATGAAAATATTTTCGAATTGGCAAAATTATACTCTGGAACCATCTCTAAATGCTGCCCTGAAAAAGCTTCTATACAGAGACACCCTCCTTGCTGCCATGTTCTGAGTCAGATTCTCTGGAGCTGACAGCTGCAGGGAAGATGATTTGCAACTAGCAATGCAATTTTTCTATATCTGCTGATGTTTACCTTTAAAATTATATATATAAATATATATAAAAAAGTGTCTTTGATTTTTTCTTTAATTTTTGTTCTTCTGTGTGGTGTAAAATGGAGGTCATTGCAAAATGAAATGTAATTTTGTTATCTTTGATTCAGTGGGATTTCTTTATTTAAAAATAAAGGACTTATTGAAGTCAGTGTTACATGTAGTGATTGTGTGCCATGTTATTGGGTGATGAAGTCCAGCTGTTGTTTTTGACAGGCAAAGCAATTATATTTTCTTACTAACTTCCTCTGCAGTGGGGAGGGGATGTGGGAATATATTGGGCCAATAAGGTAATATTGATTAAAATGTAGCTGGGTATCTGAACATGTTCCCTCAGTTACGAGATTTGGATTAGCTAAAGGAGAACAGGACAAGTCCTTTAGCCCCAGCCCTTACTTATGGATTAGAATTAGATGTTATTTTCTGTTCACCAGTGCTGTCTTGGGGAAAGGCTGTCCCTGTATGCCTGTGGTGCACACCAAGGCAGGAGCTGGCTTGCTGCACCCTCACTTCCAGACAGGACAACTGTCAGTAACTCCTGTTTCATGAACTCTGGTCTTGCCTCTACGTTTTGATCCACTAGTTGGTTATTCTAATGGTAAATGCAAAGGCTGTAATGGTTCTAAGAAATGTGAATGAACCCCTCCTCTGAGGGAGAAACCTCAAGCTTGCGCTCCCTTTGTACTTCTGGCATGGGGAGGACAAGAAGGGTGGCAGTGTTGGGGGTGTCTTCTCCACCTTTCACTTGTTGCAGCTCCTCTGCAGCTGGCTCTGCTGCCCACTGAAAGCTGAAGTGAGGATCAAGTAGATAAATGGCTTTTTTAGACAGCAAAGGCGCTGTATGTAACAACACATGGATGGTGTGCCAGCCCCTGCCACCACTGTCATCTCCAGCTGGAGCCTTCCTCTGCCTCAGTTGTGTTCCAGACAGCAGAACAAGGACAGAGCTGCTACAGAAAGCCTCTAGGGAGAAGTCAGTCTTAACAATCCCTGCTATATATAGGAGCATCTGACAATTGCCCTGCCTCTCACATCTGCTGGGGCTGGGCTTGGTGGCCAAGCATGGGGTGTCTAGCAGGCTTTTGAGCGAAGGAGCATGTGACTTTCTTGGCAGTTGGCAGAAGCCGGCAGCTCAGCCTTCCCTGAGGTCCAGATTGGGGAGCTAGCTGGGGGGTGACTTTATCTTGTCCCCCTGTAGTCTTTGCAGCATGTGACACGTGCACTAGTGATGCTCAAGCCTTTCCCAGTTTCATTTTGTCTTCTGGCCAATAGAGGTCCCTGATGTCACTCTAGTGGAGAACAGAGATGGCATCAGCTTAAAAAGCTGAATGACTGCCCTGAAAATACTGAAGAAGGGCTATTTTTGCCAGTGGATAAGAGCCTATTGTGAAAGTCCTGTGTCAGCCCCGAGGTTCTCCCAGGATCACTAGGTTGCTGGCCTGAGGTAAGCCTCTAGAACCAGACCTACAGCTGGGCTGGGACTGAGAGCTGATGCAGGGCTTAGCTGTGGCCCTTCCTGCAGCACACAGAAGGACTCTCCTCTGGAACAACAGCTTCCCTGGAGTGTGCGGCAAAGCTTTTGGCTCATGCGTTTCTGCAGAAATCATTATCTGTTATCTTTCCCTACCTGAGAGTGAGTGGATTTCCTAATCTTTCAGCTGCTGGCAGAAGAAACACATGACAGTGTCTGGCCAGGATACTGACATCTTTGAGCCCAGGGCATAGAAAAGCTCTGCCAAAAGTACTACTTGACTGACACTAAGAGCTCACAGGGGTGTGGGTTGTTTTTTTTTTACCTACAGACCACATGAGACAGCTGTGGAAGGTAACTGGGACTGGTGAGCCTCTAGTTTATTGGCCATTGCGATTTAGCTGTTAGATCTACTACAAAACTCCTTCCTGGCTTGGTAAGAGTCACTCTGGGGGGAAGCTGAGGCCGGCATGGACCGTGCTCCCTGCTCAGTTTGCTGTGCTGTTTTCTGTCTCCCCATCAAAGCAAGCTACTGGCTGACAATTTGTCCCAGCAGTGGTGAACAGCCACAGGGACCTCCCAAGAGCTGTGACTGTCCCAGTCCAAATCCCAGAGGCAGCAGTGTGGTGCTCTCATCTGTGCATATGGGTTTTTTTTTGTCTGTTTCTGTTTTTACTAGTGAGCTGCAATTGATCTGTCTCCCAAGCAAGCTGTGCTGCTTTGTTTGCACTGGCTCAGTGGTTGTAGGGTTGTCACACATGGTTTCTTTGGGACGGGTCCAGATGCTTCCCGGCCCCGTGGAGAGCACTGCACAGTAAGGAGCCAAACATGGCAGAGAGGTAGGTAGGTGCCTTTTGCTCTCCCTCTGGACTCTTGCACAAGGGTGGCGCAGCCTCAGGCTGGGACTCGCCGTGCCTGGACCAGCCATGCTGCTTAGGCTGGAGAAAACAGGTATAACCCCAGTCGCCTCTGCCCAGACAGGCACCATCCTCCCCGCAGCTTCGGAGCCGACGTCCTGTTTGGCTTGAGCCTGAGCCAGTGCCCTGATGAATGCGGCTCTTGTCAGCACCCTCCGCCTCGGCTGGCTTCGGGTGGGGGTCTGGTCTTCTGCCTGATGAAAGGCGCCCGTGTGTAACTGCTGAACTGAGCGGGACGGAGAGGGCACAGGGCACGCTGTGGGCCCAGGTTGACAGAGAAGGTAACCTGGGCAGACCAGCAACTTGCTCCTCTCCAAGCCCTACTGTTGACTAAGGGAGGAGAAGATGGTCTGGAAAAGGGTATCTGATCAGCTCCTTAGAGGAGATGCCTAGTTCATAAACCAGAGCAGACTACCTTGCCTGGGACACAGCTACTTCTGCCTCCCTCCTCCCCACCCTGGTCCTGCTGACTCCACATTAGCAAGGGCTAATTGACATTAGCATCAGGCACAGTTCTGTGGGGTGAGGACCCTCCTCTGCCCTCTGTGGTGGCTTTTGGTGGGGCTTCCCTGACTGAGCTCCCTCTCATGATGTAGTGCTAGGAGAAACAGCTGTGCTGAGGCTTTTGAAGGACTTGGGAGGGTATATTCTGCTGGTCTTTCACTGCCCTGTGGTTAAAATCCACCTCCTAGTCATAGTTGCTGCTGCAGCGCCTGTTCCCCCTCCCTGCCTGCCTGGCTGAGCAGGAATTAGGCTGAGCCAGCTCCGCCTGGGCGCCTGGTTGGGTTCTTGTTTGCATCTTTTGGGTTGTTTTCTCTTTCCTGGTTAGAGCAGATGACTGAGAATTGAGGGTCCTTGCCTGGCCAGGGGAGACTCGTTCTGGGATGGAGGGAAGATGGGAGGTGGCCGGTTCCTTGGCCCCTGTGCCAAAGGGCAGTCAATGTTGGGGGGACAGCGCTGACACTCTTGGCCTACTTAGAAACAGCAGCACAGCCAGCGCCTGTGCCCAAAAAGCTGCACCCCTGTTCCTTGCCACATGCCACAAGGGACCCTGTAGCTCTGCTGTTGAACACTTTATTTCTCCCTAGCTGTAGCCCTCCCTTCCCAGAGCAGACTCTCTCCTTGTCCTCCCGCCGCAGCTCCAGGGCGTGCTGTGGGAGAGGACTGGTAACCTCCTTTCTCTGCTGGTTCCTGAGGGAAGGATGCTCTACCCGGGAGGGACAGGGCTGCCAGGCAGCCCGCTGCCAGGTTTGGGGAGGGGAGGGACAGGCATGAAGCAATGTACCCAGAGCGCTTCCTCATGAGCAGTCATTCAACCAATACTACAGTAAGGAGGTGGTTGGGGTTAGAGGGCCACCTCTGATCCTATTTTACAAGGGGAGGGGGAGTGGACCCCGGTTTAGAGAGCCGTGTCTTCAGCCTCAATGCGGGGCCCAAAGAGCTTCTCTGCAGTTGCTTTGCCATCATACTTGGGCAGGTTGCCACCAAAGTCTGCCGGCAAGATGTCAGCGTCGATCTCCTGGTAGAAGGACTCCAGCTCCTCCCCGTGCACAAAGACCTGGCGGGAGACAAGAGCAACCCTCAGCAGAGGACCTGGGCAGCTCTTTCCAGCCACCCTGTTTAAGCCAAGGATGTGCCTCTGCCTCCAGGTCCCTTTCCCACACTCACCCTCTCCAGCAGTTTGCTCTTCAGGAATGGTTTGACCACGTTGTACGTTGTGGTGAAGTACCAAGGCTGGTGGATGAAGTGGACAGCCTTGAATCGTGCTGGGAAGGAGTCCTAGGATCCCAAACCCAGACACAGATGGTTACAAATGGTGCTGTCAACGTGGAGCTGGGCAAGCAGCAATGGACACCTCAGCACTACCACGGCTCCCCTTGCCTAATCTCCCCTTCTCTCTTTGATGGCCCCTTTTTTATTCCAATCTCTGGATTGGATCAGATCAGCCATCCCAGCCCTGGAAGCAACAGGGAAGCAGAAGAGCCTTCCAGATGGTTCATTGCTCCCACTCCATGAGAAGGACCGCATTTCTGCTGTCCTTCTTCCCTGGAGAGAGCCAAGTGCCTTTGGCCTCTGGTCCAAGGGCAGAAATCCTGGAGTGCCTGTGAGTCTCCATCCAGCCTGGACTGGGCTGGACTGAGAGGGTGGTGAGGAAAGACCTCCAGGTCATGGTGTAGGATGCTGCAAGGAGTGATGGGTACTGCTTCTGGTTGGCCATTTGAGAGGGCAGGGAGCTGGGGCTGGAAAAACAGGATCCGTCTTGCAGGATTTAGCCAGTTAACCAGCAAGGGAAGGAGCATGTGAAGGGGAACAGCCTCTCCACGATGTTTTCTTGTGGTGCCACTGCAGTGGCAATCCCAAACCCTGCTAGCGCTGCCTTCACCCTTCCCTGAGCTGTCTGATCACCCAGGACCCGCTCTGCCTCTGCTGGGCGCAGACTTTGCCACCTCACCTGCAGCATGTCCACCATCTTCTTGAGCTCAGAGGGTTTGATCCCTGATGCCTGCTGCATGGTGAAGCCCTTGAAGTTCTCAATGATGCAGAACCCATTGATCTGGGTCTCTTCATTTTCCAGCAGCTTCTCCAAGATAACACAATAGGCACGAAGGATCTGATGGAGAGGAGAGACAACAGGTCTGGTATTAGGTCTCACCTCCCATAGACCCCAGGAGGTTCCCAGGAAGGGTTCCATGGAGAGTTAGACAGGGTGTGCTTGACTCCAGCCTGCTTGTCGCAGCCAGCCCTGGGACTTCAAAGCAGGGAGGGCGTTTTAGGGGGATGCTTGACAACCAGCAGGTTCCTTGTTCAAGGTGGGTGCATCTCAGATCTGGATCAATGACATGTTGCTACCAAATTCAGAGCTGAGCAGAAAACGGAGCTGGGAGAAGTTGTGAGTTACATGCCTGGAGACCTCTTTGCCATGAAGCTCTTTCTGTGCCCCATGCCTCAGTTTCCTCCTCTTCCCTGTGGGTCCCTCGTTTCTAAAGCACATTGATTTAATGGCATGGTGCCTTTCTTCATTCCCTGTTACCTGGGCTGGGGGATGCACACCCTGAATTTGGCCTGCACTGTGTCAGGGGGAAGGAAGGGGATCCCTTTTGGATGGACCATGGAAGGATAAATTCAAAGGGCTACAGATTTGCTTCAACCTGGGTGGCTGGAGGCTGTGTGTGAACATATGTATACATGTGTGTAAGGGATGCTGCGCTCAGACGTGCCGAGCGGGACAAGCCGAGGAGTGGGACCACTCTGCTGCGGGAGCGACGGCTGGGCTGGGCTGACCTCATCAAAGGTGATCTCCTCGTAATCCCAGTTCTCGATGTTGAAGAGCATCACCACCCGGCCGTACTTGTCTCTGCTGGTCAGGATGCCGGGGTAGCCGGCTTCAATGGTGCTGCGCACGGCCTCGGGGGTCAGGTTATCGAAGAGCTCGGGGTACTGCTGGCGGAAGTTCACATAGCCTGGAGAGAGGCACAAATCGGGTAGGACAACAGCTGCTCACCCGGACTCGGGAAGCCAGGGCAGTGCTGGGGGAGCTGCCAGAGATGGAGTGGGCTGGCAGTGGTGAGACCTAGGTCCTGAGCCCGAGAGCTGCAGACTGGCTGCGCCCAGAGTCCACATGGGTCAGGTCTTCTCCAGCAAAGGTGAGGAGAGAAGCTTAGCCCTGGCCCCAGCATGCTCGGTGTCATTCTCCCCATGCCAGGGGCTTCCCACGCCTGCTTTCTCTCCAACACCTCAATGAGCAGATGAAGTCATTTTCCCCCTCATTTCCCTTCTCCTCTTCCTCCCCATTTGGGTGACATCCCCCAGCTCCCCTCCCTTGGCACCCTGCAGGCACGAAATAAGGAATCTCGTCCTGGGAAAATGCGGGTGAACAAAACAGCTGTCTGGGAGCCAGCACTGATAATTACAACTCATTATCCCCCGAGCTAACACAAAGAATGGAGCCAGAGCCAGGCAGATCCCTGCCAGCATCCCCCAGCACAGGCTGACCTCCCACTCCTCCTCCATCCCTACGGGTCACCCACAATGCGGGGAAGGTGTGCTACAACCCCCCCAACCTGCCGCTAGCCCTCGAGGGGGCCCAGGGCTGCTGGGCCCACCAGGCACCATGCACAGAAGCATCAGGGTGGGCGCAGAAATGGCTCCTCACAGGGGTACATAGGGGTGTGTATAGGGCATGGAGGTCTCAAGGGGTTGCAGCCCAAACCAGCTGTGTTTACTGCACAAATGAAACAGCCTGCCACAGCCAAACACTTTTTTTTCCCCCATTTTGTCCAGTAAATCAGCAAGGATTGTGACTATCCTGGCGTTGCAGGATGCCTGGTACCACCCTCATTTGTTTCCTTCCCTAGCCCAACCCTTTTGCCTGCATCCCGAGCCCCCAGCCCTGCCTTTTTCTGTTTATCCTCCCTCCTCATCCCCTTCCTGTGCCAGGGTCCTGCTCTGCCGGCACAGCACAGACCAGGGGGCTGGGAGGAACCAGCACAGGACTGGGAGCTGCTGGTAGATGTGTACCCCCGTCTTCACCCAGCATCAGAGCTCGGGACCCCTCCCCACCTTTCAGCAGGTCGTAGGCCCTGTGGACGTCAAACTTTCGGGCACGGATGAAGCGGAGGAAGAAGGCATCATCCTTCCCCTGCACCTTCTCAGCCACCGCCTTGCACACCTCCTCGCCGCTCGCCCGCTCCTGCACCAGCTCCCGCAGCGCCTTCACTGCTGCCTCCCTCTGCTCCTCCGTCTCATTCAGCTCGTCTTTTGCCTGGTGGGGAGCAGGGGGGGGACCTGGCTCAGCGATGACCCCTGGCACACCCCAAAACACTCCAGGGGTCATTTAAGCACCCAAAAGATGGAGGGGTGCAGTGATGCCCCTTGCAGCATCCCAGCGCAGGGAGGGCAGGGTCACCCAGATCCCCTACTTGGACACCTTTGGGGTAAGTGCATCCCACCTCCCAAGGCACGAGCCCTGTGAGGGTCTCCTCTGGCACCCAAGAAGGAGCAGGAGCCCTGGGCTGCACCTGCCCCCCCTTCCCACAGCCATCCTCACCTTCTGCAGGGTGTGCGGGGGGATCTTCTCGCACCTCCCGAAGACGGGGCCATGGTCCTTGGTGGTGAGGCGCTCCAGCTTGGTGCGCAGGGCCTGCTCCTCCTCCGAGACGATGCGGAAGGTGCCCGTCTGGGGGGCAAGGAGAGGATATGGGGTCTCCCCAGCCAGACCCCCAACTCCCTGCCCCACTGTAAGTCCCCCTGACTGGGAGGGCTATGGGGAAAGGCAGAGCCTCCATGCATGCACCCAAGGAGGTCCAGTGGGGTGGGGATAGGCTGAGTGCCACCCAGGGTCCCTGCCACAGGCTGAGAGCAGCTGGGGGGGACGAGGGGTGCATGGGGTGAACCCCATCCCGACACTGCAGGGAGGGGATGCTCAGAGCCCGGGGGACAGGATGGCGGTGGGGCAGTACTCACAACCGCAGACATGGTGTCCTCTGTCCTCCGTTGGCCACAGGACACTGGGAGAGGGAAAAAGGAATTAGCAGCAGTGGGGATCCCAATGGCCTCCGCAGCCGCCTTGTGCCCCGTTCCATGACCCTCTTGCGCAGGCAGGGGCACCCCAAACCTCCCCTGCTCCGTCACATACTGCCTGCATCTCTGCCTGCCAGCCTGCCAAAGGCTGAGCAGCTTTGAGAAACAGCGGGGATGTTTGCAAAAGCAGCTTAAAAATGTGGGTATTGATCGTCTGACACCTTCATCCTTTTTTTCCAGTTCTGCCTTTCCTCTGGAGGTTGGGGGCATCTCATGGGGACCCCCAACCACATCAGCTCACCCAGTGCCATTTCATCTGAGACCGCCTTCATACAGGCAGAGGTGAGACCCCAGCTTTGGCCAGCTGGGCAGCTGGCTCATGCCTTTACTGCCTTTTATTTCCACTACCCCATTATTCCCAAGGTGTTTCCCAAACCCTCAAGCCCCACTCCTCCAGTCCAGAGACCATCGCTGGCTGCAAGGCTGGACTGTGAGCCTTTAGGCATCTTTCTGATGCCGTCTGGGTAAAACACCTTGTTCCCACACACGAGGAGGAGGAAGCCTGCCTTCATGCTCCCTCCAGCGCCCGACCCTGCCCCTGCCTGGCCATAGCACCAGCTCTGAGCCCAGGAGGAGAGGGATGCTTGGCTCCAGCTCAACCACTTCCCAGGGGCATCCTCTTCCCCGCCAGCTCCTGGGAAGGGGTGGTCATCCCCTTTTTCCAGGCACTAAAAGCAATCCCAGTCTCGGAGGTGCCAAGCTAAGGGAGGGCTGGATGACAGTCTCCCATGCAGTTATTTTGAGTGGAAAAAGTCCTGGATACTCACCAGGGAGAGGAAAAGCTGAACCGTCCACAGAGGGTCAGTGCACAGGGCCGAGACAGATGCACGGATGGCGAGGCCGGAGTGAAGCAGCAAGAAAGCCGGACGAAAGCTTTGTAGAGTCACCGGGTTGGGATTAGACCGTCACAAGGCATCAACTCACTGCAGCTTTGTAATTAAGTCAGCACAACCCAGGCAAGAAACCCCATTAAAACATTACAAAAGGCAGCTGAGGAGAGGGAAGGAGGGAGCCGGGGCTGTGCCGGCCAGCCAGAGTGTGCGTGGAGGGGCGGGCTGGGATGCCGGACCCAATTAACAAAGTATAAAAGCTTCTCGTTGTGTAACTCGCTCATTAGCACAGAGCAGGGGCAGAGGCAGGCGGTGGGCAGGCTGCCATCCTGGCCTGCTCCCCTGGGGTGAGCGGGGCAGGTCTTTTCCCCGGCTTCTGCCCCGAAAAGCCTGGCAAGTTCCCACTGTGAATTTGGCTACGTGGGCAGGGTCCGGCTGCGGGGACAGGTCCACAGCAGAGGATGCTCCCCCATCCGAGTCCCACCTCGGGCTCTCTAAATCCTCCCCAACAAGGCCACACAAACCAGCATCTATATGGGGCCCTTTCCAGCTTTTAAAATAAAAATCATAGGCAGATTATTTACTTTTTTGAATGCCCCTGAGCAATGGTTGCCAGCTTGGAGCTTTGGGAACTGGAACCCAGTCCACCCCCCGGGGTGATGCTGTGGACCTGCAAGGGAGGGAAGCCCTGGGATGCGGCAGGGGTGGTGCTGAGCCCACGTGTGGGTGCACGGGGATGGCAAAATTAGGGTTTTTGGGACATCCACAACCCAGCATGCTGAAGCCTCCTGGGGCAGGGGAGCCCTGCAGCCTTAACTCTTTTTGTGCCCAGGTTTGCAAGAGCTGGATGAGGACGGGACTGTGCAAGGCTCCTTCCCCAAATCCAGGAGCAGAGCTTGGCTGGGCTATTACCATGACGGGGATTTTGGGGAGGTGGCGTGGCTACGCTAAGCACCAGAGCAGGACTGAAGGGGCTTACACAAGGCATGTTTTGTAATGCCACCGGGATTTACGGATTTTGTTTCCACGGGGCTGCCCTACAAACAGAGCTGAGACCCCGCTGCGAGGGAGGGAGGAGAAAGGCACGAGACTCCAGATGAAGGGCAGGGGGGAGCAGGGAGGGAAAACCCAGACCTGTGCCAAGACCCCGAGCAATGCTGCCGTGGCCAGGGACACCACACACTGCTCTCCACTGGAGACATCCCGACCTCCCCACCCCCTTCCCACGCCAGCCCTGGCACAAGACTCAGCTCCCTCCTAGAGCTCACTGGAAGTTTGTCCGCAGCCCAGCGAGCAAGGCGGTGTGTGACATGGGGACATCGGCAGTGGGGGGGCTCCTGAACAGACCCAATGGCCTTGTATTGGGGTGGCAGAGGGGACTTATGCTCCCCTGGACACTTGTGCATCCTGGCCGTCATGCTCATCACAGAAGAAAACATTTTGCAGACTCATGCACAACCCCTGGTATCACCAAGTGGGTGCTTCGTCCTGGTTTATCCCCCTCCTCACTGGCCCTGGCCGTGGGCAAACCTGCTCCCCCTCGCCTGGCAGCGCTGGCTCCCGCTCCCCATGAGCACGGGGCTTGCGAAAGCTCCCACGCTGTGCTGGCACCGGATCCTGGGGATAAATCCCGCTGCTTAAAGGTGGGTTAAACCTCCTCGTGCGCCCAAGGCCACCCCTCGTGCCCCCGGAACGTGACCCCGGGAATTAAGGGGTTTACTCAAAGGTATCCGCACCCCACGTGGGTGGCACTTCCAGGGGCCAGGCGTTGCTGCTGCCGGGTGGCCCTGAATGGGCCACTTTGTGCCGAGCACCGCAGTCCCCCCCACAGCTGCCCACCCCACGTGCAGGCACGCCACGCTGCCTGTACTCCACACCGCCCTGCACCCCACGTGTGTGCACCCCACACTGCCCTGCATCCCACACTGCCCTGCATCCCACATTGCCCTGCATCCCACATGTGTGGGTACCGCACACCGCCCTGCATCCCACAGTGCCCTGAATTCCACGCTGCCCTGCATCCCATGTGTGTGCACCCCATGTGTGTGCACCCCACGCTGCCCTGCACCCCATGTGTGTTCAACCCACGCTGCCCTGCACCCCATGTGTGTGCACCCAACGCAGCCCTGCACCCCATGTGTGTGCACCCCATGTGTGTGCA
>VZSZ01001968.1:1203-38782 GCA_013398815.1 Ibidorhyncha struthersii | reverse complement strand
CACCGCCGGGACCTGTCAGGCGGGCGGAGGCGGCTTCTCCTCGGGTGAAGTGCAGCCCACAGCGTCCCCTTCTCTTTGCAGCTGGGCGATATGGTGACGAGGCAGGCCCTGAAGGGGAGGGAGACGGCGGCTTTGCTAAGAGGGATCTTCAAAGGTGGGTGATCCGTGAGCTGCGCTTTGGGGGGTTGGCGGGGAGGGGGACGGTGACCATGACGGGACCATAGGCCGGTGGGTTACAGGCCGGCTGTGTGAAGTGAGTGGTCAGCAGCACAAGGAACTGTCACTTTTGGTAAAAAAACAGCCTGTCCGGGTTGTCACAAGGAAACATGACTTCCGAAAATAGATACAGGGAAATAGGAAACTGGACTAATATACTTTTAATGAACCTGCTGTAAGTGAGCTTTGCTTTTTGGGAGCCCTTAGGTACCTTGGAGTAGAACTGAGCTGGCCAGTTTGACTTAGTTGCCAAGCTGGTTCTTCTCAACGTTTTGACACTTCCTGATCTCTGGCAGCAAGTTGAGTGAAGCACAGGGCACGATAATAGGGTTGAGTGCTTCAGCTGTTTTATCCAGGAGATTCTTGTTTCCTGTGCTCTGTTTTTTTATGTGTTTTGTCAGATAGATAAAATAGGGAGTTGCAGTCAAGTGGCAGTTAAGCCCCACTAATTTCCTGTTGTTTAGCAACATGTTGCTACTTGTGTAACTTCTTTTACATTCTTTGTTTTCCTTGTTATAAGGCTCCCCCTGTTCCCAGCCAAGCGGTGTTCTCAGGAGGCTTCAGGTTTACAAGCACTGCATCCCGCTAGTGGAGTCAGGGGACCTGCATTTGGGCAAAGTGTCTGAAATCATAGGACTGCTGATGCTGGAGGTAGAAGCTCCTTTGGGCTGGCTTTCCTGGGGTCTGCTGGGTATCATTTAATATGTGGATTGAGATACTTCACTAGCCCACTGAGAAAAATTAGTTGTGTCCTTTCCACAGGTCTGGAAAGCTGGACTAAGCTGATGTTGGAATCTGGTGTGTGTGTAAATGTGATTATCTTTGGATATTTAGACTTAGACTCAAAACTCCAAACCTGTAATTCCATCAGCTCAATTTACTGCTCTGTTCTATAAGGGACAGTACAAAATAGAGATCTTGGGGCTGAACTCACCTTTTAGGGGAACGTTTCACTGTAAAAAATGTTGCTCTTTGCTGGGTTTTGGTGATGGTTTGGACACACATGTGGAATTCGCCTGTGCGCACCTCAGGCTCTTTCATGTTGTTGTATCTTTTCCCAGGCTCGCCAGCTGCCAGGCCATGCATTGGCTGAGCTTGCCATCCTGTTTGTTGATGTTATTAAAGTCGGCAGCCTGTCTAATGGGAAATCCTTGGAGTTGTTTTCCACTGTTCTCACTGCACTGGCCAGTTCGAAGGAGAGCCTGGCTTATGGGAAAGGTAACCCCTCTCAGTTTCTTCCCCCCCCCAGCCTGTCCTCCCTTCCTCTGGAACTGGCTGCTAAAAGACTTTTGCTTTTTCAGGTGAACTGAATGGGGAAGAGTTTAAGAAACAGCTGATAAATACCCTCTGCTCCAGCAAGTACGTACATGTCTGCCAGCTCTTAGTTACATGTGTGCTTCATGTAGTGCCTTGAAAAAGACATCATGATGAGCTGGAGGTCACCATCTGTGTCCTGTTCTACCATCTTTGAATCTGTGCCCTCTGTGACAGCGTCTTCTCTGGCAGGGAAGGCAAGGGAACACCCTGTTCCCATAGTGTTGCATCAACTGGATTCAGGAAGTGCTTGTTTTTATTCCTTTCTTCATATTTGTTATTGTGGGGGCTGGGACAGTTCAGAACTGCTATAAGTCTGGGTGGTAGGGTGTTCTGGTGGAATTCTGTCTTCTAATCTAAATATCAGAACATAACAGGGAAATGGTGACATTAAATAATTATGTACGAGGAGGGAAGTGATAAGTGTTAATTCTGCTTCCTCTGAATTTTCTGACATATTTTTGTTTTACCAGGTGGGATCCTCGGAGTGTAATACATCTTGCCAACATGTTCAGGTAATTCTTTTTCCCTTCAACACCAACACTTTCTTGTGCTGTGGTTGTGTACGTCTCTTGTTGCACATGTAGTCTGGGGCAAGTACGAATAGGTGGTGTGACCATACCAGGCACAGCCCCATGGATGACTGAGTTGATGAACATCCACGTCGGATCCATTTGGATACAAAACACAGCTGGGCAGGCAGGCCCCAAAAACTGGGCATGGCATCATGGGTTTTTTCATGTCTGAGTGAGCCTTGGCAAATTAACGATACATTAATGAACAAGCATGATGTGGAGGAGATCTGGGCACCAAAGATTGAAGAGTACACTGGGACAGTGGAAGGGTATTGAGGGATCTGTAGCAACTGCTTCTGGTGAGGACTTTGGGAGCGCTCGCTGCCTGTCTGTACATTAGGACCCTTTGTCTAGTTATGGGTTGAATCTGCTGTGGGATTCTGAAGGAAATCAGTGAAAACGATTAGGCTGCATGTTTGATTCAACAGGGATATTCCGCTGTCGGGAGAGGAGCTGCAATTTGTGGTGGAAAAGGTCCTTAGGATGTTCTCCAAATTAGACCTGCAGGAAATTCCCCCTCTGGTCTATCAGCTGCTGCTGCTTTCTGCAAAGGTAAAAAGCTCACAGGAGCTGGCCTCCCCCTAAGCATATATCCTGAGAAAAAAATATGTACACACTGAGCTATAGGCTGGATTTTGTCAGGGATTCTGATTGTTCACAAACTGTGCAGTGGGGAGCAGGACGTTGGTAGTGGGGTTTTTTCTCTAACTCCTTCCAACCTCAAGAAGCTGACTGCTCAGAGAAAGATATGATCTGGATCTTCCTTGTGAGGAAAGAAGGAAACCTTTGGGAAATAAGGGATGAGCACAGAGCTAGCAGACAGCAGAGAGGATTGTTTTTTTCAGTGTTCTTAAGTGTGGTTTTGCTCACTCTTTGTGGTCTGCACGCTATAATAATAGCTCATGCAGTATGACTGTCTTCTAGGTTGTAGTCTGACTTGTACTGGAAATGTCTCATATCTTGTGGTCTTCCTGCAAGCAGAGGCTGCCAATGACATCTCTGCCCTTTGACAGGGTGATGTGGCTCTTTTGCTTGCTTCATTTGCGACCAAGTCAATGCCAAAATGATCTAGTCAAAGACAAATTATACATGTGTTATACGGGGTCAGTGGGGTCCACTGGCCAAAAGGTATTGTTAGATTTAAGGTTAGGAGTTTGAAAGCCTTACCAATTGATTATAACATAAAGGATCCTTTATAATAATAATAATAATAATAATAATAATAATAATAATAATAATAATAAACACCCAAAAAAACCCCAGAACATCTGAGAGCTTCAGCTTCTTCCAACTGTTCAATAAGTGCAGTGAAAAGAAATATGCAAACTAAACCAGAATTGCTTAATCTGGAAATGAGCTGCATAGGAGCCCTCACCTCAGTGATTTATGAAGGGAAATGAAGGATGCCACAACATTTGTAATTGGTGTGGGAATAGAGTGTAATTCTCTGGGATACTGCAGGCCCTGCAGTGGCTTAATGTAATGTCCTGCCTTGCAGGGCAGTAAGAAGACTGTTTTAGAAGGAATCATCAGTTTTTTCAATCAGTTGGATAAGATACAAAAGGAAGAACAGAAGGCTCCACAGTAAGTTCTTTCTCTGTCATCCCCTTTCTTTACTACCTGGGTATTTGTAGTCACCCTGGTCCTGCCCAGGGCTCCTTGAATTTGAATTGTTAAACCTTCTACAAGTACGTCCTCCTTGATACATGTGAGATGTTTTATGGCTTTGGATGCCTTGTTTTTTTCTGATAAAACTTACAGATCAGTGGACCTTGAGGTAGCCACAATGCCCCTGGACCAACTCCGCCATGTGGAAGGCACCGTTATTCTCCATATTGTTTCTGTTATCAACCTGGATCAGGACCTGGGCGAGGAACTAATGAGACATCTAAAGGTACGACAAAGATAGAGCAGGCACTGTTCTTGAAGATGTTGAAGCAGGGTTTTTAAAACTTGATTGGTTACCTGTAAAAGTGATTTAGTATTTTTTATGATCGCAGTCAT
The DNA here is from genome assembly GCA_013398815.1 of Ibidorhyncha struthersii. Taxonomy (NCBI): domain Eukaryota; kingdom Metazoa; phylum Chordata; class Aves; order Charadriiformes; family Charadriidae; genus Ibidorhyncha; species Ibidorhyncha struthersii. Next base: position 34,673 of record VZSZ01001968.1, on the reverse strand, counting down.
GTTCACTTTAACAAGTGCTATGATATGTTTGATGAGACGTGTCTGATAGCTCCCTTAAACTTGTGGGACGCTGCAGTTGAAGATAACAAGCTTTCTGACTGTTGTTTGCCATTTTCTAGACTGAGCAACAGAAGGACCCTGCTAGAGCCCTGTGTCCCTTCAGTGTGGCTCTTTTGCTATCGGTTGCAGTAAAACACAGACTGCAAGAGCAGGTATGTGGGTGATAAGCTTGCAGAGAAGTTCCATGGGGATGTACACTGCACTCCTTGTAAAGGAAAGGAAGCACGGTTAGGTCACAGTCCCATCACAGTTAGGCTTAAAATGGTGTTAGGGTGCTCATGGGGAGGCAGTTAGATCATTGGTATGCTGTAGTTTACTGAACTTTATAAAAGACCCCAGAGCGATATCAGAATTTTCCAGAGTTGTGATTCCTGTGGGTTGGTATTGTAGGATGAGAAGATGTTTTCTAATGTTTTGGCTGTGTGCTGGCCACCTGAAGAGCATCTGGCAGCAAGTTACCCTCCTTGAGGCACTTAATGAGGTTGGTGTATTTGTCCTGACAAAGAAATGAGTTAATATTTTTGGCAGGCCATACTGGAACTTGTGCTCTGGCTGGTGCTCTTACTGGAACTTACCCAAGACTATACAGGTCCCATTTCAAAGATCATTTCCTCACACTCAATGATTTTATGTTCCAGATATTTGATTTCTTGAAAACATCAATCACAAGAAGCTGCAAGGACCTGCAGTTCCTTCAGGCCTCCAGGTTTCTGCAGGATTTGTTTCCTAATCAATATGATGTAACCGCTGTAATTCTGGAAGTGGTGAAAAATAGGTGAGTTCTTGCCATGTGCTGCAGAACACTCAATGGCCTTTGGGAGGTGGAGAGTTTCAGCTTCACTAGAATGCTCTGGGGTGCTAAATACTGCTGACCAGGTGCTGGCAAGGAACAGTGTCAAAATCCAAAGTTTGTATCCCAGTTTTATATTGGTGAATTTAAAGAAAAAAAAGAACACAGCTGTATAAATCTGCGCCCTCTACCTCAAATCTTGGCATCCGGTGGTACAAAGGACTAAACTGGTCAGGACCCTATCTGCTTCTTATTGGTAAAGCAGCTGAAGTTATGAGTCATGCTGCTGGCTGTAGTTTGTGTTCTGATCAAGGGATGAGTGATAGGTTCACTGTTTTCTTCCCCCTGTGATCTGCCACCAGTTGTCCTTTAGTTTGATGTGAGGCATACCTCTTGTCTTCCTCGCCTACTTGAAGGTCTCAGGATTAGTAGGATAATTGTGCATCCCGGCTGTAGCCTACTGTCACATTCAGATCAGACCTGAGTGCACATCATTCCCCATAGCAAGGAAACCTTTGGGCTGGAAAGGAAGTCTGATGGAGAACCAGGACTGCAAGACATGTTGTGCTGAGCACCTGTCCCTCAGCCTAAAGACAGTCATGGGGCTGTGAGGGATGTCGTCTTCTCTGGAGTGACTGAACATCTCTCACTGCTGCTTTGGACCCTGGAATGACTGCAGAAGATTTTACTTTAGACTGCTCTAATCTAAACCTTTTCTGTAACTAAGTTGTTTCTTTCCTGGTCTGTTCAATGTTTTCTTTAGTGCATTTGGCTGGGATCACGTTACTCAGGGCCTGGTGGATCTTGGCTTCAGCCTAATGGAATCATATGAACCAAGAAAGCCCTTTGGAGGAAAAGCTGCTGATACCAGTTATGGCCTTTCAAAAATGCCAGCCCAGCAGGCTTGCAGACTGGGAGCAAGTATCCTGCTGGAAACATTTAAGGTAGTTGTATGTTTTGGAGAGGGTTTTTTTGGGGGGGTGGAGGGAACTCTGTTCTTATTCCCTCTTGGTAAATGGTATCAAAACCTTGCCAGGTGTATCCATCATGAGTGTTTTATAAGGAATACTAGATTTAGTCTCCTATTTGCCCCTGTCCATCTGGAAGAGGCCATCCTCATGAAGACTTAATCCTAATCTGTTCCAGCTACCATGATACTTGTGTAATCCCTATTACAGTTTCCAAGAAACTGCAGAGAAGGTAGAGAAATTCAGAGGTACAAAGAAAATCTGTCAGAGGTGGGATTGAAACCATCATCTTCACTGAAGTGGTAAATTTGCATCCCACAGATTATTTGACCCATTATGTTCCAAGTGTACTGCGTACATCTCTCTGATGTGCTGGTTCTGACCGGCCTGGGATGAAATCTGAATCAACCTGTGTGAATTTAGCTGAAAGGGGACTTCTGGCAACCAGCCACAGTTTACCTGTCAGATCTGGATTTGCTTTTTACTGCACGATGCCTGTGCTGTGAGGTACAGGAATATCTAAAATTTTTGTAGGTTTCAATTTTTAATTTATTGTTCGTTCTCATTTCAGGTTCATGAGCCCATCAGAAGTGATATTCTTGAGCAGGTCCTGAACAGAGTCCTCACAAAAGCAGCATCTCCTGTCAGCCACTTCATAGGTAACAGGAAAGAGAGAGAAATGTGTCCTGCTCTGTGGACACTCAGAACATAGCTTCTCAGAACAAGTTATAGAATCGGGACCTTTAAAGGCCACCTAGTCCAACCCCTCTGCAATGAGCAGGGACATCTTCAACTAAATCAGGTTGCTCAGAGCCCCCTCCAACCTGACCTTGAATGTTTCCAGGGTGGCGCATCTACCACCTCTCTGACCAACGCATTCCAGTGTTCCACCACCCTCATTGTAAAAGATTTCTACCTTTTATCTAGTCTCACTCTTCCCTCATTTACTTTAAAACCATTACCCCTTGCCCTATCGCAACAGGCCCTGCTAAAAAGCTGGTCCCCATCTTTCCTGTAGGCCTTCTGAAAGGCTGCAATAAGTTCTCCCTGGAGAATTCTCCAGGCTGAACAACCCCAACTCTCTCAGCCTTTCCTCTTAGGAGAGGGGCTCCATCCCTCTGGTCGTTTTTTGTGGCCCTCCTTTGGACCTGCTCCAACAGGTCCATGTCTTTTCTGCGCTGAGGGCTCCAGAGCTGGACTTGGTACTCCAGGTGGGGTCTCACCAGAGCAGAGTAGAGAGGCAGAATCACTTCCCTCGACCTCCTGGCCATGCTTCTTTTGATGCAGCTCAGGATACAGGTGGCTTTTGGAAGTTCCTGCTGAAGTGACCTGAAGCCGAGAAAATCAGTTGTTTCTTCCCCTCTTACTGAGTTGTCAGCTGCATCAGATTACCTTGTATTCATCACAGGTGAAAAATACATTTGCAGGCAGTTGCCATGGAACAGCTGACGCACAGAAAGTTGGTATCTGTCAGTCAGTAACTTGTCCTTGGGCAGGTGCTTGGGAGTCGCTGGGGCTGCTGAGATGTCTGTGCTTCAGCCTCTTCTCTTATACCTCAGTGCCCTCTGGTGGGGTGAGGCCCTTCAGCCAGGTTGTCAGCATTTTACACTTTGTGCCTGCAGCAGAGCTCAGATTTTCGATGCTCATCCTATCGTGACCTCTCCATGCAATGGAAGGGCTTTGATTATTCTGTAATTTTTAGCTCTATAGACATCTTTTGCTCAGACTTTTCTGGCCCCTTAGCAGCAGCTGCTCTTTTTGTCCTTTTATTTTTCAGACTTGCTGTCCAATATTGTTGTGTCTGCACCTCTTGTGCTTCAGACTTCATCCTCCAAAGTCACAGAGACCTTTGATAATTTGTCCTTTCTGCCCATCGACACTGTGCAAGGGCTCCTCCGGGCAGTACAGGTAAAGCTTTGCATTTCTTCATGAATATCCTTGCTAGTTTAGTTCTAGTGACAGCTTTAGGCCACAATTATATGCATGATCTAATAACCCTCCTCATAAAATAAGCCTTCATACTCTGCTGTACGTTGTTCAGTGTAGCATGGAACTGCTCTTCAAGCATGGATTTGCATGTGCCCTCTAGGAAAAAGCATATGGCGCGGTCTGGCGTGGTACTGAAACTGCTCTGTGCTGACCTTTCATCTGGAAGATGCCCAGATGCTGCACAGTGTAGAAAACTAAGTATACAGTGTTTAGCTGAACAGCTGTAGCTGTCAGGTTGATTTTTCTCCTTCCAAGGTCTGTGTCAGTATTTCTCTTTGCCTGGCCCTGGCATTAAGCTTTTGCCTGCTTCATCCAATCTGGGAATAACAGTTCTTTTCCCAAACATTTGCACTGTGTCCTCGCTAACCTGCTAAGGTGTTTCACTGCTACAGTTCTCTGGGTTTAATTTTATATTGTTTTAAAATGTTTTGGTTCTCTTACTGTACTGATGACAGTATTGGAAATGCAGGGCCAGATGGGCCTAAGGAAGATGAGCTCATATGCCCCAAGGGCTTGGCATGCCTTCATGCTTTTCTCTCCAAAATATATCTTCCTTTCCAGCCTCTGCTCAAAGTCAGCATGTCGGTGAGGGACTCCCTGATACTTGTTCTCCAAAAAGCCATCTTTTCCAGGTAAGCTGGGAAGGGGATTCTTTGAAAAGATTTCTACAACTTATTTATGGTTTTGGAGCAGAAGTATTTTTTGTTGGTTTTGGCTAGGTGTATTCTTACTATGTTCTTCCCATAACTGGGTGGTGACATCTCCTGCCCCTTTAGCCTAGGACTGTAATACAGTCACAGCTCTACCCAGTGAGATGCAAAACCCAATCCCGAGGTTAACGGGCTTTGGAAATTCAGAAACCTATTGGGAACTCCAAATAAGTAGGCAAAATTAAAATCAATTCCAACATGTGTCTACACAGCTGAGTATATCCAGATGCTAGGGAGAGTCTGGAAGGAACCACTGATCAGAATGCTGAGCTGCCACCTTCCCTCTGATCCCTTACAAGGTGGTAAAGGAGCAGGCTTGTTGTCTTGGTAATGCTTTGAGCAAACCATCCTGCTGTCTTTGTAATGCTGTGATCATAGACTGGATTTTATTTGGCAGTGGTTGCCTGGTTATGAATACAGAATTCATGATTTAGGATTGTTATTCAAGGTAAGGGACTTGATCTTGAAAAAGACCCAGGGTTTTGGTGAGCAAAGCAAAACACCAGCTTTTTGTGAGGAATTTTCTAACTCTGAGAAGAGCTCTGTGAGACTCTTCCATTCCAGTTTTCAGGGGACATTTAATGCTTGGGTCTTGGCCTGGGGCTCTCCTTCAGTGTGAGCACTGTGATGACAGAAAGGAAATTGAATGTTGTGAGAGTGTAGAGCAAAGAGTTCCCAGCAAACTGCCAAGCTCTTCACTGCTTGGAACTGTGCTGCCCTCTTGGGGGATACAGTTCCACTGGGCACAGTCACTCTATTTGTGAACCCTTCTTGCTGAGTTGATCTTGTGTTTACTTCTGAGCTTCTTGCTTCCCTTTTTCCTTATGCTTCTCTTTTCTCCCCTGACTGACTCACAGGCAGCTCGATGCTCGTAAAGCTGCAGTTGCTGGCTTTTTGCTTCTGTTAAGAAATTTTAAGGTTCTGGGCAGCTTGTCCTCTTCCCAGTGCAGCCAGGCCATCGGTGCCACTCAGGTAAGTGCTGTTCTGCAGTCCCTGGTGTGGACATATGAGACAGTCTCATGTCTAATATGCACTGTTTGAAAAAACTCAAGAGTGGAGTGTTTCCCCAAAATGGAAATATAACTTCAGTAAGGAATAGTCCGGGAAGGAAAGCTTTGGGAAACACAATGTGCAAAGAGAAGCTGGCCTAGGGACCTTGCTTCTCAGAGACATTCTCTCTTACAGCACCAGTATTCTGGGGAGCATTCCACTGCTCCATGTTGATGATAAAGAGTCTGGCAATACACTAAGCACTATTTCAGTGATTGTTTAGGGGCCAGGCCCTTTATCACCTTGCTTCTGTGTTGTGATATTTGAGAACTGTAACCACTATAACGTGACTAATATTCCCTCTCAGGTCCAGGCAGATGTTCATGCCTGCTATAATTCTGCGGCTAATGAGGCCTTCTGCCTTGAAATCCTGGGCAGCCTGAGGCGATGTTTGAGCCAGCAAGCGGATGTTCGACTCATGTTATATGAGGTAAACACAGTTTCTTCAATCTTGTTTTAAACAGTCACTAGCTCTTCTGTAGTCTGGTTCTACTGTAGGCCCAGGTAAATAACAATCACATTATTGTGGAAAACAACCTATCATCATGGATAGATGCAGAGTTGCTGGGAGTTAATGATGGCTCCAAAGAAAACCCTGACTGGACACTATGGGGAAACTTCCTTAGAGACTGCATCAGGGATCTGTCTTTTCTCCTCTTCCTTTTGCAAGTTTCTAGAAAGGCTTCTCTGTCCCTTAGATTTCTTGTGACAAATTGCCTAATATAAAGAGGCATTTTTGGGTGCATATCTTAGCTCCTGAAGTAACCATGGGGTACCACCTTGAGGAAAAAAAAACTGTTCAGGTCAGAGAGATTTTGTTTCCTTCCTGACTTTGTTGGACTGATTTTTAGTGAGCTACAAGTTTTGAGTGTGTTCATGACTGTTGCTATAAGACTTGTGCTTGCTTCATCCATCCACTGAGTTTCCTCAGTCTGAAAGATTTTTTGCCTCCTACAGTTTCCCCACTGGCTTGTTTTGCCTTTGAAGCAGGATTTCACAGTTTGAAGTTGGATCTCGTGCTAGTGTTAAATAGCAGTGAAAGTCACTCTGGGCTTGATGCCACTACTGCTAGGGAGATACATCTTGTGAGAGGGCCCCTGTGAGGAAATTCGTACTCTTTCTGATTCACACCTTATTTCTGTGGTGCCTTTTCTTTGCCAGGTATGGGGTTTTACACTGACCACGTTGTTACCTCCTCATGGTTCCTTGCGGTGCCAAAGGGTCGTTGCTGTCGTATGACACCAACTTGTTATGCATGTGGTTCATTTACTTTGTCGTGTAAGCCAACTCATCCTTCCTTCCTGTCTTCAGGGTTTTTATGATGTCCTTCGCAGGAACTCCCAGCTGGCCAGCTCTATAATGGAAACGCTCTTGTCCCAGGTAAAGTACTGCTCTGTGGCATGGCTGCAGAGACTCTTAAGAATTCTGCACTGCAACTGGTGTAGCAAGCAATTCAGGTTAAATATTGGGAACATAGTTCTCCATTACACTGGAAACATGTCTAAGTGCTGCGGTGCTTCTCTGAGGAGGTGTTCAAATCCCTGCTATGTTGAGAGAGCAGACTAGGTAAACATCTGGAGACTGGTTCATATCCTGTCACGGGGTGGAATATAAAGGGTCTCTTGGAGCCTTTTCCAACCCTTCAGCTCTGAGATGCTGTGAGAAGCGTGAGCCCAGAGAAGTGCTTTGTGCACTCCCTGTTCCTTAGAACTGCAAAGTAGTTACCCTCCCATACTTCCCCAAGGATGTGTGCTGACACAGTAATTATTATTGCTGTCCTCCCATCGGGAGAATACCCAAGTCCATGTAGGATCTGGGAGCATTAACTCATCCCCTAACAGTGTTGCTCATGGCAACAAGACAATCACATTTCCTCAATCCATCGGACAGGCTGTGCTTTCTATGAGACAAGTAATTTTCTTCCCTTTAATCATCTGTAGAGTTCATGCTGACTAATTCCAGCTTTCCAATGATAGTATAGGGTCTGAGAAAGAAACATGAACAGAGCCAAGGCAGCTTTTGGGTAGCAGAGGGCCCTTAATGGGAACTTGGTGTAAATGTATAAAATTTTATAGCATCATTATATATATAACTTTCCCTATTAGATTCTGATCCTATGTCAGTACTCTGAGCATATTGCGTTCCCGTGGCCAGGAATTGGTGCAAGCATGGTCTATCATGGATTTGTTTTAGTGCCAAGTGTAGCCTTCATAACTGTCTGCACCCTTAGGCCACGGAGCTGGATGCCATAACAGGGCCAGGTGTTTGGTATAAGTGACAAGCAGCAGAAACAGTTACTTTTCCTCGCTGTTTAAAGGATGAGTAGCGCTGCAGGTGAAGTGCAAGTGATGTTGCATGTTGAGGCAACACAACAGTAAGTGGTCAGGTGAACTTGTCCTGGCTGAGAGGTACATAAGCAACTCAAGAGGGGATTTTAATTACTAATAGAGCAGATGACGTGGCTCACGTACATGTACAGTCCCATTATTATAGTGCCAGTTTTTGCTCTGTAGAGTGGAGTACAAAGATTATCGTTCGGTTTTCAAACAACCTAAGAGGCTCAGTTACCAAGTAACTGGTTATTTTTATTTCTTGTTTTCTGTGACAGATAAAGCAATATTACTTGCCCCAGCCTGACCTCCTGCCTCCACTGAAACTTGAAGGATGTATTATGGCTCAAGGAGATCAAGTCTTTCTGCAAGAACCACTGGTAAGAGCTATACTGGCTGGCCGCAGCTGCAAGCTCTTCTGTTCCATAGCATTTTAGTTGTGCTGCTACATGAGCTGAATACCTTGTGTTTCTTCAGCCTCTTCTAGCCTTGAGCAATCCTTTTAATGACAATAGAGCTGGGCATCTCACCCCTGCCTCAGGCTATCTATTAGAACTCCGTTAGAAAAGTGTTTTGGGGAACCTGTGTAAAAAATGCTCTAGAAACAGCATAGTTCTGTTATCCTCCGTTGAGCTCACCCGGGTTTTTTTTCCTCCAACTTAATTCCGCATAAAATAGTTGTTCAGTGTGTGTGTAGCAGGGGGAGAAATCTTCCCTTTGGTATTGCTCCTTTGACATAGTTGGAGATGAGACCTCAACGATTCATTGGATTTCGGAAGGAACCAGCCAAAATTCATCACTTTATTTTCCCCTAAGGAAGCTTCCATGCTGTGCTGCAGTAGCATACCCAGGCAGGAAGCAGATACTTCAGTCGGAGTGAGAGTCCTTTTGGAAATTCCCTTTCCATCTCCTTCAGCAGCTGAGGGAACCGGGCTGAGGGAGCAGTGCGAGTTAAGTCTTTACATCCCGTATTGGCAAGCTCAGGCAGATAACGCTGTCTGAAGCTAGAACCGGGTAGCTGTGCGTAGGATTACAGATTCCCTCATTCTGGGAATGAAGCATATTCTTGAGACTCACGTGAACCTCCAAAGGGAGCTATGGGTCGTTGCATCCAACTATAATAGTCTGGCCTGTGTCCACTTCTGCCAGTGATCTCCAGCTACAAGGCTGAGTGTGACTGTGTGGCTGCTTCCTTCAGGCCCATCTGCTCTGCTGTATCCAACACTGTCTTGCCTGGTATAAGAGCACTGTGCGTCTACGCCAAGGAGCTGAAGATGACGATGAGGAGGAGGACGTGGGATTTGAGCAAAACTTTGAAGAGATGCTAGAATCTGTCACACGACGAATGATCAAGAGCGAGTTGGAAGACTTTGAACTGGTAAATCAGATTTTTCAGTTTGACTCAGTGGAAGGAGACACTGAGTTCTCATCAGGTTTTGAAAAGATTTTTCACTTGTTTCCTTTACCTCTTAGGATAAATCAGCAGATTTTTCTCTGTCTTCTGGTGTCGGTGTAAAAAATAACATCTATGCCATTCAGGTGATGGGAATCTGTGAGGTCCTGATTGAGTACAATTTCAACATAGGGAATTTCAGGTAAAACATCAAATTTTACCCTCCAGTGCTAGCTGTGCTATACTGTGCCTGGCTCTTTGGAGTACAGCCTCATTGCAAGCACAGGATAGCAGTGCCAACACAGAATCGGAATGATGTTTTCTGAGTGTGAGTGCCTTGTGGCACAGACATTCACAGAACCTTGGGGAGCATCTTCCTTTTGAATGTCGTGTGTTGTGGGAGATGGGATGTGACATTTTGTAGAAGAGCAGGTTGAGGAGGAATGGATGAGGTATACACTGTTAGGGAGGCACGAGATGACATATGTCATGGTTTTATCATTTAGAAAGTGTCATTGTGTAATTTGGCAACTGAAGCTTCAAATGGGAAACTATAAGACTGGATTTTCTCCATTAATGCTTTCTACTACTGTATTGCAGTAAGAACAAGTTTGAGGATGTCCTAGGCTTGTTTACATGTTACAACAAGCTCTCTGAAATCCTGAAAGAGAAAGCTGGGAAGAACAAATCTACCTTGGGCAACAAAACTGCACGGAGCTTCCTTTCCATGGGTTTTGTATCTACTCTGCTCACAGCTCTGTTCAGGTGAGAAGCTGTCATATCTGGAGGAGCTTTAAGGCCTATTCACAAGCTGTTTTCATGGTGTCTGCATGCTGGCTGTCTTATGCACTGCATACACCGTACAGGCATTTTCATTTCTGTACAAAGCATGCATGGTATCAGCACTTGTTGTCTGGAGAGCATCATAGTCCAGGCAGGAACCATAGCTGTGCAACTCCTGGTATTAACAAACCAGCTTTCCTGGACCTTGCTTATGACTTGTAAAACCTTGGAGAGTCTCTGCTTTTCCAGTCCTGGGCCATTCCCCAGACAGTGAACTCCAGTGTTTGAACTCAAGTCCTCTATTGAACAGAGCCAGACATGAATTCAAGCCATGTCTGTTAGCGTGTTTAGAAAGGCTGGTGGAACTCTATCCTCCAAATATTCCCTATAAGCTACCAAAACAAAGGGTCTTTCACACCCTGAATTCAACTAGTGATTTGTAAATGCATATTTAGATTTTTAATCTTGTAGGCCATCCCCGTGCTTTTTCAGTGCATCCTCAGTTCTCTGACAGTGCTCTTGATTCTTCAGGGACAATGCCCAAAGCCATGAGGAAAGCCTGGCGGTTCTGCGCTCCAGCACAGAGTTCCTGCGCTATGCTGTCAGTGTAGCTCTGCAGAAGGTGCAGCAGCTGGAGGAGACGGGACAAACTGATGGGCCAGACGGGCAAAATCCTGAGAAGATGTTTCAGAACCTCTGCAAAATCACACGGTGAGTCGCTGTGACATGTGAAAACATCAGCCCTAAAAAGCAGCAATACATTTTGGCGATTTTTGATTCTCAGGTAGGTTTTTGAAATAATAATGCAGTCTATAACTGTTTCAGTTATTACTCCTGGGTTGAGATCACTGCCTTTCTTTGCACCTGAGAAATCAAGTGGAGGCACTACAGTTTTTGTGCCAGAGTGAGAGGTACAGCTCTAATAAGAGTACTTGGCCTGGAAGAACCAAATGCCCTCAAACTCTCATTTTCAGCCCCTTTCTGACTTTTGGCTCATCACTCATTGTCACAGAGGAGGTAGGATGGTTACAGGCTCGATTCTTGAGGCTTCTGGGATGCAATGAAGTTAAAATTCACTTCTTGCTACAATATAAAACAGATGTAAGAGGGACACAAGCTTTAGAAAACATTTTGTTTAGGACTTTTGCAAGATGCTTGAAGACATTCATGCATCTAATCCTTTGGAAATCCAAGAATGTTAAGCATCTAAATGTCTTTTGGGATCTAGGTCATATCTGCATGGGGTCTGTTCAGATCCCAGTCAGCAGAGAGTACAAAATGCAAATTACCCCTGCCACGAATAATACCCGTTTTGTGTCTCGCCCCAAACAATGGAGGCTACTTTTGTTGCAGTCATTAGGACTACATGTGAGCTACATGTTTTGTGTGATTGGACATTGAAATAGAATAAGATCATCTGTGCAGGCAACAGAACTAATGAGAAGAAAGTAGAGGGAACAAAAAAGGAAAGAAGTGGGCTTAGGGGAGCAGGAAAAAGACGTTTGCCTACAAATAGAAAAGTCTCCTTTGGGCCAAACAATTTTCCTTTCTTCAAAGCTTTTCACTTTGCTTCGCCTGCCTTTATCTTTCTGATTTTATTTATATAGAGCCCTATGGACATATCTGACGTTTCACAGATTCAAACTGCCAAGAGAAAAGCTCTTTTTGTCACTGACAGATTTGACACTGTGGTCAGCATTTGGGTAGTAGAAGGAAAGCCAGATGGAAGAAATGAGTGTATAAAGATGGACTTGAAATGGGATTGGAAGGTCCCTTGGCACCTGGAAAGAATTAAATTACTTAGCTGTGCAGGAAGAATGCAGTAGCTGTTTTGCTGACATTGAAACAAAATCTTCTTAAAAATGGATCTCTTCTACCTCTGCTTTCCTATAGGAAAAAGACCTTCCAATTTACTTGTCTTAAAAATACGATCCTAAGAGCAGAATCTATGATTAGCCCTGTTTTAGTTCTTGTGCTGTGCAGCCAGCTTTACTAGAGCATGTGATGTTAACTCCTCTCCCATCCCCTAGGGTTCTGCTTTGGAGATACACTTCAATTCCCTCTGTTGTTGAAGAGTCGGGGAAGAAGAAGGGCAAAAGCATTTCACTTCTGTGCTTGGAAGGTTTGCTGCGGATCTTCAACACAGTGCAGCAGCTGTACGCTGCCAGGATACCCCAGTTTCTACAAGCCCTGGGTAGGCACATCGTACAATTCTGCTCTGGTTTGCAGCCTTTGTGGGCTGTTAAGGACAGCGTGGGCAGTTAGGGACCCAGTGCTGGGTCCATAAGTACAGAGAGAGGGGTCTGGTCCTTGTCTCTCAGTAACAAGGTGGGCTTAGTAGCATTGATTCTCATGCCAGAGGCAAGTTCCAGAGTTATCTTTACCTGCTTTTATAGACCTCTCAGTCTGTCAGCAGAGGATAGTCGGGGTCTGATATAGCATTCATCTATTTGAAGCTTGCCTTTAACACGTTTTTGTGCTCACCACAGTTTTGCAGTCTGTGTTCCTCCTCTAGCTGTGAGCAGTTGCAGTCTTTCCCACTTTTGGAAATAAATCCTGTATTCTGCTCTTGGCATTTAGCTTTTTTCTCCACCTCTCTGTCTCTGCCAGATATTACTGATGGTGACGCAGAAGAAACGGATATTAATGTCACAGAGAAAGCTGCCTTCCAGATCCGACAGTTTCAGGTAAGTACCACTGTGCACTGCAAGTGTTCCAAAGTACTGGTAATTCTGGCAGAAAATGCTGCTAGCTCTCTGTTGCTTGACCATAGGATTGAGTATGTGATAGCAACGGTGACACTGATTCACTGGCAGTTCAGACAAGTTTCTGATTCCTAAGGAAAGCTTCTTCAGGGTGCTGTGCAGAGTTGGATCGAAGTGCACATGTATTTACAGAGCTATAGGGTCCTTCAGTGCAGCATAAACTTACCTGAGTATTGTAAAAGTCACACTGAATCATATACAAGCCTCTGTATAAGCACTCGTAACAAAAAACACCACTCGCTCTTCTAAAGAGTCCTCTTTTTATATTCTTTGTCATCTCCTTGTTGCTGATTCCTTTATCTGCTGCAGCTTCTGATTATTTGCTTCTTAAAATGGCCCTGCAACAAGCATGCATGCTCAGGGACTCTGTCTTTCCTTCCCATGATCAGAGGTCCCTGGTGAACCAGTTCAGCAGTGCTGAAGATGACTTCAACTCCAAGGAAACACAGTCACTCATCATAGTTCTTTCCACTTTGTCCAAACTCCTGGATCCGGCCTCTCAGCAGGTACTTCACAACCTTCATGGGGTGGCAGGGATGGGTGTCGTACACATAGGTGTGGGAAGAAGATTGTCAAATTGTGTTGACATCTGAGGGCTCTGACATGTGTGCATGTTCTGCCTTCTCCTGCAGACCACATCATGTCAAAGTGACAGTTTTGTTACATTGTCAAGCATTCTCCTGTCTCATGCCTGCAAGGACAGTTAAGAACAAGTTGTCTTCCCACCCCTCTCCTGCATGTTCTGATCCTGCCTTTGGGCACCTGGAGTCTGAATGACTTCTTGGCTTGAGCAGGGACTCCTAACAGAGCCTAGTTGTGGTATGGCTTCCACATGGGAATAGAGCCAAAAAAGGCCAGCAGACTTGTGACCAGACCAAACTGGCTGAGTGTCTAATTCCTTCTGTGCAAGGAGGTATTTTCTAAAGTGCCCCAATTTTACAAGCTAGGGACTGCAATAAAAGTGTGCCAGAAGTCTGGAGTCATTGTTTACCTTAAATTAAATGGAGCTGTTACTCCGTCTAAGGGAATGTATAGCCATTCCCCTGTCCTGGATCTCAGCTTTTCACTTGTTAATAGGTTAAGTGTCCCTTGAGGAACTTCACAGAGCATGGCTGAGTGTCTTCTTACCAGAAGGGGACACTGCTAGTCTCCCTTTGCTTGTTATTTTGGAGTTTGGGGTTTGGTTGGTTTGTTGTTTTTTTTATTTGGTAATAAAGTTTGTGCTTTGAATTCTGTTTCAAAGCCATAATAACTTTTTCTCTCGTTATGCAGTTCCTTCAATTCCTGACTTGGACAGTCAAAATTTGCAAAGAAAATGCTCTCGGTAAGTAAGCTTTGGGGAGCATGTTTAGATGTGATGTGTCAGGTCTGATATTAGACCCTTAGATGCTTTGCTGTTGTCTGTCCTGTTTTTACCTCTTTGTTACAGGTATAGTCAGGTCCCATTCTGTGGCAGATTGCCATGACATTGTGATTATTAGCACAAGTATTAGGGAAGAAACTTCATCTCTATAAATATTAGCATTGATGAAGAAAGAGAAGCCACTTACTTGACTTTTCTCCCTTGTTATTTAGCACATCTGTTGGTCAAATCTGAGTTTATATTCTGGAAAGATATTACTCTTGACAGAGTTTGTATTGTGCTTCCTCAGTGTTTCTGGTCATCAATTTTTCTATGAGCTGAGGGCTTCAGCGTGTCGTGCTTCTCCTTGCAGTATTGTATGTGGTGCCCGATGTTGTAAACTCTGCTTTTGTAACTGCAGTATTTTGATAGGTTTTTCACCTACTGTGTATCATTTCTGGAAATGCAGACTGTTAAATCCGTACTGAATCTCAGACTTTCCCTCACTGGATGTGTGATATTCCTAAATAGCTAGGGGAGCTCTGCACCTGGTAATGTGTTGTTTTCTTTTCCTTTTCCCACAGAGGATATTGCTTGCTGCAAGGGTTTGCTGTCTCTGCTCTTCAGTCTCCATGTTCTGTACAAGAGCCCTGTCAGTCTGCTGCGTGAACTCGCACAAGACATCCACGCTTGTCTGGGAGACATAGATCAGGTATGATGCAGAAGCGGCCTAACTCTTCATCACTTACTGCTGTCAGACCAGAATTGAGTGCATCTCTGGCACAAACTATGTGACAGCAGCTAAAGTTTTACTCACCGGAATTTGTTTTCCCTCCTCTGACCAGGACATAGAAGTGGAGAGGCGGTCCCATTTCGCCATAGTGAATGCCAAGACTGCAGCCCCTACTGTCTGTGTGAGTCAAAACTGTGTGTACGGAACAAGCTGTAGTGTCCAGGGCTACTCTGCTACAAGTGGCTTGTAGATTCCTGTTCTGCCAACCCCTCCAAGAACCTGTTTTGTTATTGGTGTTTCGGTCTTAGCTGCTGGTTCTCGGTCAGGCGGATAAGATCCTTGAAGAGGTGGATTGGCTTATCAAGAAACTCACCAGTCTGGGATCAGACATACCAGGTAATAAAAGTGATCCACTTCTTACTGTTGCACCTTTGTCAAAAACAGATGAAGATAGAGAGCAAAAAGAGATTTGGGGATTTTGAGGTAGCATCATCTGAGGGCAGGTTAAACTCTCCCTTGAACTGGTTTGACATGAAGATTGAAAGTGTTGACACAAAATCCTTCCAGCGATTGTTTCTCCTGTGCCACACTGGTGCTTTGTGCACCAGACGCAAAGGTGGTCTTTTGTGCCTCCTACTTGCATAATGGGATTCGTTAGACACACATTTACCAGGTATTCATCTCTTTTAGAAGACTCTTCTCAGGCATCAAACCAAACCCAGGCTCTGGAGAAAGGTGTAATTCTGCAGCTGGGAACTCTAGTGACAGTTTATCATGAGCTGGTACAGACAGCACTCCCTGCAGGGAGCTGTGTGGACATGCTGCTGAGAAGCCTCAGCAAGACATACGCAATTCTCACCTCCCTCGTCAAACATGTGAGTGCTGCTCTCTGACAGTGGGCTGGCTGGGATCTAAAAACTTTTTTCCATCTGCTACAGCAAGCTCACAGTGACCCCTGGCAGCAGCTACGCTCAGGACTGGGCTGTTGATCTCTTACAGGAGTTGAGCCCTTATTCTGTTGGCTTTCGTGCCCTCAATTTCTTGACCTTTCTGCAGCAGTGATAGTTGTACCAGTGGAGATAAAGGAAGGCTTCTCTCCAGCTGAATTTGGCTGCACATGATTTGGAGTGTCTCTTTCCAGTGGATCTTGTAGGTTTCTCTGTACGCAGCTATGAATGACACTAGTGATGTTCTTAAAGTCCTCAGCAATCCTGCCCTTGCTACTCGTTCCCATCTAAGGCTTGAAGCATCGGACCTGAGGGAACTCGGCCATGAAAACAGGCCAGTGGAGTTAGTTTGAGACAAAGTGGTGAATACCCTTAGCTCTCTCACAGCTCTGGAATGCAGACATGGCATTTAGGATATAGCAAGCCACTGGGGACGATAGTTCTTGCAAATCTTGCCTTCCCCACTGTGCTGTTGGATGAGTTGCTTTGAGCCCTGCCTGGAAACAGCATACCTAGAAAAAACTCTCTTTTCCTTGCAGTATATCCAAGCTTGCCGCAGCACCTCGAGAACGATTCCAGGAAGGCTAGAAAAGCTGGTGAGTGTGTGCAAATTGCAGGAGGAAAGGGCTCATTGCCTTGAGTTGGGAGTAACACCAGCCTCTCTGCTGCTTTGCAGGTGAAGCTCTCGGGTTCCCATTTGACCCCACAGTGTTACTCGTTCATTACCTATGTACAGGTAAGGCCTAAATTAACTGTGGCAAAATCACCGTTAGTCTCTCTGATGCTGAGTGGTGTAGCAACTGCAATACATGGGCATCTTTGGGGATTATTAATCTTTTTGACACGGTTTGAGTTTCTTCTATTTCAAGCTTTACTATGTTGAATAATATTATAAGATATTTCAGCACTATTGGGACTGAGCATGTTGATTTTTACTTGAGCAGGGAAGGAAGAGTGTTTGGGGAGCTGGTTTTTAGCTTTTATTTTCCCCTCTTTGTTCATGTCCTTTTTTTTTTTTTTTTTGTATGAGATTAATACTGCTGGTAACCACAATGGCAAATAAAGGTCAGTAACACTGCAGTCATCACAGTGTAAAGTAACGTGGGTGCCAAAGACTGCAGTGCCAAAGATGGAATTTAGCTCTTTGGAGAGGAACTGGGTGCTTCAGTGAGGAATTGCAGAACAGACGTGGCATACTGGGGAAGTGTAGTGGTGTGCAGAGCTACCGCTCCTGGGGACTTCGCACAGATACATATTTCTGAATGTATAAATTATGAAATAAAGTTTTCTTTCCTTCTTTTTTTGAGATTACCCCCGTTCCATCCTTCTTGTATCGCTACCCGTCTGTTGTCTAGCTGGTAATGCTGTTAGATGGTCAGAGCAAAGACTTCTCTGGCCTTACTTGGCTGGCCATTCTTCTCTAATTACCCTCTAATGCTGCGTCTTTTGGCATCCTCCTTCAGAACATCCACAGTGAGAGCTTAAGCTTTGCGGAAGAGAGGAAAAAGAAGAAGAAAGAGAATGAGGCTGCTGCAGTCTCCACAGTCATGGTAAGACTGACTCACCCTCTGTTAGAATATGGGACGTGGGCTGCATTTGAACTTGGGATCGTACCTCAAGGTTTTTGTTACCTGTTGGCTTCACAATGACAAATTGTCATTTGGGCCTTTAAGTAAAAACTTAATTTCTTCTACCTTGACTTCAGAGAAAAGTTTAAAAAACAAAATCCCCAAAAAAACTTCACTACATGCAGCCTAAAAGCTCACAGACATGAAACAAAGGTGAAGTCTGGATAGTCTGTCTGACACGTTATCATTTGGGGTGAGCTATGAAATTTCAGAAACAGGCTAATTTATTGGAACCAATACTGCACTCTGTTTAAGTGTTTCTTAATTTTATCAGTACATTTAAAGATAAAGTAGTGGATTCCACTAAAGTAAGGCAGTTGAGAATGACTGGATGATTTGACTGGGAGCAAGTGAGCAGGCTGGCAGGTTCCTAGTCTTTTATGTCCTTTGTGCTCCCAGCCAGCATTTCCTCTGTCTCGTTGGTTGTCCCAGACATTCCTGTGACATTAAGGTTTTAAAAGCCACAAGCATGATCTTCCTAGCTGTTCCCTGAGCGTATGGAAATGGGCTGAAATGCTGCATGTCCTTTTACTACTCTTGTCACCGTGGGGAACAAACATCAGTGGTGGTAAATAAGCCAGGCAAAGATGTGGTAAAACAGCGATGTGCCCGTTGCCTGGGAGGTGTGTGTTTGTGATGCATTGCGGAGCTGGAGCAGAGGGAGTTTTGCTGTAGTGGCTGTCAGGCATATCAGGGCTGTGGACTGCAGGCAGAGTACAAAACAATACATGGGACAGCCTCACTGCAGAACCATCATGGGAGTCAATTTAAAACCCATAACAAACTGGCAGTGCTTGCTGAGGCAGGACTGGTATGGAGCAAGGCTACTGAAGACACTTTTCTAAACTGGAGTCATGCTACAGCATTGCTGTCTTTTGGGGGAGTCTAAGCTGCTGATATAAATATGGGTGCTACATGAGTGCTGTAGCAGGTGTGCCTGTTAACGACAGTACAAGGGTGTCTTCAGGCTGTTCACTTCCAAATCTGACCTTTCACCCTCCTTTCTGCATTTCAGGCTAAGGTGCTTCGGGAGACCAAGCCAATCCCAAATCTGATTTTTGCAATAGAGCAATATGAGAAGTTCCTTATCCATCTCTCCAAGAAATCAAAGGTAATGCAAAGCAGAGCTCTTCTGTAACCTGGATTCAGTGGAACAGGGGTAGCATGATGTGGTGGAGGTCTGTTGCAGTCCCACCTTTTAAAATCTCCACTGCTACTCCAATTAGGGAGATGTAAGGACCTTACCAGTCTTTCAGCCTTTGCCCGAGCTCCTGGCCCAACACTACTGAATTGCTGTTGCACTGGTACCAGCAGGTGCCAATGGCAGTACTGCCTGTGACCTAACACTGTGATGGGTTTCTGGTTGAGCAAATACCTCGTACACCTAATGCCAGCTTTCCTTACCCCGCTCCCCCCAGTCTGTTTCACAAGCTGGAGAGAAGTGTACCAGGATGAAGTACTACATGAGCGTAATCACTTGGCTCTTGGCACATAAATGCACCACTGGATTGCATGGACCTGTGCTTCAATTCTGCATTATTACTGTGATAGACTCAGTCCCAGTGCTGTGAAGGGGATGAGGCAGGGTAGAAAACTAAACTAAGATGCTAATGGCATAATGTCCTGTCCCCCTGGTTTCACCTTGGTTGCTGCAGGTGAACTTGATGCAATATATGAAGCTAAGCACCTCCCGGGACTTCCGCATCAACGCATCCATGCTAGACAGCGCGCTGCAGGAGCAGAACACAGAGGATGCTGAAAACGAGCCGGACAATGACCAGGTCAGAACTCATTTACCTGCTGTTACTGATGGGTTCCCCCTCTCTTGAGGCCAGCTGTCTTTGTGACCTGTTCAGGTATATCTGAAGTTAAGAGTTTGACTTCCCTGGGTTGGCTCTCACTTTAATACTAAGCCGATGCAGTGAGCAGTTAGCCTGGCCAACGTCCCCTACACTCCAGCCCTCTGCCTTGAGTGACCTTTACATCTGCGCACCAGTTGTCTGTATCTCTGGTCTTAGGGAAGTACAACTGCTCTTAAGGCCTCATTGTTTGCCTTGGCATGCAGAGAGTTCTACCAGCGTTACCTTTGAGGACCTACTGGCTGGCCAGGCTCAGACCTTTGCAGCACGATGCAAAGTGGCTTTGCATCCAGGTTAACTTTTTTAGCTAAACAGCTGGTAGGGCAAACTCTGCAAGGCATCATTCTCCTCAGACCCATCTTCTGCTAGATAGTGCTGGTGAAGGTAGCGCAACCTGTGCTGGATAAAAAAATAAACAATTGACTTTGCTGATTGTCCAGGTTTTTATTGGTGCTTCTGTCCATATTTTCCTGAGCGTGGCAACAAGCCACAATCCAGCAAACAGTCCCTGTCCTGTGCCATTCATAACCTGTGGCCTAAGTTCCAGCACAAATTGAGGGGATCTATTGGGAAAAGCTCAGTGGGTAAGAGGAATCCCATATTCAGATCATTTTGTTAGGGAGGAAAAAGAGCTAAATCCTGTTCTGCACATCTGGTTTCTTGCTTTAGGTAAACATTCCTTAACCTAATCACACAAAACCAATCACACTCTGTGCTGTTACTCTCTCCTTCCCTCTCCAGAGCAGCACCGCAGAGCAGACAGATGAGAACCAGGAACCCAAAAAGAAGAGACGGCGGAAAAAATAAAGCTGGGGTTGCTGCTGCTGCCTCCTCCTGCAATGCCTGTTCTGTGGCAGACTCACCTTGGTCTTGCAGAACTGCATGTATGGAGACATGGGTGTGTTGTTTCTCTTGCCAAATACTTGGGACTTCTTCCTTTGTGTTCATGGGCATGCAAACAGCAACTTGGGGCACTGTCTTGGGTTTTACAGCTGGCTGCTGCCCTTGGAAGCGCCTCTGCTATTTGAATGTGCTGCTATTAAAATCTTCTTCCCCAGGAACATCCTTTCTTACAGCAAAAAGGAAACAGAGTGACCAAGGTCAGTCCATGCCAAAAGATCTCCTTCTGAAAGGACAGCCAGGCTCTGGTGCGCTCTCTGGACAACTGTCATTCTGGCACTCTAGCGTCATCACTTCTCCAGCGAACCTTTGGTTATTTCAATTAGCTGATATATATCCAGTGCTTCTCCTGGAAGACAATGGGACAATCAGTTCCCTTCATTCTGCAGTACACTCAGAGACTGTGTAATATAAGAGAGTGACGGTCATGATTTGCTTTAATTCAGAGCGTGTAGCACATAAAACCCTAAATTTATTCAAACTTCTGTTTTGTGTGGTGGTGTGAACACAGGAACCAGCATGAGCAGGAAGCTGGAAATGAGTTGTTCTGCCTCAGAGTTACAGCTTGCTGCTGCGTGCAGCTCCTGAGGAGCAGAGAGGTGACAGCTTCCTCAGGTGAGGCTGGTTTTGCTGTTACCTTTTCGCTGACCCTGACGCGATGCGCTTGTTTAATTTGCCTTGTTCTGGGTGAGAACAGAAGTGCTCTTTTTGCCCACAGAACACAAATCCTGTTTCTAAAAGCATCCTTTGCCTGTAAGACTCCTAATAAAGGTTACCTAAGGGCAAAGCGTCTGATGTGTTCAGTGACTTGAGAGAACAAAGCTGAGGGCAGGTTCTTCTTATCTGAGAAAATGCTGCCGCATGTCAACACAATGTTTAGAGCGGCGCCCAGCCAAGAGTTAAAAACGTTTGTTTGCAGCAGTTAGAGGGTTATATTTAGTGCAGATAGGGACGAGTGTAGGCCTTGGGATTGTTGGGGAAGAACACAGCAATGCCAAGGTAGTTGTCTGAACAGATGTGCTGGGCTAAGGGGGAGTAGAGAAGGAGAGAAAGCACCAAAGGCTGGAAAAGTTTGGGTCTGGAGGCAAAATCTACAAAGCTGTTCCTTCTTATTTCAGAGAAGGAGCAATTCAATCCTGACCTGTGCTAAAAGTGCACAGCAGGGCTCCTCTGTCTTTGAGGGGCACAGAGCAAATGTGTGCGTGCGGTAAGAGCCAAGCCTGGCTCATCACTCCCAGAAATATTTGGAAGCAGCAGCACAAACTACTCGGGGACTGAGACAGGAAAGAGGGGTAGAGATGGGCTGGCACCAGGGTGACGGGTCAGGAAACAAGGGGCTCAGGAACGGAGGAGCCCTCAGGGCAGGGCTGCCTAGGCCAAGTGCTCTGCCTAAGCCAGGGAGGCTTGTGCCGAGGGGATTACAGAGGGGGCAGCTCACGCAGACACTGCTCACCTTGAGGGATGCCGTATTTCTTCTCCATGCCGGTCGGATTTGACGGTGTCACGCAGGTCATGGTCACCTCTTTCCTTAAGCACTGGTCAACATCCACCGCACTGAAGAAAGCCACCGACTGTGGCAGATCCTGGAGGCCAAGTTTGTATGCAAACATGCACCTGGAAGAAGAGACCAGGTCAGGCAGTGCTATACATCACCCTTAGCCTTGTCACACCTGGCTCTGATCAGCCACAGCATCACAAAATACTGTTACTTCATTAACAGGTTACTTCACACCCACTTCACTCAATGGATGGAAGACAAGGTGCTTTTGAAGTACTGGGTAGCAGGAGGGTCAAGTATTGCTAAAGCGTACATGGGAGGAACAGAGGAACAGTACATTGAGCCTCCTCAAAGAAAGGAAGGACCTGGCCCTTCGCTGCTGGCTAATCCTCCCAGGCAGAGCAGATGCTGGATTTTCCCAGCAGGAAGCCCCATGCTCGCAGGAGCCAGCACAAAGACATGAATGTCAGGGTGCCTGCCCCCGCTGCGCCGGCACAGAAGGGCTGTTTGCTGTACCCGAGGAAAAGCTTTGGCCGACCCCTGTATACCCAAACACCCTCCAGGGCCGGGAAGGGGATTTGGCAAAGCCGGCTGTGCCAGAGCCAGAGCGAAGGGAGCCCTTTGAGGTCAAGAGCCTTCCAGGCTGAACTTAACTTTGCACGGGGCAGGGAGGTAGTGGGAACAGCCCAACGCTGCGGAAAGGGCAACAGGGCCAGCGCTCACAGCACAAACAACAAGCTGTGCCCCTCGCTGTCCCCTGAAGGCAGGGGGAGATGAGGGATGGGACGGTTTCAGGCTCCCAGCTGTTCAATCAAGCCTAAGGGCTGCTGCCACGCGACAGCCACAGACCTGAAGGGAACGGGACACAATGTGCTTGCATCCTAGCAGAGCGGAATGGTTGGCCCCATCTCTGCAGGAGCCAAAAGCTGATGACACCCCCCCTCTTGCCAGCACGTTATCCCTGGAAATCAAAGCTGAGCTCCATTTATAGCCACCCGAGTCACATGTGAAGGAACTGCAACATCCAGCACTGCCAACTTCCCTTGAGCAGAAGAAAACTTCACTGCACCAGCTTGGTGTGGGCAAAGATAACCCCTTTGCTGTCACCCCAGTCCCTTGAGCTTGCCCTGTCCCACCCCAGAGGCACTGGTGCTTGTCACCAGGAGGCACCACAGCCGCCACAGCTCACCTTGTGAGGAGGTTGGTGATCTGCAGGGCCAGGGCTGCCCGGTAGCGATCTTGCTGCTGGACCAGGTAGCGCACCTCATCGTGGATGCTGATGCAGAAGCGCCCATTTATGTCGAACTCCTCGAAGAGCCACTTCATGGCAACCAGCATGAGGTGCAGGTAGTCGACGGCTGAGCTCTGCACCACCCAGTTCACTCTGCTGGTCAGAAACTGGTGGAAGGAAACATAGATGGATGCTAGAGAAGCATCAAGGTCCAGGGCCTGGTACAGATACAGGAGAGCTCCTGGGAGAAGCCTGTTAAATTCAGGGTTGTTGGGTTTTCTTGATGGCATGCAGATAAAGAATAGGGGCAATGGGTTTCTTCACAGCTTCAAGGGCCTACTGCGCCTC
Source organism: Ibidorhyncha struthersii (assembly GCA_013398815.1). Taxonomy (NCBI): domain Eukaryota; kingdom Metazoa; phylum Chordata; class Aves; order Charadriiformes; family Charadriidae; genus Ibidorhyncha; species Ibidorhyncha struthersii. Next base: position 11,349 of record VZSZ01001968.1, on the reverse strand, counting down.
CACCATTTAAGATGGGCTGAACTTCGGGTTGCCATTTTGGAGAAGATAAGCAAACTTAAGAGATCAGCAGCACAGAGCCCCATTCTTACCTCCCCCTTGGCCACAGCAGGCTCCAGGGCCCTGCTGATGTGACAGCCCAGCACCGGGGTCTGCGGGGACGGCGACAGGGCGATGCTCTCCAGCTTGTTGAACATTTCGGACTCAGTGCCTCCAGCCCACACTCGGTGCCGCACCACATCCCACTTCTTCTTCCTCCGGGACCTGGTGGGGCAGAGGGGAGGTTTACTGGAAGCAAGGCAAGAGGCTGCGCGCCCTGTTGGAGAGCCTCAAATGCTTTGGGGCAGGCAGATGAGCCCCTGCAGCCTCCTGCTGCTAACAGCTCACTGGGAAAGACAGGGAGCCCCCAGAGCAAACACACTCAGCCCTGGGAGAGCAGGGAGGGAAGATCAGGACCACCCAGCCCTGTCTCCTTTCTCTGCTCACGGGACTCCAGCTCCCTCTGCATCACACCCTGGTGCGACCAGAGCCACGGAGGGTTGGAGCATCTCACCTTTTCGTGGCTTCCTTCTGGAGCCGCTGGACATCCTGGGCCGACACCGATCCGTCCTCCGCCCTGTCCACAGCCAGCTCCAGCTCCCTCAACAGCCACTCCCCATCCTCAGTGAGATGAAACCTGGAAGGAAGAGTGACCCACACCCAGGTCCTGTGGGACACGGCCACCATCACTGTCCCTGCTCACCCTCCACCTTCCCAGGCAGCACCCACCTCCGGACGCCCTTGGTGACAGCGTACATCTGCTGAGCCTTCTCACGCGCCTGCTGCTGTGTCAGCCGATGGTTGAACTGCATCAGCAGCCGCTCGGCAAAGGGCTGCCCGGCCCCATAGATGCGCCCGTAGTTGAAGACTTTGGCGTGCTCCCGGCTGATGCCCACTGTGGTGGCCGTCTTGCTGTGCAGGTCTGTCGCGTTGCTCTTCTTCCCCTGCAGAGTCATCCAGCCGAAGGCTGTGCAGCCTGCCAGGAGGGAAGCAGGGGTTGGATACCAAACAGGACCGGGCTCTGGGGACCACGCCGCTACCCAGCAAGCCCATTCCCTGTGCCGCAGCCCCGGCTCACCGTGCATGCCAGCAAAGTGTGCCTCGCCGAGGACAGCAGCTATCCAGAGCTCCTGGGAATCCACATCCGCACCCACCAGGGAGTAGCCAGGTGGCACCTGGACCATGGCTTTCAGCTCACTGCCCACCCGGTCAGCCTGTGGGACATGACACCCAGCTCAGTGCAAGCCCTGCACCTCCCTCTCCTCCTCAGAAGCACAGAAGCAGCCTTCCTCCCACAGCTATGGTGTGCTGGCATGGCCCTCCCTATGCCCTAAACTCAGCTCTGAAAGCCAGAACTGGGTTTAACGCATGCATGGGGCATCAATCACTTGGTTACTCTTCCCAGGTTCCTCCAGCGTGGAAGGAGAGCTTGCAGAAGGACAGAAACCAGTGCTCCACTGTTTTCTTCTCCTTTCTCCAAGTTATGAAGCTCAGGAGCTTCCCCTCTTCCAAAGTCAAACCACAGCAGCAAGGGAAGGGTCCCAGCACCAGTCCTTCTACCTCAAACCCCAGTATCCAGCCCCGACTCCCATTTCCAAGCCAGGCTGCTCCCACCAGTCCAAAACACACAGAGAATGCCCCAAAACACACCCGCAAGGACCCAAGCATGGCTGTACCCGGGCATTGCTGGCTGTCAGCCATGTGGGCTCCACCGCCCGGCGGGTGATGGTACCCGCGGTCACCACCTGCGGCAGGATGGCTCCATAATCATCCTCCTCATTATAGTCAGGGTGCCTGGTACAGAGGTGAGGGTTAGCATCATCCTGCAAGAGCCTTCCCAGAGCAGCATGGAAGGTATCATGGTCCCAGCTGGGCCCATTCTTCCCTATACCTGGTCACCACACGAGGCAGCTCCCCCTTCTTCAGCCACACCACCATCTGGGAACTGGGGAGACACACAGCAGGCGAGATGCTGAGCGCCCCCCCACATCCACACAAGCTCCCCCAGCCACAACGCAGCCTCCACCTGCAGGGATGTCGCCATTCAGCTGCTCACCTGATCCGCTTGTGAGCATTCCTCCAAAATGAGATCATTTTGTTAATCTCAAGGGCTCTGGTCCCATGGGTGCGGCCCACAGCAGCCCGCAGGGTGCCGTCCTCCATCTGGGGCAGGAAATCCTTGGCAAAAGGGCTTCCCACGTTGTTATCATTCCCATCCTTTAGTAGCAAAAGAGGTGCCAGGGCTCAGCACGCCACCGCTTGACACCAATAAAGCTCTGTGCACCCTCCTGCCCCAGCTAGAGATGCCTTTCCACCACCCTATCCCATGGCACAAGATCACAGGGATCCCAGGAGTCCTGCAGCACTGGGGTGACAGGCAAGGCGACGTGCTTGTGCAGCAGGACCAGGGTAGCTGGGACACAGAGTGGCCAGGAAGCCCCCAGGAAGAGCCCCAGGAGCACCCAACTTGCCTTGTGAGGCAGCTTGAAGAACCAGCAGCCAGGGATGTTGACATCGTTGTAGGGACCATTGCCATGGTGGTACAAAGGCTGGTTCCTTCCCTCCGCCAACTCAGACAGCTCATCCATCTCCTCCTGCAACCAGCAATGCAAGGTGATGCTGGGAACCCTCCCAGCACGGCGGGAGGGGGAAATTGAAGGAAGAGGGACCAATCCACCACCCCATTTTGCTGGAAACCCCCTTTACCTGTGCCAGGCTCTGGTCTGCTCTGCCCATTTTCTCCTCCACATCCACCTCCACCTGGCTCAGCTCCTCCACCTACAGCACAAAGGGACCACGGGGGGAGCCTGGTCAAACACCACTTCTCCAGTGATTTAATACTTATTAAAGGAAATTTCTTACTTCCAGCCCCTGGAGCCACACATGGGACTGGTTTTTGCATGCGCATGGGAATAAGCCCAGCCCCAACATCTCCCTTCAACAAAGGGCCCTCCATCCCTTCCTTCACCTGCTGCCACATCGTGCTACCGTCCACCACCAGCAGCTCGTCCTCCATGGGAGAATCTGGCCCCGGGGGCTGCTCCTTGCCTTTCTCCAGGCAATGCTGCCTGTACAGGTACTCGATCACCCTGCCAGGGGAGAGGGCAGGGCTCATGCACCCACAACGAGGACCAAAGCTCCAGGGCAGCACCTGGGCAGGCTCCTTGGAAGCTCCCAAACCCCCCGGAAAGGGGCAGCCCCCAGTTCGGCACATCGCTATGTCCCCCTCACCTGTGCGGGCAGGGAGGGGCCTCTGCCTCACAGGGGATTGCCGGCAAATTGTCCTGCCGCCCCGGCACCAGGTAGCCCCAGCCATGCTTCTCCGAGTAATGGAGGGGGAAGCCGTCCCAGGCCAGGCGCATCAGCTTCGGGGTCACCCTCATCTGCAGGCTGATGAGGCTGGGTCCCGGCACCCACCCCTCTTCCTCCAGGCGTAGGCACAGCTTGCGGTACCAGCTGGAGAGTAGCAGGGATGGGTCAGAGAGCGCAGGGCAACCCCTGGGGACACCCAGAGTCCCCAACTCACCCCGGGTGGCCCGGCAGGTGCTGGAGTCTCTTGGGTTGCAGTGCGACTGTCTCCTTCAGACGCTCCAGGCAAACCCGGCTCGCAGGGGCTTTCAGCTCCTCATCCTCACCAGGGGGGCCAGGGTCTGGTGGGGCAAGGAGGACTGGCTGGCAAAGAACCCTCCGTGACACCCCGCTGGGGACAGGGACCTCAAGCCAACCCCTGCCATGCGCCTCAGCGTGGGGACACAGGCCAGCGATGCTTCACCCTGTCAGTGCCAACAAGCCACACCCCTTCCTCTGGGTGCCCACAGGAAGGCATCCCTCAAGCATCCCTCGTCCCCAGGGACTCCCCACACTCACCTTCCTGCCACTCCTGTGTGGACCCATCTGTGCCTGCCGCCACCACAGAGGTTTTGCTGTTCCCATCCTGACCCTTCTTCTTCTTCTTCCCCCCTGGATTTTTCTTCTGCTTAAACTCCTGCGTGTCCCACTCAAGATCCCAGAGCCAGGGGTCATCCTTGTACCTGCCAACACACCGCTGTCACACCACAGCTTTGCTCCCATCGTCAGCGCCGCCCCGCAGGGACCACCCAGGATCTGGCCTCTACCCTGCAAGTGGCAGGACCTGCGCCCCCACCCACAGGTACCTGTCCTCGTGCAGTAACTGGCAGGCCTCGTTGGCCAGGTTCATCAGGGACTTCTTCATCTCCTTCTGCAGCTCCTCGTAGATGCCCTGAGCATCATCCAGGTACCTCTTCCAGTTCCCGTTGACAGGCAGGTAGGACACCCCCATCTCCAGCATCCCTGCAAACGTCACGGGATGGGGGCACCTAGAGCCCGAAGCAGTGAGGAATTAGATCTCTGCTGGAGGGGACTTGCCCTGGAAGCACCAGACTACAACATACACAAACATGTCTTCACCTAGAATTTCCCAGCCCCACACAGCACTTGATGCTCTTCCCCTAAACCTCTAAGGATCCCTGTATCTTCTGCCTGCCCTGCACATAAATTGCTGCCCTAAAAACAACCCCATGTACTAACTCCAAAGCTGTTATCTCTCCAATCTGCCTCACTGTCTGCTCACGTCCTCCTCCAGTCACACTGTGCCACTGTTTATTCCTTCTCACCTGCAAAGGGGAAGGGGGTCTGAGGTCCCACCTGAAATGGAGTTCTGGACCCCCCAACCTCTTGCCGCCACCCCAAGGACAAGAGGAGCCACGTCCCATCCCCAAATGGACTGCAATCCTCCCCGCTGCCAGCCAGGACCACAGCCAATGTCGAGCAGAGCTCGGCAGCTCTCACCTCTCCATGAAGAGTGGCAGCTGCTCCTGAAACACCTCATGGGTGGCCTGGACATCACGGGCACAGTACGACATCAGGTCCTGGGGGCAGAGACAGGTGAGAGCAGGCAAAGCTGCCACCCACCCCTCTGCCAGCACGAGGCAACGCACTGGGGCTGCGGGAGGATGTGGGACATCACAGCCCCCCCCCCACCCAAAGCCCTCACAAGAAAGGGCAACAAAATGGAAACTACCCCAGCAGCTGCTCCCACCCCACTCCCATCTCCAGCTCCCGTTGCCCACTGGGATGGCCGCCCGCACCTGGAAGTGACTCCTGATGTCAGCCATGGTCCCCTTCACAAAGAGCTCCCGTGCCTCCTTCTCCAGCGGCTCCCCCCCAACGTACAGCGCGTGCACATCTGCCAGGTTGTTGATGCTGCTGACGTGCACCCAGTCCCAAGAAGTGACCTGCAAACGAGAGCGTGGGGTCAGACGGTGCAGGATAAGGACCAGCTACAGCCGAGATCAGAAGGGGTAAAGGACACCACTGCTCCATTTTAAACCAAGTGCCAGGTCATCTGGAAGGCGCTGGGAGAGATTCTCCGAGCAGGTCTGCTCCTGTACTGGGACCTACTCTGCTGGTACAGGAGCAGATGGTCCCACTGCAGGATCAAATGGTCCCCTGCCACCCGCGCCACAGCTCCCTTACTCACAGCTGGCCCTTCTGTTTTGGTGCGCGTTTTCTTCATGTGCTGCTTGACCTGCTGCAGTCCCTTCCTCTTGCCGTGCCTGGCAGCCATCCAGAGGCTGCGCTGGAAGCCCGTCAACCCCGAGATAGCCATGTGCATGCTCATGGTGTCCAAGAAACGCACCCGGGAGCCCTGGGACACATCGGGGAAGAGAGGAGAGGCGGTTTGGAATGTGCTAGAGAAGAAACACACTGCCAAACGTCCTGCAGCTGCCAGCAAGCACTGCTATGTGTTACAGAGCTGCAAGTCTTCTGCTCAGGCTGTTTTTTAGGCAACTCCTAGCACGCCTCTTCTGAAAGCCAAGAGCATCCCTAGCGCAGGCTGTCAGCTGCTCAAAGGCTCCTGGCATGTCCCCAGCTGCAACGCTGCAGCCTCCAGCAACATTACAGGGTACAAGAATATAGAATCATGGAATAGTTTGGGTTGGAAGGGACTTTTAAAGGCCACCTAGTCCAACCCCTCTGCAATGAGCAGGGACATCTTCAACTAAATCAGGTTGCTCAGAGCCCCCTCCAACCTGACCTTGAATGTTTCCAGGGTGGCGCATCTACCGCCTCTCTGAGCAACTCATTCCAGTGTTCCACCATCCTCATTGTAAGAGACTTCTTCCTTATATCTAGTCTAAATCTTCACTCTTTTAGTTTAAAACCATTACCCCTTGTCCTATCACAACAGGCCCCGCTAAAAAGCTGGTCCCCATCTTTTTGTAGGCCCTCTTTAAGTACTGAAAGGCCGCAGCGTCTCCCCGGAAACTTCTCCAGGTTGAAGGGCTCCAGCCCTCTGATCATTTTTGCTTCCCTCCTCTGGACCCGCTCCAACAGGTCCATGTCTTTCCTATGCTGGGGGCTCCAGAGCTGGACCCAGTACTTCAGGTGGGGTCTCACCAGGGCGGAGTAGAGGGGCAGAATCACCTCCCTCGACCTGCTGGCCATGCTTCTTTTGGTGCAGCCCAGGATACAGTTGGCTTTCTGGGCTGCAAGTGCACATTGCTGGCTCGCGTCCAGCTTTTTATCCACCAGTACTGCCAAGTCCTTCTCAACAGGGCTGCTCTCAATCCCTTCATCCCTCAGCCTGTATTGTTACTGGGGGTTGCCCCGACTCAGGTGCAGGACCCTGCACTTGGCCTTGTTGAACCTCATGAGGTTCACGCAGCTCCATTTCTCGAGCCTGTCAAGGTCCCTCTGGATGGCATCCTGTCCCTCAAGCATGTCAACCACACCACTCAGCTACAGTTGTCCGCAAACTTGCTGAGGGTGCACTCGATCGCGCTGTCTCTATCACTGATGATGATATTGAACAGTACTGGTCCTCATACAGACCCATGAGGCCCACCGCTTGTAACAGATCTCCATCTGGACATTGAGCCAGTGACCACTACCTTCTGGATGTGACCATCCAACCAACTCCTCATCCACCGAACAGTCCACCCATCAAATCCATCGCTCTCCAATTTAGAGAGAAGGACGTTGTGGGGGGCCGTGCCAAAGGTCTTACAGAAGTCCAGACAGACAACATCCCGTAGGTCTTCCCTTATCCACTGATGTAGTCACTCCATCATAGAAGGCCACTAGGTTGGTGAGCCAGTGTGGTGAAGCCACACTGGCTGTGTTGAATCACCTCCTATCCTCCACATGCCTTAGCATAGCTGCTGGGAGGATCTGTTCCATGATTTTCCCAGGCACAGACACGAGCCTGACAGGTTGGTAGTTTCCAGGGTCCTCCTTTCTACCCTTTTAAAAACTGGGTGCAACATTTCCCTTTTTCCAGTCACTGGGAACTTCACCTGACTGCTGTGACTTTTCAAACATCACGGACAGTGTCTTGGCAACTACATCAGCCAGTTACCTCAGGACTCTGGGATGCATTTCATCAGGTTCCATAGATTTCTGTACATTCCTCAGGGGGTCACAAACCAGATCTTCTCTTACACTGGGAGGGACTTTGCTCCCCCAGTTCCTGCCTTGCGGGTGATATACTCGAGAGGTGTGGGAAGAGAGGTTGCCAGCGAAGACTGAGGTAAAAGAGTTGTTGAGTATGTCAGCCTTCTCCTCATCCGTTGTTACCAGTTTGCCAGTCTCGCTCATCAGGGCTGGTACGCTTTCTTTGACCTGCCTTTTCTGGCTGACATACCTGTCGAAGCCCTTATTATTATTCTTGGCATCCCTTGCCAATTTCAGCTCCAGCTGCACCTCAGCCTTCCTGACCCCATCCCTACACAACCGAGCAGTGTCCCGATACTCGTCCCAGGACACCTCTCCCTGCTTCCACTGCCTGTGCTTCTTTCTTGCCCTTTAGTTTGACCAGCAGGTTTTGACTCAGCCACGCCGGTCTCTTGCCCTCCTTTTGTGATTTCTTACACCTGGGGATCAGGAGCTCTTGTGCTCCAAGGAAAGCGTCCTTAAAGATCTGCCAGCTCTGTTCTGCTCTCTTGTCCCAGACGGCAATTTCCCAGGGGGTCCTACTGACTAACTCCTTGAAGAGCTGGAAGTTTGCTTTCCTAAAACTCAGAGTTCTGACTTTGCTCTTCCCCTGATTGTATCCCTCAGGACTGCGAACTCCACCAGTGCGTGATCACTGCAGCCCAGGCTGCCTCCAATCTTGATGTCACCAATTTGCTCACTTGTGTTGGCGACCATCAGGTCCAGTATCGCATCCCCTCTGGTGGGGCTGTCTATTACCTGGCTTAAGAAGTTATCCTCAAAGCATTCCAGGAGTCTCCTGGATTGCCTACAGCTCACTGTGCTACTTTTCCAGCAGATGTCAGGGTGGCTGAAGTCCCCCAGCAGGACGAGAGCCTGTGAGCACGATACCTCTGGCCACTGAAGTAAGAAGGCTTTGTCAATAGCTTCCCCTTGATGGGGCAGCCTGGAGTAGACACCAGCCACACGGTTCCCTTTGTTGCCTTGTCTTTTATTCTTACCCACAGGCTTTCAACCTGCTCATGGCTATTCTCCAGAGACAGCTCTTCACACTCTATCCATTTCTTGATGTAGAGGGCAACCCCTCCGCCCCTCCTTCCTCGCCTGTCCCTTCTGAACAGCCTGTAGCCATTGACAGCCACACTCCAGTTATGGGATTTGCCTCGCTAAGTTTCAGTAATGGCAACTAGGTCGTACCTTTCTAGCAGAACGGTGGCTTCCAGCTGCTCCTGTTTGCTGCCCATGCTGCCTGCATTGGTGTAGAGTGACTTCAGCTGGGCTGCCAGCCACGTCACCTTCTTAGAGGAACATCCCTTAATTCCTTTGGGGAATATCCCCCTCTAAAGGGATCCAACCTCAACTTGTCCTGCAGGACAAGGCAAGCACAACCCTGGGGTATCTGTGCAGACCAGCAGCTGCCAATATAACCCTGGAAAGCCAGAACAAATGACTATCCAGGTAACGAATCGCAGCTGCTGGCACAAAGCACCGGCACTGCAGATTACCTGGATGAGGTACTGCTCCTTGATGAACGCCCGGTCAAAGGCCACGTTGTGCCCCACCACCACTCTCTCTGGCCAGTCCTGCTTGCCAGCACAGCCGGCGTCTGCCGGGCTCTCCAGGGGAATGAGGTCAGCCAAGGTGAGGTGGCTGGACCAGGAATACCGCTGCTCCAGCAGCCGCTTGCTGCACCATGAGTACCTGCAGATGACATGCAGCACCTCACAGCTGTGAAAAATAAAGTAGGGGCTCGCAGGACCAAAAGGACCCCCCCATGACGTGGGGTGCTGAGCAGGACCCCACCTGCGGGAGGGACATGACTGACCCCAGGGTGCGCCCCATTCACTAACCAGGACACAGGTCCCACATCCCAGAGCCACGCTTCAGGGCTTTGCTGTGTTTTCCCCGCAAGCCAGTGGTGATTTTCAGGAAGAGGCTCCGCTCAGGAGCATCCCCATCCTTCCCAAAGCTGTCATCCCCCACCACCACGACCCCAAGCATCACTGCCAGCACCGCAACTCACCAGGCATGTGGCGAGACCGCCACGGCCAGCGTTGGGCAGTGGCCGTCAGCCACGCACACCTCCACGTCCAACACCACCGCCCGCTCCTTGGGGAAGTCGACACCTTCCGCTTGCCCGTCGGGGCCGTAGCGGGTCCAGCCAAGCTGCCATGCCCACTGTGTGGGCATGGGGGGCAGCTCGCACCGCAGCAGCTCGTTAGCCGCCTCCAGGTAGGGCAAGCTCTGCTTCTGTGCCAGGAGGCGAAAATGCTCGTCGATGTTGTCCCCGTACATGCGAGGCAGCTGCAGGTCCACGTCGGGGAGCGTGGAGGTCTCCTTGCCCCACAGGCCGTGGCGTTGCAGGTGCTCCACGCTTCTCTGGATCTCGGCCGCCGAGTAGTGTACCTGTGCCCCCCTGAAGATCTGCTCATGGAGGGTCTTGGACAGCATCTGGATGTTGAGGGGGTTCACGCGCCGCTGGCCCTTGGCCGGCTCCTGGCCCGGGTTCTCCGGCAGCGGGCGGCTGGCGGAGGAGCTGGAGGTGCACCGCCGGGGCTCGGGGCCGCGGGCCGCAGCGCAGCCCCTCACCGACCTCCTCCAGGGCAAGCGCCTCATCTCCCCCCGCTCTGGGGGCGCCCCTCCAGCGGGGGCGGA
>VZSZ01001967.1:115416-128495 GCA_013398815.1 Ibidorhyncha struthersii | reverse complement strand
GGAAGAATCTCGGTAGTAGTATTCTTCTCACTGGCATCCAGAAGAGGCATATTCTTTCACAGTCTCCCCAGAGACTAAGGAAACCGTTTCTCCATTGCTGACACATTTCAAAGGTTGTTCTCCCCAGCAGATTTTCTTGATGACATTGTCTTCCTCATGTGCCCTTTCTCGTAATTGATATCTCATCAGGGAATATTCCTCCTGCCTGAGAAGATATCTGTGAAACTCCAATTTGCAGCCTCCAGTGCGAATCTGAGTCAGCTACGGAAGATGCTGCCTAGCTGTGTAAAAAGCTGTTTCTTGTCTCCTCCTGGGGCAGACAGACTGAGACTTTTGCCCCAACAACATCCCAACATCTCTCAGCTGGGGAAATCTAAGACCGAGCTTTAATTTTTTATTTCAGATTCATGTAAATGGATCTTCTGCCCTGTAATTAATTTGCTGCTAATTACACAATTACTCTCATTTATAGTATCATTTAAAAATGAATTGATGTTAGCCCAGTCTAATTTGCAAAATAAATTAAGCAAATTGTTACTTGATTTAAAATCAAGTAAATCAACCCCTCCATTCAGTTTGCCTGTGTGGTGCCACAGCTGACTGTGATGCTGTTGGATGTTGTCAGCATTCGTGTGGCAGTGCAACTGTCAGGAGCCTCACTCTAATGCAGCAAGGGGCATTAGAAGATTAGGGGCTGTCACTGCTTATGCTTGTGTGGAATTTTGCTTTTCATGAGCTCCTGTTTAAGCTGCCCACTTTGGTCTTGCTCATTATGAAGATTTATACCATCATCTAGTGGAACTCCTCTTAAACTACAACCCATTAACTCTCCTAGTCTGCACTTTACATGCAGCCTGAGATGGAGAGAGTAGGCAATGAGGTTCTTGTATTCAGGTTACTAAATATAGGAAGATTTTTGACATCTCCCAGAGCAGGAAAATTTGCCATAACCACTGTAATTAAAATCTTGCTCAATATTTGCCTAATGTCACATTAAATCCATGTAAAGCTGCTACTTGTCTCCCCCATCCCACCCATCCCTCAGTGTTATTTTTCAGGATCTAGCGACATGACTTGCAGTAGCAGCCACAGCTGAGTGGTATTACACAGAGAGGAAAAAATCTTGCTTAGAAAAGCACATTGTAAACCAAAAGAATAAACATGCATCCTGTGCTCTCCACATGCCTGAATAAAAAAGGTATTTCTTCCTAATTTCTCATCACAGTGGAACAGACAGCACTTCCTCCTGCCTTGTTACAATCACTTTTGTCTGGTAATACACGTATGCTTTTATCAGGCATAGAAGTGAGCTACAGTTCTCATAGTTAATTCTCTCCACTCTGCCAAACAGCATCAGAGATCTTCCCTTGCTTAATCCAGACGTCCCTCCAGACATCTTCCAAATGAGTTTGTTCTTCTTAATACAGAAAAAGCTGGGGAATGACCTGTAATCCCAGGGCATCCAAAGGAGCTTCACAAAACCCTGAATCAGCCAAAGGAGCCCACAGCACTTCCACACCATGGAGCTGATTAAGAGACCAAATCAGAGGCAGCATGGCTTTACATGAACACATCAGACAGAAGGAGTATTTCCTATTCAGGGCTCACCGCTCACATGCTGGCTCCTGGCTCCATATCTGCCTCTACAGCCGTTGATTGAATGACACCTCTCCCCAAACCCATTCAAGCTGGGGAAAAGGCCACGTGCCCGCCCCAGGCATATTTATTAAGCACACACAATGAGGTGCACCCAGCTTGCTTCCCACAGTACTGCTCATTTCCAATTTAGATGTGGCTGTTGGACCACGAGGGACCCCAGGAGTACTTGCCATGACTGTCCCAGTGGCCTGCGAGGTCAGTGTATCCCCTTATACCTGGGATCTGTACCAGGTGTCCTCTTCCTACTTCCATTTGTGATGGTACCCAGTGTGCAGCTTACATCAGTGCTAACACTACTACCCCAGAGCCGGAAAGTCACCTTCTATTTCTCTTTGATATGTATGGTTATTTTCCCACAAAATGTTTTTTCTCCCTTCTACCATCACGGCTGTCACCAGCTCGTGCTGTATAGAGCCCTTCTGGGAAAAAGTGCTGACCATGCATCCACATTGTGGATTAGTTTGCTTTTACTCTGATTTAACACTAACATAATTTTCTGTGACCAAATGGCTGATGTCTCCCTCCCCCCAAGGGCGCGATTATACCCCCTCAAGCCCCAGCATACAAATTTCACAACAGTCAAAAGACAATGTAAAGGAGAATAGTAATCCAGTATAACAGCACTTGTTTTATAATAAAGTGTACTAGAGCTACAGTGCAGCTGTTTCGTCTAATCTGAAGCATGTGCAGTCCATATTAATAGTTAATTTAGTCTGCTTTTAAATCACAGCAACCTGAACAACAACAAAAAGGCGTGACCTGTCTTTCCTGGAGGAGCCTAGTCACGTTCCTCTCCAACTTCTCCATGTGACAGAGCAGTGCTACAATTAAAGCACAATAATTTGCTTGTTATTCAAGTCAGGCATTAGTTCTAGTAATGGGGTGCTTGGTGGCGAGATGGATTTCCTTGTTAGGAGCTAAGCACAGGATTAGCTGAATTCTCCATGGAGAAATCTTGATTTGTTCAAGGTCTTTCATGTTTTCTACAGAGAAGGGATTATGTCTACTTAAAGAGGGGGCTTGCTTAAAAAGCTACAAAGTATAAGAAAAGGATTTAGGGCAGTCGGGCCTGTGGTTAAGTAGCTGAGGGGTAGAGGGAGTTTTAGAGAAGAGGATTATTTAAAGCCATAAAGTTCAAAAAATAATTGGTTTAGCACTACTGGGTCAATGCAGGGTAACATGCTGGAAAGGCAGTTAAGCATAAGCTAATATTCATTTTACTTTGGCTAATTATTGCAAGGACTCAGAGTAGAGGGTGAAAGAAGAAATGTTCTAGCTCTTTCCTTTGGGGTCCAACCATACGGCACATTTCCGTGCTCCTTTGCTTTTCTGTATATATCTGTTGTGACATATATTACCAGCCCACTGCAAGAATCACAGAAGGCTCTTTTTAAAGCTCTGACATTGTTCATTTAATGCGGCCATGAAGTAGACTGTTAAAAGCCTTTCAGAAGAGTTGTAGAAATCACGGTCCTACTGCAACCTCCTATCTCGCAGGCAGCTCCGGTCCTTCTCCCCCTCCTTCTTTGAAGGCACTGGCAGTATTATTTGTCCAGTTTGACTCCAAGCAGACTCTCATCACCATTAGTGTCTGTGACAAACCCAAATAGAGGCATCCTGCCCTCCGGTCTGTGCAGGGGAATTGTACAGCGCCGGGGGCCCACACCAAAAGCTTGCTGACTCGGGAGGCATGAGGACCACCATGCCTCAGTACAGAACATCCCTTGGCGTGGAGGCAGGAGGTGCAGGCCGCATTTCACCCTGTACTTTCGTCTTTGTTGTGCAGCAGATTAATGGCAGACACCTGAGGACAGCAGAAGCAGATCATCCCACAGCAGCCGGAGAGCTGAGAGAAAATGAGTGTCAGAAAATTTACTGGGGTAGCAAATAGTCTCCCCAGGTGAAACTGGAAACTTGATTATTCTGGAAAGTTTAAACTTGTACAGATGAAAGACTAAGAAATGTATATTAAGGAGACACCACAGGTTGGAGAAAGGAATGAATCTTTGTGTCTGATATGAACGATATGAGTCAAGGTACGTGAGAACATGGACAAAGATACTCTGGTAAAACACCTGTTGTGCTTATTGCTGCAGATTCAGCTAAGCACCTGAAATCCATTAATGTATGTACATTCATGCTTGCAGGGGCTCTGTAAGGTAAGAGGACACATTTGTTCCCGTTCAATGGGTCTTAAACTGACATGGAGACTAAGCGCTAAAACCCCAATGAGATATGGCATTGCCATGCTCATAGTTACAACCCTGGCCTAGCTCAAGCCATGAGCAGAGGAGTATGCTTACCAATAAAGTTAACATCTGTTTACCTTCATTCTGCTCTCAGTGTAGAAACACCTGCAGTCAGCTGGTAATTTTTCATGCTCTTCCACAACCAACAGACAGAGTTCTTCACAGATTTGTCCTCTGCATGATTTCATTTCCCAAATCCAGTAAACAGGACATTTGTCTTATGATAATCCAGGTACTATTCCTGACTCTTAGCACAGGGTGCCTGTGTTGGACTTTGAAGAAACCACTGTTCCTCATTTTGTCTTGACCTACTCCACCTTGAAACTGAAATATCAACATTTGCAAACAACGTAGCATGAGGGGAAACTAATTTATTCATTTTTTTGCAAAGTGCTTTGGATGAAAGGCACTATAAAATTCAAAATATTGTTTTTGTCTTGCAAGATTCATGCTACTGAATAGGTGAAAAGGTTCCTTTGAATAAAAGCTGATGATTTATCTACCTTTTAGTGGCTTCCTTTGTTCCCTGAAGCTACATATTTAAACCTTGCTAGGCAGGAATTTATTATAGATACAGCAGAATAGAGCAGTCTTTTTAAAACTCAACTAGTCTGCCCAGAACAAAGTTCTGGCATGAAGTAAAATTGAATCCACTGTCATTATAGACATTAGTTTTTTCCATTTGAAAATTTTTATGGATTTTAAAAAAAAGGCAAAACAAAACCAAGCATCAACTACAGTCAAAGTAATTAGGACTGAGGTAAGAGTATCTACCCCCCATTTATTACCTTTCACCGGATTAGAGTAATTTGTGAGTATTTGACAACACTCTAAATTCCCACTTTGCTATCCTAACACAATAATTTGCCACCACCGCCTTCTAGCATCACACATGGCATCTCTTCTGCATGAATACCCGGCAGCCATACTAGAGATGCCAGTGAATTGTCCTTACTGGCACAGCTAAGAAGCATCTGGCTGAGTCATAACTCCCAGTTCTCAAACCAGGCATCCATTTTTCACATCCTGATTCTTCTTCAGAAGTGGAAGTGACTGTATGAGGGACTGCAATGAAGCAAAGGCATCCACACTGGTGATGACTTATAACTACTCTGACGGATGGGTAGTTTTGTGATAAATTGAAAATTGTGTGGTGGTGTTGTTTATTATTAATTTTGCTTCTTCATTTTTTAACTTCAAATCAAAATAGGAATGGAAGAAAGAACTTGGGTCATATAGCAGATATTTAACCCAGGGGAATGTACACATTGCCCACTCTGCACAATGCAAGTTAAAAGCGCTTTTAGAATCCTTTAACAAACTAATGCACCCTGATACAGAATATAAACAGCCACCTAAAAGACAGAGTGATGGCGCAGGATGCCAACCAAAAAAAAAAAGCCTTATTTTCAAGTACAGCCTTTCCTGTACCCAACGAGGTGTCTCATCGAGGAAACTCCTGTAGCCTCCTCATCAGATGCCAGGATGTCTTGCTGCCAGCCCTTCTCAGGAGCAGCGTGGTGCCCACCCCACAGAAACCTCACAGCCCTGCAATCCTTCTCACTGGAAAAGCAGCTTGAAGGGACAACCAGAACAAACCATGTGTAGCCATGGTGACTAAATGCAGCTGGTATCTATCGGAGGGCTCATCCCCTTTCCCCTACACGTATAAGCTCACAGCCCGTGTAATACCATGGACACCCCCAGGTATTCCTGTCCTTATGACTTTATATTTCGTGTTCTAAACTGCCTGGGTCCTCATGTAGCCTTTTGTTACTTAATTAACATTTTTTAAGTTTCCAAAGGAGTAATGCCATCACCCTCAGTCCATGGAGAGGGACAGAAAATGAACAAGGTATTAAGAGGATGCCTGAAGCAGGAAGACTAAAATTTAAATCTCTGTGCCGTTCAGTTGCATTGGAGAAGTAAAAGCAAACAGAATTCACTCTACCAGAGATTTGTGGTTTCCTACACTTGTGAAGAACAGGTACCATCTAAATAATAAAAAGAAAAGGAACTTCCTTATTTGAAAGAATGAATTGAATTTTACTGTACCATGTAGGTAACTTCTGTATTTCATAGCATATCCAGTGAGAGATCCATCTCAAATCTCTGTCCCATCATTTCAAATATTACCATGTTCAAATTACCTTCTTTTTTAAGTAGGTCTTGTGCCAGATGTATATTGTTTAACTGGACTTGTATGGCACAGTAGAGACATCCAGTGGTTTGCTAGATTATTAAACTCATGACTGTCACTGAAGATATAGTACAGTGCTATTTCCATTAGATAATGGTAATTTTAATTTGACCTCAGACACAAATTTAAGATATGATATTAAGCAGCACTAATTCAGGAACTTGCAGTAATTTGACATCAGATATTTAATTTAATTTGCCATACATTTAACTGCTTTCTTGTGATTTATGTGAAACACAAGCTCCATTTATACTATGGGGTAAATCTTCAGTCACCATAAGTCAAAGTAACTTTGCTGAAGTTAATGGAGTTTTGTCATGTTACTGTCAGAGGACATGGCCTTATCTATTTTTGAGAATTGGGAAGGCATGTCTTTTAGGAATTTCAGATTCCTCAGCAGAAAATGCTGAGTTTTGGCTTGTATTTATCATGCTATCCTTTTAAGGATGCTGGGAGACAGAATGAGAGTGTCAGTTCACACATCTTGGGCATCTCATTAAATAGCAGCAAATACATTATGGCACTTGAGGAAGGAAAGAAGATTGCTGGGAGCAAGAAAAGGTCTGGCATTTGAGAGGAAGAAGGCATCCCAATAGAGAGAGACAGAGATTTAGCAGCTGAGTGATGGGGCCAGAGCTCTGGAAACACAGAAATAAGAGAGAAATGAAATTTTAAAGGAAGGGGGGAAGTGGAGGAGGGGGAAAAGACAAGCTAGCATGACAGTGAACCTTGGATCAGAAAAAGACAACATCAGAGAATCAGAGTCAGTTCTGACTTACAGTCTGTAAAACTCCATTTACGTTCAGTGGGGCTGTACAGAATATAAGGCAGGGTTGCTTGGATAGAATAAAATCTTTAAAAAGACAAAGAAAACCCTAAAGCTAGCAGGCCATAGAGAACGACAAAGGTATGCAGCCCGTCAAAGAGGTTGCAAGGCTGTGATTTATTAAAGTGCTGCCTCTGCTAAGAGCTTGATCTAAAACACATTTAACCCAGCAGGAGTCTTTCCATGGACTTTGGATCAGGCTCTGGAACAGCAATGTTTGACCAGCTGATAAGTGAATAAGAGCACATGCCTTTTCTATTCATAAAAGCGAGGAGGAGATTTTAAATTGCTTTGTTTCAGACAAGCTATTTACAAACAAAAAGCAGAGCTGATGCATGCACGGTGCCTTGTTAGGAGGAGGGTGAGGGAAGTTAACACTAATCAGTGTTAATTAGTAGTTGGCACGAATGATACAGGAAAAATTAAATGAAACACTGAATATATTCAATAGTCTCAGTGTTTTTTCACCCTTGTAATAGATATACGTGCCTGTAGAAGAGAAGTGAATACTGTTTTAAACCAAGGGTCTGTCTGTCCTAGCGTCCTGTTTCCAGTGGTGACTATAAGCATACAGTCAAGGAGGAGTATGGAAAGGACAAGCACGTCCTTACGTCCCACTCCACCGCTTATCTGCTGGTCATTACATATCTTCATGTGAAACAGTTTTTGAATCTGCCGGCCAAATACAAATGGGAAGAAGCAGCACAGTATAGAAATGCATAAAGCAGTATACTCCCTCATGCCAGGACCATTTTCTTGGTCTGACCCTTTTCTTGCAGTTAGACCTACATGTAGACCTCTCAAGACCCTCTTACTCTGCAGATGAAGCAAAATTGTAACACTTTTTCATGTCATGTGCTTTGGAAAGCTACATATTAGGGGGAAGCTGTAAAGCATCCCTGCAATGAAAGAATTTGTCTTCACTCTTGGGTTTGATTTGCTATTGCACAATTACTCGCAAGTCGTTCGTTTCTGCACCACACTGAATTCCTTAACCCCAGTGCTTTTCATTCAGACTTGTTAGCATAAGCCAAGAATTTTTCCACCTCCTATCAGAAATGTGTTCATAGTCCCGATTTTGATGGCAAGTAAATGGAGGGATACTTTGTTCGACTGAACAAAAGAGCTCTACCTGCAGTAATACTTTTTAATGTCTTCAAAGAGAGATCCTAGGCTGAACTTCAATAGTTGAAAGAGTGCTCCTTGGACAGAGGTGACAGGGCAACAATTTCATTTTTTGTTGAACTGTGTCTCAAAAACTCAGTAATGGTACAAATGATAAACAAACATTCACAGTGAAAAAATAGATCACCAGGACAATTAGCACCTAACACATTCTTCTCAGGACACAGCTGAAATATTACAGGTAACTTTCAGCACTAGTTTTTCTTTAGTGTCTAGTTCTGCTGGTGAAAATTGCTGGCTTGACATAGGTCAAGAGACTATAGCATTTTTGTAATAACTTATCAGACAAGCAAACAAAACCAAGCAAACAAAGCAAAACAAAAATACAGCCTTCCCCAAAGTATGTACCATACCCCCGCATCAACTTGGCAAAGTGAGACCAGCTCTAGGGACACACTAATATTCACTCTCCGTGCTTATTCACACTTTGCCTGTTCTGTTCATCCTATGGTCATTTTGCAAACTATTGCCTTTACTGACAGTGTCAGTTTTGTGGGAAGCAGAACTGCCTCATGTCTGCTAGCTCATTTCACATAGACATCAAATGAAATAGTGTTCAAGTAGATACTGCTGAAGAAATAATTTACACCTTTATTAAAAGTTATCAGAACCTGCCAGAGCAGGAATGCATGTATGTAGCTAGTTTTCCACATGGTCAGTAAAAACAAGTATTTGGACCCTTCACAGCTCAGAGTTTCATCACAATATGTATTTCTGTAAAGATGAAAAGTCAGCTTTTTTTTCTTTTAGGACCTCTTCTTGTAGACTATTGACCAGAACAGAGAAATTGGGTTGCTTCACAGGCCAGACATTTTGTCCACTCATGGATTTTCTTAAGTTTCCATTTCCGTTCTCTTAGATTCCCACATATGCCACACAAAAGAAACTCTGAAGTCAATAATAAAAATAGCTATGAAAAGTTGAGTTAAATTTGAGTATATTCAATTATTCTGATCTCTTGGGAACTGAAAACCTACCACTTATGACAAAGATTGGAAGATTTAAGGCATAATTGTATTCTTTATGGGCTTTAACCCACAAAACCAGAGACAGAAACCATGACTTGACCAGACAGACTTCCACCTCAGGCTGAGCTGAGCAACACTTATTTTAGCCCAGTTTTTGCAGCATCCCTTTCGTTTAACATTTGTAAGAGATTTCTGCTACAGCTTCTTAGAAAAAATTATTTTGGACACATTTTCTTTATTTTGATGGCTGAGAAAAAGACAAGCTTTATCATTATTGTCATACTGCTAGGGTTTATAAAGACTTTATTAACATTAGAGTCCATTTAAAAGTAAAATGTCATATTACAGGGAGTAGAAAATTTGCCATAATCTGTGCATTTCTCATAAAAACCTCAGAAGGGAAACATAACGCTTTTAAATAGATGGCCTTTCATTATGTACCAGCTAGAGGAGATGGTAACAAAAGAAAAACAACAGCTGAATACATATGAATACCATTCCCTTCCCACAGTCAGACTGCAGGGCAGCCCAGGATACTGCCGAGGCAGCAGGAGATTGCAACTGGCCTCTCTTCTGAACTGATGGGTAGCTTTCAAATACCCAGGGTTTTGAACACAATTGTTCTACCTCTTGAAAGACTATCTTTAGCCACCTCTGGTCTTTGTGACTGTCAGCCCCAACATGTGATATGATTCTCCAGATACTTATTTAGATCCGGTAAATTATACGTAGCATGGTTGGTGGTATAGGAAAATTGTATTCTCTGCGCATTGGACCCCAAAATGCACAAAGCACGTTAAAGACGACCAGCATATATCTGACTGCCTTTCATCGGCTCAGGAGCTGAACACTCTCTGTCATTAGTGGTGCAGCAGCCTTAAGGCAAAGAGAAATTCTTCTTTTGCAAATGAAGACCCTTGAGCAGAAGGGAGCGCAAGTGATTTCCCCAGGTCACTGGGAAGGATGACACTTTGCCAAGAAGTCTCTCTGGGTCTCCTTAGGTTTCAGCTCAGGGCACTGAGGTCGTTCCAGCTATCCTCCTAATAGCCACCTCTCTGGGACACCTGCAGTCTTTCTGGGTTTTGCTTCATATGTGGCTAGTTAAGGAAAAGGCTAAGGGATTTTTCAGCAAAGTAAATCTGCAACACACCCAGTCCTTTTAAAAAGCCTGCTTTGAGTGGACTGGACAGCTACATTAGAAGAGCTGTGATATGATGAATAGAAAAATGCAGGGCTCAGATGAAGTCTTGATTAACTTGTCATCCTAATCGCCTCTGGAAACAGAGGGAAGAGAATATTTTATTTTTAAATTTTCATCTAGGTGACATCTAGTGCAGCAGAAGAACATTTGCATTGTTTTCCACTAAATGTGTGAGTGGGAGAATATGAATGTGAGAATTCTCAGTGTTTTCTGTGTTACAGAAAAAGACAGAATCAGAAAAATAGTTTTTGAATCTGTATGCAGGAGATCAGGCATTTATCGCAGGACTTATGTTTTGAAATTGATTTAGAAGAACAAGCACTGACTGGAACCTTTCCCTAAAACCAAACTGAATTTGGAGATTTGGAAGAATCCCATCTACTTCAGAAGGATAGAGAAGGAATGAACAAGAAGCTTCCCTGTCCCTTTCTGCTCCCGAATTAGTCTATACTTTCCCTTTTGCCAGCTTTCACAGAATTCTGAGGCCCATGTTTCAGAATCAAGCATTTCATGTAGTTATGGGGCTTATCTGAATTGATTCAAAGATTAAAAATCACATACATGTAGGGAAGCTTCATAGGTGTGACAAAGCACTGAATAAAGAAGTCTTAAAAAGGAAAGTTAAAAAAAAAAACAAAAACTATTGAGTAGAGACTTGAAGCAATTAACGGTATTTACAAAAAATACATATCTCTGCCTTTTCTCTACCTAAAAACATCCAAGAGCTCAGGGCTCTGTTGGCTACTTAACTCACTACTTATTGTACTGTAAATTAGTGCCAGGTAATACAATTCATTTCAAATTCATGCTGCATGGGCATAACAGCAATAGTACTGACAGAAGCAGCAGTTACGAAATAAACAGTTACCTGATGCTGGAATGATGATGATTTTACTGCATAGCTAGATTGCTAAACTTGTACCCTCACTCAGTGATACCGGTTATAAAAAACTGACAGAAATATGCTCATATTGTTAGTAAGTTATACCTGACTCTTCTTCCTCACTGCACCCACTCATCCTTCTGCCATGGTCTGAGCCCTTTCACAATCCATTTAAGCCCCCTTACGCTTCCATATACATCCACTGACTTTTGAGCCTGGTGTTTCTCAAAACCCCTGTCTGCAAGGGAAAAATCAATTTAACCCATCCTGCATGCAGAAGAACTATCACTTGAAGGGAGCTTTATGCCCTATTTCCTTGCTCACCAATGTGAAGACATCTGCCCTCCTCTGCCTGTACTCATTCCCACCAGCTAGCCCCAGCTGCCAGAGAAAACCTGTCCACTTTGGGAACAGAAAAGGAAACTGTTCTCCAGCCAGCCACTCTCTATCATTGTGTTAATAACCATGTCCCCATCTGTCCTTCATCTCCATCTGCTGTCTTTGGTCTTACACTGGGCTTGGAAGGTCCTTGGTGAATATGTAGCCCTTGGTGCACTATGCTTTTGTTATACTGTAAAAAAGGTGAGTAGAACAAGAACGTTATCCTTGATCCATGCATAACAGATAATTTAGGAGGGGCAGAAGGAGGAGTACTGTTATATAAAGCCACAGGTGCCTGTCACCTGCACACCACACTACGGTCCAGGAGAGGCCACCACCTATCTGCTGCTGTTCTGTTTTGAGGAGTGAGCAGGAAACTGTGGGTCTCACCCACTCTCCTCCAGCTGAGGGCTGGGCTAAAGAGACATAACTTGCTGGAGGGCTGCAAGTCCAATGGATTTCAGGGGCCCTGAAATCAGCTAAGGGATACAGTAAAATGGTAAGAAGAGCTGTCTAAAACACGTGATTGAATATAAAGAGAATCTTTTGAAGGAAAACCGTGTGAAAACTATGCAGGATTGGCATGTTTCCCCAGGAAAAAAAAAAAAAAAGGTTGTGAATGATTATTTTTAGGGATCTGTGACTGTGGGAAAAGCAAAGATGTTCTACCTTTAGCAAATATCCTTCATAACAAGTATCAGTGTGCTAGAGTATTTAGGTCCAGGGGTATTCCTTGTGCCCATTTCAGTAATGGTGTATAAGCCTTTAGGTAAACAAAATTTGTACCGCCCTAGTACCACAGTTTTAACAACATTTTGCATTGCAGCTCTTTCAGTGCTCTCATAGGACAGAGTGACTTTCACAAGGGACTGACTGTGAACCATTGGAAACTCTCAGGATGGCACCCTAATTTTCATGATTCCAAATGAATTGGTTTTGTGATTCAAAAAATATGCCCAGAAAAAGGAAAATACTTTTCCTCTGTATTAATTTTATTCTAACAAAGTGATCCAGTTGTAATATTCTCTTACTATGTCTGAAATCTGGAAATGTCATAAAATATGCAAAGGCAGTCACATGAAATGCAAAAACCACAGGCACACATTTGTCTTGCTCTATCCATAGAAATCTGTCACTGAACAAAGGAATCAGGGGTGGGAAAAAAAAGCACTGGAAGAAAAAATGTTGAGGCAGTCACACAAACCAATAAATGCAAGGAAGTTCTGAATCCAGGTCACTGCGGAGTCCTAAACACAGGCCTATTGTGTTTTGATGCAGCAGTAGCCCATATGGTCTTCCATTAGAGGGTCTCAAAGCAGTGGGCAATGTTACCATACCATATGTGCTGATTGGAACAACTGTGATGATTTATGTTAGCACGCATAAGAATTTTTTTCCCTTCCTATTTTGTTTCTTATTCTTCTTCTGTTAGTAGAAGCCTAAGAATGGAGAACCTTGTCATTACTGGTTTCCAGCATTAATATTAAATTTGTCTCTGAAAAAAAATGAGAAAAATTATTCTAAGGC
>VZSZ01001967.1:84219-115053 GCA_013398815.1 Ibidorhyncha struthersii | reverse complement strand
AAAAAAAGCCAGCATCATCTCTCGTTTCTTTAGGAGTACAAACCAGAGCTATCCATAACTTCGCTACCATCGATAGTTCCCTGTATAAATCCCACCACACAAGACCCAACAAATGTGCCATTGAGTCCTACATCCATGGTGAGTACCACATACGTCAGGGAAAGGTCATAAAAGGGACAAAACAGCCCAGTAACAGAGGAGTAGATTTCTTTTTCCTTTCCACACTGTTACGGCTCTACTACCCCACCCCAGCAAGTGTTTTTGTCAGGTGTAAGACCTGCACAGTGTGGATGCAGGTCATTATTTACAGAGTAAAATAGTTGAATAACTAATTCAGCTGACAATTGTTGAGTTTCCATATTTATAAAATGTAAAGGAAAAAATGGCTTAGAAGGAGATTTCAACAGTAAAAAGACAGGAGGTGTCCAATCCCTTATAAAATCTTGGGCAACTGCCAATCAGCCATAGAAGTTGCTGTCCTTCAACTCAGTATGAGCCTCTGACTCAATTCCCCTACACTTCTATCTGAATCTCAGAGGAAAACTAGATGCTCCAATGTCAGACGGTGTTCTAAGCTGTTGATCTAGAACACAAAAAAAAATAATTTTGAGGTAACTTACCCAGTTCTTTGCACCTACATTTCTGTGCATAGGTGTATATGGAACGTGTGTACACACATGCTGACATCATGTGTATATAAGGTATTGGTAGTTTCACGGGTTACTTCTTTATCATCAGCATATTTTGCAATTGCCCATACACACCAGAAATTAAATCAGAAATGAAGTAAGCTGTTCAGATCTTTTATAGAACTGGATAGCTACAGCAACACAAGTCCTTGCCTTCACCTTCACCTTCAGGTGCGCTGAAGCTGGGTAAAGCAGAACAGACAGCAATCGAAGAAAGAGGATAAAGCCAGAAAAGAGCGGGTCGCCCAAGAATGTATGCAAGAAGTTCCTAGGGGCAAAGCACTGGCTAGAAAGTCAGCCTGCTTACCACAAGCAAAGAAGCAGACTTGCCTTATCCGGTGAAATAACTTCATATGCCTTCCTTGTAAATAATGTCATTCCACTGAGTAACGCTGAACTTACCAACTTCTGCTCTTAGCAGAAACACTATCAGTTGTGTTTTGAAGTTGTTTAAATCATAACCATATGGTCTTCAAAGTGCCAGATCTCAGGAAGCACAGTGCTCTGGTTTGGGAGAGCGGAGGACAGGGCCAGACAGGTGCAATGAACTCAACAGAAACAGCAGAACACAGCTCCATGACTCATTGAGCAAGTCCTTGATTTGGCTACTAAATAGGTAGGGTTAGTCCGGCCACAAAATACTTCTTTCATCCATTTTCAAATTATGACAGAATGCCTCACAGGGAGGCCTAAATAACTCCATTTTATTGGTTCTTTAAACACAGTCAAATGTCATGCAGAAGTTGATGAACTTGGAAAAGAACAGCAGTAATCAACCTGCAGAAATCTTTTTTTTTTCCTTTTTTTTTTTAATCCACTTATANTTTTAATCCTTTTTATTTGATCCTAATCACTCTGTGCTATAGTCGGTCAGTAAACACGGGATTGGAAGATAAATAAATGCACCCTGGCAGTTGCCTCAGCTGCCACTGCGGTGCTTTCTGACACATAATTAGAAAACAAATGGCAGATTAGCTTAATAATATTCATTAGCATCTAATGAAACCGAGAGTGTTTCCTGTTCAAAGCATGTTGGGCTGTTAGTTGAATTTAAGCAAATTCTGTATTTCCACCCTTTAGCTATGAGAAGAAGACTGGGGGATGGGGGAGAGAACGCATACAGTTAACCCTTTCTCTCTTGGCCATGTTATGAATTGATATTTTTTCCCCATGTCTTTCTCCTAGTCCTCAGGGAGGGAATGGTTAACAGAAAAGCAGAGCCTCCTTTCAGGCATTGTTGTTCTTCCGCGCCCCCTCCCTTTTTTTTTTTTCAAATTATCCTAAGTAAGGATTTTAATGATATTCAGAAATCATAGCTGTCTTGCTGAATCGCTGTAGGACTGACCTCCCTTGACAGTTCTTAAATTATTCAGCTATCAAGGGCCTGCTAAACATTAAATTAAGCATCCTCTCTCCCCTGTCCTAAACCATTAAGTTATGCAAATGCACAGATAATGGGGCATATGACAGCTGGAGGCATTAATCAGGCAGCTCTGTCTCTGGGCTGTTGTTATGTAGAAACCGCATCTGCCAACAGACAGAAGAGACACAATTAGATCTCACTTAATGGAATGAGAAGAAACTACCCAGCTCTCTACACTACTGTTAGGTTGTAGACCTGGGAGGGAATAAGACACTTGGGAAATCTCACTCGCTCTCTGTTTCTCTCGGTCTCCTTTTTTTTTTAATACCTGTTCTTCCAATTGAAATGAAAAATTACCTGTAATTGTTATCATTTGCAAACAAAGCCTGTCAGAAGACCCACCCGCTGTTTACAATGAATGTTTTTCTTGTTCCCTGCTAAGGTTCTTTGGGGAATTTTCCTTCATTTGTTTTTTTAACTAATGCTCTGTCTTCGGAGGCGGGGGGGGAAGCAAATAAACAGATCTCCCTTTACGCCATTGGAATTACTGCTTTAAAAACGAACTTGCGTGCTCAATCATAGCGAAGAAGCATATTGCTGAGGCACGAGTTCATTTGCCATTTGTACATATGTGATGATTTCTTTCCAATTAC
Organism: Ibidorhyncha struthersii; assembly: GCA_013398815.1. Taxonomy (NCBI): domain Eukaryota; kingdom Metazoa; phylum Chordata; class Aves; order Charadriiformes; family Charadriidae; genus Ibidorhyncha; species Ibidorhyncha struthersii. Next base: position 112,348 of record VZSZ01001967.1, on the reverse strand, counting down.
TTGCTAATTATCAAAGACAAGTGTTTGCATGCAGACTCTTCTCTCCTGTCACTTTTAGCACATTTTTCCCCTCTAATGACTTCTCCCCTGTAGTGGGGGCGGGTGGGAGGTGTGGCCAGAAATTGTGGGGTGTCCTATGAATTTCCTAAAGAGGTTTAGAAAACAGTCTGAGTAATTTAGTGCAGTTTACTTCAAGAGGGACTTTAAATATCCTTGTTGTTCAAAATTTGAGTGGTCATGGAAGACAGAGGAACAATGAGAAGCTGGGGTAAGTATGCAAACGTGAGTGACTGTGTTGGAGATGAAACGTTTTCCTATATGGACTGATTTCATGTTTTCTGCTGAAATTTCTGAAAGCCTTCATTAATTAATAAAGTATCTGATAGAATTTTCCTATCACAAAGTTCTTCTTTTACCCATGGTAAACATTCCCCTTCTTCCTGAAAGAATACCTACTAAAATGACTTCATTAAATCATTTAGAGAAAATCTTTAATATAGATATTTTCCTGTGGAGAGGCTGGGCTTCTAATTCAGATGATGTGTTAACTTTTTTAATAAAAGCAAAGAAAATCAATCTTGTCTGATACAAAATTTGATTTTTGGAAAGCAGTGACTTTTTTCCTGGGCTTTATGTTAAGATGAAAATTTTTGTGAAGTATTGGAGCAGATAGTGAGCATACATCAGTTTGCATACTGCTACTCAAATATGCCAAATAAGTGCTACATGCAGTCAGTAGTACAGATCTGTTTGGCCCAGCTGCTGGGATCAGGACTCCTGCCAAAGGTTTCAAAATCCAAATGGACATCTAAACACATTGGTTGAACCTTTAAAATTGATCTCTACCCCCACTCACAAAATAGTCATCACTTCTTTCACCGCTGAGAGCCTGAGAGCTGATCAGCTCAACTATCACCTACAGGTGAGCAAAACTAGAACCCGATCTCTAGGGGAGGGGAACAAATCCCAGAGCCCCAAAATACCATGTCCACCTCAGCTGTCCACACCAAAAAAAAAAAGAAGTACTAGGGCAAACACCTTAGATGCTCACAGCTGCCAGCTTTCCACACTTAGAGGAAACAGGAATGATAGGAAATACAAGCTGCTTCTGTTATTTCTGTGACTGTGCCTGTGACAGGCAGCTGGACATCCAAGACCTTAAGAAGGTAGAGCATAAAGCAGTATTAAAGTAATGATGTAGGTTTTCTAACGACTTTCAGTTCATCTTGCCTTTCTCTGTTCACATATCAGGTGTAATGGGAATTTGGCCCAACAGGTATACTTCATCCCTATCTCCACCCTTCAGGCAGAGGACAATTTTATTGGTCCAACAATCTTCAAGGTAGGAAAATGGAAGCCAGGCATAACATAACACCTCCAAATCTTCTTCATTTCATTTTAATTTTTGACAAACATGGTGTTTCAGACAGGACTTCAACTGCATGGATTTGATGGTGTGTTTGGTCCCAATGATCATTATTGACACAGCTATGATTTCTCTTGTTTTCAGGGTGCTCCTAGAGCTTTGGAATATGAAGCTCTTCAAAAAACTTCATAGAATCATTTTGGTTGGAAGAGACTTTTAAGATCATCAAGTCCAACCGTTAACCTAACACTGCGAAGTTACCAGTAAACCATGTCCCTAAGCACCACAACCACATATCTTTTAAATACCTCCAGGGATGGTGACTCCACCACTTCCCTGGGCAGCCAGTTCCAATGCTTGACATCCCGTTCAGTGAAGATATTTTTCCTAATATCCAATCTAAACTTCCACTGGTGCAACTTGACTCCATTTCCTCTTGTCCTATCACTTGTTACTTGGGAGAAGAGACCGGCCACCACCTCACTATAACCTCCTTTCACGTAATTGTAAAGTGATAAGGTCTCCCCTCAGCTGCCTCTTCTCCAGGTTAAGCAGCCCCAGTTCCCTCAGCTGCTCCTCATAAGATTTGTTCTCCAGACCTCTCACCAGCTTCATTGCCCTTCTCTGGACACGCTCCAGCACCTCCACGTCTTTTTTGCAGTGAGGGGCCCAGCACTGAACACAGTATTCAAGGTGGGGCCTCACCAGTGCCAAGTACAGGGGGATGATCACTTCCCTAGTCCTGCTGGCCACACTNTCTTCCCAGCCCCTCTCCCCCAAGCCTGTAGTACAGCATCAGATTGCAATACAATTGGCCTTGGCCCATTGATCCAGCCTGTCCAGATCCCTCTGTAGAGCCATCCTACCCTCAAGCAGGTCCACACTCCCACCCAACTTGGTGTCATCTACAAACTTAGTGAGGGTGCATTCAACCCCTTTGTGCCTTCCCAATACCAAAGATCCCATGCAAGCTATATACTGCTTTCTTCATTGTTGAGGTGTTGGATGGCTTCTGATTTGGGCCAGCAAGTGATACCCAACTAACATCTTAGCTTTTCTGTAGGTCCAGAAGTATTGTGTCAAATCAGCAATACATTCTATGGGTATAAATTGTGTAAATTCCTGAAACCTGCACTGGAGAGGATGGGACAGATTCAGATAATCAAACCCACTGTTTGTTCCATATTGTCTGCTTTGTGACATTTGCTTTCTAGTGCCAATTCTGAAACTGTACTGACTTCAAAGCAGTCATCCATTAACAGTAAATGCGTGTATTTGTCAAGATCCTCCATGCCAATGCATACTATGGTTTTGCAACCCTTCATCAGTTTTTCAGTTTTATTTTGCAGAAAAAGCTAAATAGAGGAATCTGACCGCTCTGAGCACTTGTTCTGGGCTAGAACAAGATACGCTAGGCTTTGTAATTAAATACCTTTATAAAAATGCCTAAGTAAGGGATATGTAGAGAGCAATTACAGCAACTCAGAAATCCGTCTAAAGTAATCTTGGCCTATGGTACTGCTTACAGTCTGACATGTTATTTAAACCACAAACTTACAATAAGATATTCTCCTTTTCTGGTCACTGGTTATATGTTATGTAATATTTTGACCACAATATGTGGGAATAATTTCCTGGGTGAACTCCGTGTAGAAGATAAACTGCTCAAAGATGTATGTATATTGGATTCTATTAGCAAAGTATTAAGCAGATCAAGAGATAAATTTTTTCCCGAGGCAAATAACTTCACACACACTGGCACATACAGAAACTAGAGATCACAGCATACATTTGTGTTTTAAATAAGAAAGTGCCCACACATTATTATTGTTGCTGTTCATAATGGTAATTATCAATGTTAAACAATATAAAACATTAAAAAGGCGCTAAGCTTGCAGTAGTGAAAGACAGACGTTCAACAGTGAGCTTGGTGTTCATTTGTCCCTTATAAAATTGTAACCACGCACTGTTCTCAGACCGCTTTAGAAAGGAGTGTGATAGTCTTATCTCTCTTAGGGAACTTAGGGAACTTATGTTTTCAGCACGAGTTCCTTAAGTGAAACTGGACAGTGAAGAAAGTGACACTGAAATTGTTGACTTGGTTTGTGGAGCAGCTATCCCACTCGTGTTCATGAAATTTTGCCGTCAAAGATTGTTTTAAATTGTTTTCTATTGGTAAGCACCAGTATAATAAAGTCTTCTGCCAACATCTGTGAACATTTGGCATTTTTAGTATTTAATATCCAAATGAAAGGTGTACTGCCATCTTCATATCTTCACTTGTGTTTTACACTGCATATGTAGCCACATTTATTTTGAGATGAATTAAAAATGTAGAATGCTTAAAATGTGCAGGTGCACATGGTTTTTCACTGAGTTTCTAAATTTGAAAACAGAATTTGCAGTATGTTTTTTGCCTTGAATTTGCAAGTGTTTTTTCATATATACTGAGTGGTGACATATATAAAGCTAGGACCAAAGATGTTGAATATAACTTCATTATAGAAAACACAATTCTGATTATGCAGTACAGATATACTATTTGTGTTTCCCTATTACAGTGTAATGACTAGAATGTTGTTTATATTTGCCTCTCTTTCAGATACAATTTTTTGCTTATTTTTTGCTTATTTATTGCCTGTGGCAGAGTCCGGGTTGTGGTTGTTCTCTGAGATTTAGTGCCACCTTTCAGAAATTCAAAAGTATCTCTAAATAACCTTCTCTCACAGCTTTGCCACTAATTTTCATGACATCAGGACTGGACCCAGTGTAGTAATTTAAAACAAAATTAAATTGTTTTAGCCCACTAAGGCAGTAAACAACTTATTTCGCTACTGTATGGTAAGAAACAGTCTGAAACATGGAACAATTAAGGTCTGCTTTGTAATTTATGTCATATATATCAGCAGAATTACTATTTTAGTCTTCCATGATAACCTTATTTCTGATTCTAGCTCGTTTTACTCACAGGCTCCTAAACATAACCTGATACCGCTTTCTCTGATGCTTTCCTTGATTGCTTTGACTGATTACCTTCTTCACTGTTCAGAACAACTTTTTTCTCAAAAAACACACTGTCTCTGTGTCTCTACTCATTTCATATACTTTCAGGCCTGAAACATGATACTTGTCAAGCTAAGCTCATTTTCTATTGCGGAATATTTGATAAATGTCAACATTTCATACAGGTTCCTATCTCTATTAGTAATCAATGGTGTATTAGTTTTTATTTTTTGAAAGGAAATACATGGTTTTGCCCACGTTGCTCACATCATCCGCCTGTGGCTTCTATTAGACTTTATTTCATGCTGCCCAAATACTGTATTTTCTTTTCAGGTCTGTTTTTAGCTTGGTCTTACAAACAGTCAGTGGTTGAAATCCTGGTCCCTGAACTCTTTTGTCTATGTTTTGATGAAAGGCTTTCTCACTGTCACTTATCGGTTTATTTGAATTTACCTTGCCACAGCTACACCCTGTGTTCACCTTTATACCTTCTGCCAAGGAGCATATTTCCAAAGTGGTAGGGACTGGCCTTCTTCCTCTGTTCACTCTCCTTTGGGACTCAGCACTCACCCAAGTACTCATGTCCCACCTGCTCCCAAATGTGTCCAAAGTCCAAGCAGATCCACAGTTCATTGTCCAGCACAAGACAGTATTGGATGGTCCCCAGTTCGGACAGGAAGAGCAAAATTGTCACTTGTGCCAAGGTCTGTGTACATGAGCAAACATTGCCTACAGGTTTGCCTCAAGATTTTTGCAGTGCGAGTGCTTCCTGGATGCTCACCAGAATAATTTCCATCACATCAACAGCTGCATCCTTCTCAAACCTGCGTTATGTTGTTTCTGACCCTTCTGTTTTCCCCAGTCAACAGAAATTAATGCCAATCCACTGTTCTTCCTCATATTGGCAATCCTTCATCAGTCATTCAGATCAAACCCAACAGATCAAGCAAGACCAACCACTACCTGTAATCATGGAAGAAATTTGGCCCTGTAATTAACAAAGCTTCACCATACCTAATTTCCACAGTGACAGCAAGGGAGTTCTTCACATCTTCTGCAGAATATCACTACTTTGTGTCTTTTGTACCACTCCTCATGCTGCACTGCAGTGAGAACTCTCCCACAGACAGCCAGGATTGCAGAGGATTTTTCAAACAGTCTGTTGGTCTGCTCATGTATGTAAGGATAACTTATGTAAGTGTCATTTTCTAGGATGTGATCTGTGTGTCTTTTTGCAGTTGGTGTGTGAACTTATTCAGAATAATTTTCAGGGTCTCCAGGTTTTCTATGAAACTTTTACAAATTTGTTAAACCATCCAGTGGTCATTCACTTTCTATTTTCACCTGTCTGATTGATTTTTATGACACCCCAGGCAACAGCAGATTTCCACTAAAAGCAAACTGGGTCACATCATTTATTTCACTGACTTCCTCAAGACTGCTTACTGGTTGCCTTCCTCAGATTGTTTTATTTTTGGTCATATTAGAGGTTTGGATCTTTTCCCCCTTCTTTTAGCCTGTGTTCTCTAATCACAGCAATCTACATATCTATGTATTATATGTAGAGAGAGAGAGATAAGATATTCATATAATAGGATATGTAATACATATGAGATAAAATATATCTTGTTTATATTATGGATAGTATATATCATATATATACTTATATTATGTATATGATACATTTTATATCTTGACACCCAAGATAATTATAGATACCAGCACTTTTTTTGTGGCAAGAAGTTGAACTCTAAGCCCTCAGGCCTCTCTAAGTCTTGAGGCACACTGAAAATGATAATAACCCATCGTTTGTTTTGCCATATTACTTAATTAATCCAGCTGCTCTAGAATTGCATTCTTCTTTCACTGGATATTAAACCAACTTGTCAATTGTAATTGCAGAGCTCCTTTTTCCCTTTTTATCTTGTTCAGACCAGTTTTCCTGAGTCTATCTTTTCATTGTATTCTAGCTCTTTATTTCATATATTTTTAGTCTAAAGGAAATGCATGGTATACTGGGTTGAAAAAAAAAAAGTGGCTAACAATTTCAATAATTAATTAATAATTGTAATTCATAAAGAAATTAATATTTAAAAATATTTTAATTATAAATATTGTAAAAGTTCTATCTGTAGAAGTTAGTGAAAGTTGTCCTTTTACAAAATAGTGTATAGGTTGCTATATTATACAAATAGTTCTAACACATCTGTAATAAATTACTTCAAGTTTTAAATAAATTCCCACTCGGTTGAGTTAAAGATGGGTCTATCTGTTAAAATGGGCTCACACTGCAGCTCTGCCACGTGCACATGAAAACGAGTAGTTCTGAGGAATACCAGGTAACATTCAGTACTTGCAAAATTTCTTCTTTCTCTGTGCACAAGCACACAAAGCTCTTTTTTAAAATGTAGGTGCACAGCTTTCTTGTCTTCGTTTAATTTTGCCTTCCCTTTTCTATTGACACTGAATAGGAAAATATATGCAGAAGCTGATACAAAGAAAACATGAGCAATGTAGTAACAAAATAAGGTAAATGAATAACATTTCTCCCTCAACACTTAAACCACAGGGAAAAGAACTATCTGACTCTGATATTCCTGCCCTTCTGAGACACACAACCTTTGTGTCGTCATTTGTATTGCTTTGTGCACCAAATATTCTAGAATCTGAACAGCTCCCTTACAGTCCACGGAGGTTCAGCCTTTATGGTGAGTGGGCATGTGATCAGGCCCAAATGAACAAGCAGACCTGTAGCCACACAGTTTTGGCAGCTAGAGACCATAAATGAGCCTCAGCTTTTCCTGTCGTTTTCCCAGAACAGTCCTCAATTTCATTTCTTCTGGGAAGATGTGGTCTTCACGTGTCTTTTTTCTTTAAGTCTCTGTCCCTCTGAAGTTTTACACCAGTAAATTTTTGTTCACTTCCCAGGAAGCTGAAACTTAAAAAATACTGAATCAATGCTAACACATGTGATCTGCTTTTCCTCTTTATCTCTCTGCATTTGTTTTTATTATTTTGTCTAGAATATTTAGTGTTGCAGTCTCTGTGTGGAGTATTATATTTTTTAAATAATGCAATATTGCTGACAGGGTTTGCCTGATGGAATCATTGATATTGATGTGACAGCCTTGATGTCTCTCTGCTTATTATTATGAAGTATGTCTGCTGTGATGCAGAAAGCAGTATTCTTGATCCTCTCTTCACTCTACATGATTAGTTGTGCTGCCCTAAAACAAAATCTTAATTCACTCTGAATAGTGACAGTGATCTTGACAATCATTAACACTCATCCTCAGTGTGAAATCCATTCACAGACTTTTCCTCTCATTCCTATTTTTATGAGGCAATAATCCTGTCCAGGTGGATACCTCCAGAACACACTTGAATCATCCATCACCCAGAGGAACTGCAGGCAGCCAGGGTACCCCAGCAGCGCAGAGTGAGCGTGCCTCCATGAGGCACCAGGGGATACCAGTAGGGATGAGATACAGAGACATAAGTATCACTAAAAAGAGAGAGCACTGTAAATTGAAGTGCTAGCGTTATCCAAAGTGAGTTTTCTTAACATTTCTCAGGTGCTGTGTCTCAGCTACAGCTCAGAGCCGTCGCATCCAGTGAGAGAAGTTTCCTTCTGTCTCAGGACAGATCCTCTGGGAGTAGTACAGTTGTCTTTTGGGAGCGGTTGTGATCTTGTTCCCTGTGAAACAGCCCCCCTGCCCAGGAAAGAGCATGTGAAGGCAGCAGATGCTAACCAGAAGAGGAGTGACAGGCACTGGTCTAATAGCCCAGAGTAAAGGGTTCTGCAAGCTTTTTATCTGTCTTCTGAGCCATCTAGTGCCACCATTGCCTCCAACAGCACCGGTCTTCACTTAATACTTTCACTTCTGCCATCTCAGCCTTTGAATGCTATTCATTTCCTTGGATGTGGAAATAGGATGAAATTCTTAAGAGACTTATACAGCTGGAATCCCCACGACTGTCTTGACAACTGCTTAAAGAACAAACAGAAAGAGACTGAGGCCATCCTTGCCAGCTTCCAAAGATGATGAACTATGCACGTGCACAGTTCCTGCACAAGAAGTCAAAATAAATCAGGCTAGTAGCCTCACGTCTGAAGACTGTCCCAGCCTGAGAGGGCAAATATCATTTTGATGCCAAGATTTGAAGATACGTTTCAAAGTTACTGCCAGTGAATAAGCTGCTGCACTCCACTCCCAGCCTCCCTGTTCAAAAAATAAATTATGAATGCATGTACTTAACTGAGTTTTAGAACAAATTAAAGGCAGAATTACAGGCAGAATTCTCTTTTTCCACCTGAAAGAGGGATCACCTTCCACTCTACAGAACTCTAAGGCACATTTTACACCCAGAACAAAGAACCTAAAAATGAACCTCTGTGCATTCCTCTTCCATTCTCTGACAAGTTCATCTCCCTGAAACAAATTTAGCTTGTTTTAGTAAAACCTTCTTTTCTGCTTCAGGGCTATGGGATTAGTGGCTGCAGAGACAAAAAACTAGGAAGGAGTGCCACATCGTAATAGTTAGGAGAGTTGAAGTGAAGAGCCCACCAATAGCCACTAGCTGTGTCTACAATTACATTTTCTTAAAAATTTCCACTGGTGCAATGGTCTTCTCGTAGCTCTGCTTGCTTGTCAATGGCAAGCATTTTTTTTGAGCTTTTTTGAGCTGCTTGGAACGACCCAACTGACTAAAAATCCAGCGGCTTGTGCTGTGCCAATCACTACTACCAGCAACGACCTATTATAGAGCTGGCATGACAGTCACACCAGTTTAGAAAAGGGACAGTAGAAAAGGGAGCACTGCTGCTGCCACACAGCCCAGGTGGCTCTTCCCAGACTGCCTGAGAGCTCCTTTCGGTACCTATTTTGGGTGCCACAGTACAAGAAGTATATTGAGGTGCTGGAAAGGGTGCAGAGAAGGGCAATGAAGCTGGTGAAGGGTCTTGAGAATAAGTCTTATGAGGAGCGGCTGAGGGACTTGGGGTTGTTTAGTCCGAAGAAAAGGATGCTGAGGGGAGACCTTATCACTCTCTACCACTACCTGAAAGGAGGTTGTACAGAGGTGGGTGTTGGTCTCTTCTCACAAGTTACAAATGATAAGACAAGAGGAAATGGCATCAGGTTGCACGAGGGGAGGTTTATGTTAGACATTAGGAAAAACTTCTACACTGAGAGGGTTATCAAAGACCGTAACAGGCTGCCCAGGGAAGTGGCTGAATCACCATCCCTGGATGTGTTTAAAAGCCATCTACATGTGGTGCTCAGGGCCATGGTTTAGAAGTGGGCCTGGAAGAGTTAGAGAATGGTTGGACTTGATTCTATTTTAAATGATTCTATTTTAAAGCTGTGGCGGTGCACTGTTCCAGCAACAATAGTTACTAAACAGCTCAACAGCCCCACCTGATTTGTGCCTATCAATTTACAGTCAAAACCGTTCTTATTTAAGGAACCATTCCTGATGTTGCTAGAATACAATGAGTTTCTCTACACCGAAAGAAATCGCTTTTAGGTTGTTTTGCCAATCTAAAAGTCATGCAGATGCTTCATATGTGTAGTCTAAATACATACTTCCATTAAGCATCTGGTTTGTATGTTCTTTTTAATAGCATGGATGTCAGACGTTTCATGAGGTTTTAAATGTCCGATACAGTATTCCTTTATTTTATTTCTGAATATTTCTTGTTACTATGAATTACATGTCAAGTAAGACAGCTCTTTGATGCAGTTCGGAAATGTTTACCTAGTTAGAGTTCATAACAACATAAGGAGGGCTGGGTGATTCTGGGTCTGAGAGAAGGATATGAAACCATCCACTTCTAGATACTGATATCTAGATTGGTATCTAGAGTACAGAGTAGTACTTACCAATTTACTCAACTCATCATCCCCTGAACTTAATTACACTTTACAGTATTAAATCCTAATCATGTAATCACTTTTGCACATTTTTAGTCTACAAAAAGCTAAGGATTAATTGATATTTTCATTTTAAAATGATGTAAGCAGGTGTAAAACACAAAAGCAGTGTTATAATGACAGGGCATCCAACTTGGTAAAACCCACATGACTAACTACTCCTACTGCTCAGAAGTTCCTCCCCATTATCACTTTGTTGCCTTGTCATATCCAGCTCCTTTCCACTGTCAGATAGCATGCATTTTTAGATGGTTTTATTTTCTCTACTACATGGTTGCAACACAAAGTCCATCCTCTGGCTCTTTGATGGCCACTGTAAGCAGCCTCAGTTCACCTCTCAGCAAACAGGAAACCATATCAACAATCAGAAAAACACACAGATTTTCAGTCTCAGCAGACAGACCCCAAGTGTGCAAGGAAAATGAATTCTGGAGAGGCTTCTTTAGAGCTATGGTTGACTTACATTGGCAAGGCCAAGCACATTGTTGTACTTCTGCTGCAGAGAAAGAGGGCTTCAGACTCTCAGCTATCAACCAGCCAGCAGGTTTTCCCAGCTCTGCTTTTACTGCAAACCACAAAAGACTGTAAAGATGGTGCAGTCGTGTTTTGATAATTTTTATGCCAAGAAATTTTGGAAGAAAACGGTTTTAAAAATCAATCTCTATCATGTCTGTTTGTTCTCAAACGAGAGAAAGCACTGCAAAGCACTGTGAGCACATGCCAAATGTTGTTATATTTAACAAACAAGAAAATTAAAATTAAGTGCATCTTGCTCCAAACATCAGTGGTGCAATCTGCAGTAAGAGACAACATAATTTTCATATGATTGTATGTAATTTTTCTACTAGCAAAAACACCTCAATGTCAGCTATAGACACAGGCAGTAAAGGAAGACTGTCCATGATACCATGTCCAGAAACAGGCTAAGAAATTATTACACTGGCAGCAATTAGTAAAGGAAAAAGAAAAAGGGTGAACTGTTTCTCACTGAGTAATGTTAGGTGGCAATTTAGAAAGCGATACAGCATGTGATGAAAATATCATTTTTAATCATACATAATACTTGTAAGTCAACTGCTATATTCATTTTAAGCATTTCTTTCATGAAGCTCAGTTTTTAAACATTTCTAGTGGAGGGGAAAAAAAGCGTCTGATCTCTGCTTCTAACTTCATCGTATTAACCAAGTCTTTGTCTCCCTCCTGTGTTCACAGCCCATAATTAACATGAATTTGAGAGAAACGTGAATGAAGGTCTCTCTCAAATATTTACAGGCAATGCTTTAAAGTCTTTTTTTCAAGTCATATGCAAAACAACATGAATATTTCTCAGATAGAGTAAACACTTCCTAGGTAAAGGGTAGTTCGTATCTGATAAAAGCAGGTCAGAAAAAAATTGCAAAATAGACTGAACAAAATCAATGCAGTTCCTTTGTGATTCATGATTGATTTTTTTCCCCCTGCTAAAATCCTGCATCTAACATTTCTTGGTAACGTGTAATATAGTACTTTGCAAAAACTTATCCAAGACCTCCAAACCTTTATTTTAACTGGCAGACTGCTGAATTTACATGATCTCATCAAGCAGTGACTTTCAAAAGCATTAATCTCAGAAGGGGAGAAATGATTAATGCACAGATGAAACATACCATTAAATCTTAAACTTATCAATTATTAAATTCTGTGATATCTTAGTAAAGTTGCCTGTTTTTATTTCCAAAGGGAATATATGGAGCTAAGGTGGATATATCATACATTTTTGATGCACATATGCATCTATGTCTCAACTCATTAAGTAGTGTGAGACTCCTTGAAAAGAAAGATATCAGTACATGGGAAGGACCCTCAAACACATAATATAAAATCTACCCTTTTATTTTTCATTAATTTTTCTTTTTGCAATGTCCAAGACAACTGTCCTTGTGAAATGCCTAGCATGCAGTTTGTTGCTATATATTCAAGTTTTCTAGCACTGAATGTGTTCCCCTTTTTAAGGGAACCTGTACAGCAGNAATTTATATATATATATATATATATATACACACTAAATGTAAGAGTTTTGTATGAATTCTTAGAAGTTTGTAGAAGAATGTTCCAAATATTTCCAGAAAAAAATATGACACAAACAGACAGCTACTATGCATTCATTTGAGGGGGGGGATTAATGGTGATAATTTTAATCAAACGGAAGTCTGGAATAAACCCACAACATTTCATCTGTTGAGTTGCAGGTCTGTTACTTGCTATAAGCACATTCCATCAGCAACAGCTTATAATCTTCCATTTCTCTTTGCTCCTAGCTATCTGTACCTTTCCCAAAGGAGAATGACAACCTTAGGCCAAATCCTTTTTTCATATATGCTTTAGCTATACACACCTGAAAGTCGGGCCTGGTAGATTCCTTTCAATAAACTGACATAGATGATCCAATCCTAGCAGTATTTAAAGCACAAGAAAATACCTTTCTTTAATGAAAAGAATCTCTTTTGTAGCCCTTTTGTAGAGCTTGGATATATTTGCTACCACTTCTTCTCTGATTTCCTGCGCCCCAAAAAAAGTTGGAAGAATCTTACAGATAATTCTTCCTTTGGTTTGGTAAAATAAGTAGGAATTGAACAACATCTTTAGCCAAAGAATCTTTTAATTTAGACATCAGTCTGCAAATAATTTGATATTCCATAGCCAATAATTATCTAACAATTTAGACACTTTTACTATTATTGTGGGTGACTTGAAGGACATTAAATCATTTTAAATATTTTGAGGGCTGTACCCTAAAAAGCTACCTGATGCTTATGTTTTTGACCCAATAGAGGGGTCAAAATTTTTCTTCTTTTTCTAACTCTCTGTTGCTCTAATATAAAATATTAGCAGTTCTCAAACCTTTCCACGCTTTCAGTTACAGGAATTCTCTCTTATTCAGCAATCTGTGATCTGGTTTTCCATGAATCTGTCGCCATTGACTTCAGCAGGATGGCACACAGCTCTCTGAAGTTGTAACCCATGACCCTGTTATGTTCTCACCATTCGCATTTAAGGAGAAATGAAATAGTGTTGTTAGTTTATGGCATTGAAAATTCCTCCAACAGGAGGACAGAGAGAAAATTGAAGTATTCCTTATAATTACGTTTTCTTACCTAGCTAAAGAGAAAGGCAGTGTAGTAGAGCTAGAACGAAATTTCTTCACAGAGCTTCTTCAGCAGTTATCCTCTTTGTCATAACTGCATTTGAATATTTTCTGTCTCCCTAACTCTGTGTTCCTCCTTCTATGTGTCCTTTTATTCAGACAGCAAATACAACTACAGTGAGATGTAAGTAGGATTTGTAACCCATCCTGAGGGGGTTGAATGATAGAAAGGTCACAAGAATACAGATACTGATGGAGTGAGGAAGAACTGTGGATGTCTGTGGGATGAGGAAGAGCTCCCACGCTTCTGACACACACTCTTTCTGACGCAATGTGATAGAATGATCTTGGGCCAAAGTTTAGACTTGAGTCAAATTCTCTTCAAAGTTCAGTGAGAATTTTTCTGAAGTGTTGAAGTACTTAGCCCACAACACAATATTCTCCAGTAGGAACATTACTGAAAATGAGTTTTGAAATAGCGGTGATATTGGTGCTTTGTTTGGCATTAGATGCTGCATGAATTCAGCCGCAGTTAGACAAGCCAAGCTTTCAATTACGGCAGACACCATAGTGGAAAGAGGACCAGCATGTGGGCAGTAATTTTCATTGTTTGTTTTACTCCTGTATCCTTTGATAGCCAGCTGGTGATAGATGGGAAACAGTGGAATGATGCAGCCTCCCTCTTCTGAAAGCTGTTTTGTACAGCAATCCAGATACTAATAAAACCCTGTGAAATACCACACTTTTACGAACTGCTATAGTGATATGACTGTTATATGCTGATAATGATAAATTGAAGGAGTAATTGGCAATAATTTATTGCCTTTTTCCTTGAAAGAAAATTACTCATACGGCTGAATGTTACCAGTATATTATGAAAATGAAGTCATTATCTTCCCAGGCCATTCTTCTTACAGCTAGAAGCCATGTCTGCTATTTTTGCATCTTTCACTGCTGTCCAATTCTGAACTCCATGCAAAAAGTACTGCTCTTTCTCTTCTTTTTGTGGCACAAAGAATGCTATGATCCAGAAAAGGATTGCAAGATTTAAATCTTGTGACAGACATCATAGTACCAAAATATTTTTGTAACCTAAGGAGATGATTGAAAGGAAATGTTTCTTTGTATAGCACATAATGATACAGGATAATTCCCTGAACAGGTCACTGACCCAAAATGGTAGTGCAATAAATATCTTACTGAGAAAAATAAAATCTAAATTAATTAAAGAGGTAGAAAGAGAGAGGTATCAGAATAATTAAAAATTCGTCCTTAGTTATATGAATCACGATTGGTATACAAGAGCTCATCTTTAGCCATCATGTCTGAAAACACATCAAAAATTACCTGTTTGGGATGAGAAGGAAATTCATTAGATCACTAGTTACCCAGTGGAACAATTCACCAGCAGCAAAATTTGGCTTCTGTCAAGTTTGTGATTGCAGAGATGTAATAAATACACAAATAGCACAGAATATCTTTCAAAGAGGCAAAAGAAAAATTTTGATGGCCCCATGTCTATTGACAGTGGCACGAGCTCCTGAGCATTCGTTTTTATAGGAAATGTTTAATTGCTCTTTATTGAGCAGAACCTTTCCTTCTGCTTGTAAAAGAAATTATTGCTTTTCCCCTCTGGTTCAGTCAGAGGAAGTTAATAGTCCCAGTTTCCTCTGGCAGCAGAGACAGTTAATGACTGGGAGACTATCATAAGCAGGGTTTATTGCCCAAATTACAATCCAGTTCCTAACCAGCCTTCTCTGTTCAGATTGCCCTCCTGGCAGTTTGGTGATTTTCTGACTTATTTTCCAGTTCACAGACAGTCCTCTGATATTTAAAAATTGAATGTGCCTTTTTTTTATAGTATTCACTATTTATTGCTGCAAATTCTTATGTGCATCACAGTATGTGTATTTATTAACTTTGTGACACCAGTCAAAGCACTTCTCAGCAAAGGTGATTCTTCATTGTGTAGGAAAACCGATGTTCACATACTCAAACTAGTTCTTTCTCTGCCCTGGTGTTGCTCCTCTCACTGCAATGTCTAAATGCTATTATTAAGGCATATGTATAAAAATATAATTGTATAGGCACATACTTGCACATTTTTAAGGTAAAAAAATGCATACAGTTCTGTATATGTAATAGTCATTCTTATTATGACATCATAAATGAACATAGAGACTTGCTGTAAAAGACTAAAAACTAAAACAAAGCAGTCTAACATAATCACCAGGTGTAGCTGGTGTTACGGCTGGAATACAACATGGATTGAGGAAATTTAAAGTTCGAAGATGGATTTTCTCTAATTATTTAGCACTTTAGAAACAAGAAAAGTGTTATACAAAACAAAAATTTAAAAAATAATTTCTTTGAAGGGCAAATTTCAGGAAGGGAGATTTTGGGACCACATACTTGAGAACTCCGTTATTATGCTTCATAGTTAGGTTCCAGATTTTCTAAACGGATAGATATGAAGCAGACACTAACTCAGAGTGAAATACAGCAGCAAGAAATGTAAAAGTCAAATTCTTACCAGGATAAGGAAATCAACAAAAAGAGTGTAGAAATTCAACCAGCAGGTTATATTGTCATAGATGATCAACAGTAACAAAACCCTACCAAGATCACAGGCTTGAATGTGACCAAGTCTCACCATGAATTCCAAATGCCTTTATTGCTTTTGTATTCAACAACTCTCCAAAATTTTGTGTCATTTTAGAAAGCCAGGATATGCAGAAAATTATGCCAAATTCAAAGTGGGAGAAAACAGTGATTCTTTCTAAAATTACCACCCACTTCCTAAGCCTCTCTAGCAGCTGAATACTTCCAGTTTTGTCAGGCCACTTCCCTGATGCTGTACTCACTAATTCGGACTGGTGATCTTTTAAATTTAAGAATTTTGTATGAGCATGAGTATTGCAATTCTGAAAACATTTAGTATAGCTGTATTATGATTTTTACATTTTATGTTGATATTTTTATACTCTAAATATAAATAGCTAGCGATCTACGGTGTCTTTTCACTGCTACTTAAACATAATGAAGCTTCAAAAAAGCATTTGGATGTTGAAGAAATAAATAAAAATATTTGGTGTAGAAATAACCTCTGATTTGTTTATGTTTAAGCATTCATGCAAGAGTCTACATATACACAAGTATCCATGTGTATAACACCACCCACATAAGAGGTGTTGCAACAGGCACAATAAAAATACTGTGAACCAACAGGATGGTTTCTTGAAATGTTTAATTAATAGGGCACTTCAATATCATTGGCTTCAGCATGCTGCAAGAGTGAATTAGAAATCAACAGTAGCAAGTGAAAGAGGACCTTATAGCAAGGAGATAAAAAATGAGTCCTACAATGGTTGCTTATTTTTAGCTATTACGATGAGTAGAGTTGTTAAAAACAAATACAATATTTCTAAAAGGCATAGAGTGTTTCGAAGTACAGAATTTTGTTTAGGTCCAGTTTCAGCCTTGTTTTATTCTTTCCTTACTGTGTCAGTATTCTCTTTGGCTCAGAAACTCACTTCTTAAAGGGTGAGATACAGAATAATAATGCAAAAGACTGCAGCTGATAAGAAATCCCTTAACATTTTTATTTCATGTTATTACCATTATATTAAACAGGTGATTTCCCAAGTCAGGTACCACAATCTCTAGGGACCGTAGTACATGTACTGACTCTCCTGAAGAGCTGCCCCACTCCCTAATTTCTGCCTGGGAGTTGGAGGCTTGTCCACAACATCAGCAACAGCTGCACCCCAAACACCCTACAACAGTTACATCGATCGGTGAGAGAAAAAGCACTTTAAATTAGCCCTGCTGAGCAGCACCACTTTCAAGGGAGCTCTCCTTCTAATAAAAGCCATCAGACATGAAATTTGTCACTCTGTGTCTTCAGCAATCAAGTGCTATCATTTCACATTGACAGCAGAGAAAGGGATTAGTAGCCTCTTCAAAGAAAATCAAACAGACATCCCCTGAGTAGTAGGTGAAAGTAAAAATGAGGGCTGGGTTGCTGTCTGCAGCAGTTGCTTATTTCAACCATTCTAGCAGTGGGAAAGAAAAAAGGGACTCAGCCCAAACCAGAGCCTTATAACAGCAACAGAGCAGCTGCTTCAACATTCCTACTCCAACATCTTAAGACCTTCAGTCTTTGTTTCAACCTGCTGAAATCCTGAGTGCCTTCTCCATGTGACAGTGAAAGCCATAGCCTTGCTAGGAGCAGCCGTCATTTATTCAGAAGCCAAGGAGTACCGGCCATCATAAAAGCAAATAAAAGATGAGTGCCTGTGTCCTATAAAGCTTACATGGAGAAAGACATATAACTGAGGAGTAAAATGAGGAATCTGTTCATAGAGTAGAGAATCTAGGCTAAAATGGCAAGGTTATGTTCCCTGTGCTGATTGTACATACACCTCATGGCTTTGAAGGTGACTCTGGCCTTGCACCAGATGCTCCTGGTCAGCCTCAGCACCACCTCTGTCCACTTCTGCAGGTCCTCTCAGCAATAAGCCCAGCACCAACAAGTAAATTTCCTAATTTCATTCTGGTCTTTGGCTGACTATTAGTCCTTTTCCGATGTCCTGGTTTGAGGTAAAACAGAACCGATCTTCTGTTCAGTAATTTTACTTTGCAACTAAGCCTCTCATAACTAACTGAATTCTCTGAAATTAAGGGCGCAATTTTAAGACTGTAGTCTGCTCCCAGAGTGGTAAAACCTGATTGTTTGCAATTTGTACCAAGGAATGGTATTCAGACAGACTCTTGTTTATGCTTATTGCTATAACACCCAAGGCCAGCTAAGTTTGTTATTTGCCCCGTTGGAAGGTTGGAAGCAGAAAAGCGTAGAGGGGTCCTACCTGCAGGGAGGAGCGGACAGGACAGGTGACCCAAAACTGACCCACAGGGTATTCCATCCCATCTGCCTCATGCTCAGTATAAAAGCTGAGGGAGCAAAGGGGTCAGCCTCTTTCTTCAATGGCCAGTGTCCAAGGAGGACTCTGTCAGTTCGTCTGCCTTTCGTCCCAATCCGTGCATTCCTGATACCAGATCCAGAATCCAGTTCCCATCCATTGCTGAGTCCAGTCTGGGACTTTCCCTGTGCCTGCTGGTGATGCAATCATCATCCTGGGAGCTCAATACAGTTTTGTATACATCATGTATATTTCTTTTTTATTATAATTTTATTAATATTTTCATTAAAGTAGTTTAGCTTTTTTAAAACTCATAAGTCTCTTTTCTCTCTCATCCTTCTCTCCCTGAAGGGAGGTCCTCTCCCTCCTCTGAAGGGGAGGGAGAGAATTAAAAGACAGCATCTGTATTTTGTTTCAGTGATCAGTCCAGCCCAAATCACAACACCTGGACAATACATGGGTCTGAAACATCACAAGCAACGAAGGTCTTGTATTTGAATTACAGGTAGATGATGGAATGACTTGGAAATCAGAGCCTAAAATGGGAAGGAGAATGGTAAAAAGTGGGCGCCTGCGGAGCACCCCTTAGGACAAAACTGCACCCCAATTTTTCATATCCCACTGTCTGAACATAACACCCACTCATTGAGCCTCATCTGATGCCTCCCCAACTCCCCAGAAAATATACTGGTGCTCTGTGCACCTGCAATGCAGGCATCTGACAATTATGGTGCAAGCCTGTGAAACAAAAGGATAACCTGAGGTCAAGGTCTCTCCTCTGCTTAAGGAGAAACATCCCCTGGAGCAGCCCAGTGCCTCACTACCTGCTACGGCAGTTGTTCCCTACTCCAGTCTGGGACCCAACAGATTGCTATTATGGTAAACTCAGTAGCCTGTAGCTCTGTTCATAGGTTTTAGAAAGGCAGACTGTATGCTAAAAGCCCTACTTTGTAGAGTTTCTTTATACATACTTGTTAATGTAACCCTTATTTTATAAGTGAAACAAGTTCAAAACAGATTAATCTGATCCCTCAGCCTCATAGGTACCCTGTGCTGGGTGAGGAGATAACTGGTTTTGAGTTCCAAGAGCCAGATAGATTCAATTTATATCCTCTGATTCCCAAACTAAAAGGAGGTGTATAGTTTAAAATTTAAGATATTATAAAGTATGCTTTAACAGAGGCATAGTATAACTGTGTAGCAGACAGAATTTACTTTTTATCACTAAACACTGCATTAATGACTAATTAAAGAATCCCCTGAACTAGTTCATTTGCTAATAGAGTTAAGCTTTTAAACCGTAGTTTGGAAAACTAAGCTGTTATCTTGCAGCATATTAGAGAATACTGTGCAGCAGAAAAGCTATGCCAGTAGTAATAATAAGAGCGTTAAGTCCAGAGCCATTCTGGCAGTTACACTTAAAGCAGTTCTCAACACCACCTCAGGAAAATCAGATCTGGAGAATTAAATACTCCCCATAAAGCAAATGACAGAAGCGGTGCAGCTGTGGTAACAGGGGCACCACAGTGCAGGCTGCCGGGGGGAGAGGCTGCCTGTTGTAAGGAAAGGACTGAAATAACTGTCAGTGACCGCAATGAAAGACACTGCCTTTTCCAAAACCTTGCTTTACTGACTATGGATGTCACTTACACCAGAGCTCACAGGCTTAGTCTCAAGAGTTTAGGTGATTCCAGGGTATATTGTCAATTATTGCCCAGGTGGAAGGGCACAAGACGGGCATCACAGTTTGGATGTAGGACACGGACACTCATCCACCTCTCCACAAAACAATGGTAGCCTCAGTTGTAAAAAGGCCCTCAACTGGCAAGCTGAGCTATCTGCTCCTGGGCCCCGAGTAGCTTATTCCTAATCGTTACAGATTAAAAAGGGGAAAAAAATAAGGAAAGCAAAAGGAAAAATGCATTCTTCACTCCCTTGTAAAGGTAAAAGAGTAATCAGGTCATTTGCTTTGCACCTCTTGCCAAAAGTCCCACCACTAAAGCTGTGGGGCTACAGGCTTCTGCAGACCAGGTTTCTCACAGGAGAGCCCTCAGCCTACTTCTGCAAGGGTCATGGAGGGGTGGTGGGAAGCACCCGGGCTGGAGCCTGTCTGGTTCTCACAGTGACCTCTTGACAGATGGGAGATACCGACTTTCTTAATGCAGCTCTGCAAAGAAAGATACTTAAATTTTCGTCCTTTAACACAGAGACTTTCCATCTCAGCAAGCTCATCAGCACTCAGCTTATGAGCACCCGGCCCACCAGGCAGCAGCAGAATCAGCATTTGTTGACATTGCTGCCCAAACCCTGACTTCCCACCACCCCCACTCATCCCTTCTCCTTTGCACTTCTCCATCAGTTCCCATGCTGCCACACCACAGCCACGTAGCTTTCAATCTCTCACACCATTTTGATCTATCTGCCTGCAAAGGGCAGACTGTCTGACAACCTAAGCCACCAAAACCAGCTGCCTACTAAACATGTGCAGGTGTGATTTCTGAAAGATTTATAGCATGGCCAAGTTCAGATAGGTAGCTCAAGCACTTCGTTTCAAGACCTCTTCAAACTCCTGCTCCAGAATATGAGAACTTGCCAGTTAAGTAGCTCTCATCTACAGATCTACCTTCTTTCTGGAACTCAGAAATGGCTTAACTACTGTAACTTTACATCTTGTTGCTATAACTAACAATCTGACATCAGTTCTCCTTAATAACAGTGTAAAACAGAAGTAATCCCAGTCATTGAAATGAGCAGCAGTAATGAAATGAGGGTCATAAAATCCCCTTTTAGCCTTCATTTTTAACAGTAATTATATTCTTTTCAGAGGATAATCACTGCTTTCTAGAACTGAGCTTTTAATACTATTGCAAGATTTTAGTCTAGGGACTGGAATTTTTGAGACTTCATTTAGACTACAGAATACCCCTTATAGATAAAAGTATCATAAGGTAAGCATGACTTTAAGAATAAACTCGAAGCAGCCTTGTCACGGATGGAGTGATGCACTTCACTTATAAGAGAGAAATAGCAAAATATTTATTGATACAAAACAGCGACTTAACTAAGTTTGATAGTAAATGCAACGGTTTTAACAAGATTCGATGGCAAGGCACATGTGGTTACTTACTGCGTAGAGGACAGAACTGTCAGGTAGACCCTCATGTTGAATCAAGGTCCAGAAAGGACCCCCTTGCTTTCCAAACTCCTTCTAAGAGAGGAGTCTGGGTGCAGCTGGATCCAATCCTAGTCCCAGACTTGGACAACAGTTTGTGTCTAAAGGATTACATATACGCAACCAATCCTTTATATTACTTATCTGAGATTTCAAAGTTTAGCATGCCTCAGTCACTTACTGAGGATCTGTTGCAGCAAGGAATCTCTGAACCTTGAGGAGTAACCTTGAGCTGCATCCCTACTCAAGGGGAGATCCTGGTGTGCAGCCCACTGCCATGCGGGGGAGCTCAGCGGGCCCTGGGCTGTCCACTTTTTATCAAGTAAGATGATTGACCTATAGTCATATTTGCATACCAGGAAAACATCTAGGTCCCTATTCCAGACAGCATTTGGCTGCTATGTTGCCATGCATCCCGCTGGAGCAGGGCCAGGGAAGGAGCAGGGGGGACTGGGGAGCACACCACCACAAGCCCCCACACTCAGGAGCCTGGGACGTTTCATCCCACAAGCTCCCTTAGATCACAGGTTATTCAGGTGGGGTGCATGATGTATATAATCTGTAAAACAGCCTAAAGATATTCTGAACACAGTCAGTCAGACATGTAACAGCCTATTCACCGCTCTTTAAATCCTTAAATGAAATCAATTTCTCTTTCACAGTTCCATGCTGCAGCATCAGGAGCTCATGATTTCTCAGAGATGTACTGCCACTTGTCCTCGATTGCCTGTGGGGACTGGAAACTTTCCCATTTGTGAGCCAGAACGGTAAGATGAGGCAGGAGATTAAGGCCTTGCAAGACACATCAGAGCTGTGGCCATCTCTGATGATGCCCTGGTTCAATTAAAATACTGCTCATCTCGCTTGTGCAACTTACAGAACTGTTTCTGTTTTGCATTGTTGGATCTCACCTTGACACAGAGCTGAATCATGCTAAGATATTTGTAGTCCACAGAATAGATTTCTTCCTGACCTGAACTACAATTTGCCCTGTGAAGTGCAGGGTTGTTAAGCCTTGTAACATGCTAACGCATTCACTGACCTTTTATGATCTTTGCCTGGAGTGGAACTTGCCAGATTTGCTCACACCTAAGCATTGATCATTTGCTTTCACACAGAACAGGGCCTTGTCCCGATGTCTTTTGCACACAGTGGCGCAGAGAGTGCTAGCAAACCCTGTGAGGCACTTCAGTACAGAGCGAGGAGGAGGGCGGTACTGTGAGACGCTGATCCCCTTCTGCCCTTGTGGATCTTTCCCATCAATATCTCCTGAGACGCAGAGAAATTTCCAGCCTTTCACATTTTCTAAATGGCCAGCCTGTTTGTTTGGCTTAATCTGAAATAAAAGACATCTGACTGAAATACAAGGTTATTCTTTGTGTGTAAAAGACATAACAAGGAGCCTTTCATATTCTCTGGGGGTTAACACAGAGGATAATGGGTATCAGCACTACAGACTGTTTATGCTCTCTTAAGAGCATCTTCCACTGTGAATATAGTTTTATTATTCTACAAAGACATATACTGCCTGTCTACTTCTGACTCAGCCTTATTCCAGAACTAAACCTCTTAACAAGATGCCTTTGTGCAAAATGTCCTCTCTTTCACAGAGAGGAGGAGAGCCACACGAAGACTGTGCTGCTTCATATCACATCCCCAGACATCTGATCCTTTAAGCAAATTCCTCAGTGCCTTTCATTCTGCATGAGCATTCTTAATAAAATAAGCTCCACATTTTCAAGAACCAGGAATGAGAATCTTAAATTAAATAAATTGCCTGAAGAAAGACAATTTTTATGAACATGAGAACTGGAAGCAAATGTACTGGGCCAAACAGTCTTCCGATGCCGTTCATTTTGCTTCAGTAAGGATTAGCAATGCTCAGCAGCATTTTGGCTCAATATTTGCAGGTGTTATTTCAGTATTGTTGAGCCATGGCTATTCTGATCTGTGAACTGCACCTGTTATTTGTTTATCCCCTCTCAGCATGGATTGTCAATCATTCTACCATTTTGCAATGCGTAAACCAGATTCACTGGTGGTACAGATCTTGAACTAAGATTTACACTAGCCTTACTCCAAAATAGAAGATTTGTTTGATCACAGAATTATAGAGTGGTTTGGGTTGGAAGGGACCTTTAAAGGTCATCTAGTTCCAACCTCCCTGCAATGGACAGGGACATCTTTCAATAGATCTGGTTGCTTGTTCAAGGTCAACCTGACCTCAAACACTTCAAGTGATGGGGCAACCTCTTCTAGTGCTTCATCACCATTATTGCAAAAAAAATCTTCCTTACATCCAATCTAAACCTACCCTTTTCAGTTTAAAAGAGTTGCCCCTTGTCATGTCAGTACAGGTCCTGATAAAAAGTCTCTCTCCATCTTTCATGTAAGCC
The DNA here is from genome assembly GCA_013398815.1 of Ibidorhyncha struthersii. NCBI lineage: Eukaryota > Metazoa > Chordata > Aves > Charadriiformes > Charadriidae > Ibidorhyncha > Ibidorhyncha struthersii. The sequence continues at coordinate 88,429 of VZSZ01001967.1, read as the reverse complement.
CCCTTTGCATACTGAAGGCCACAGTAAGGTCTCCCTGGAGCCTTCTCTTCTCCAGGCTGAACAACCCCAACTCTCTCAGCCTGTCCTCATAGGAGAGGTGCTCCAGACCTCTGATCATCTTCATGGCCCTCCTCTGGGCCTGTTCCAACAGGTCCATGCTTTTCTTGTGCTGGGGAGCCCAGAGCTGGATGCAGGATGCCAAGTGGGGTCTCACAAGAGCATCATTTCATACACGGCCAATACAGAGATTTTTTTTTGTCAGTTTAACATCTTGAAAGCAATATCCATGGAAGAACTGTAGAACTGTTTCCCTATTGGATAAGTAAGTCACATTTCAGTGTATACGTAAAATCATGGCAATCAACATGATCAGAACACAAATTAAAACTTCACAAAAACAAGGGTATCCAATATTCAGCTATACATGATATCTTTTAAAACTTCAAGGATCTGTGGCTGATTTTTGGGATGCATTCCCTCACGTGTGTAGAAAATAGTTTGGGTTTTTTTCATTCAGGTGTGGTTTCGAGCATCTACCAACCAGTAGGGAGAGATCAAACCAAACAAAACTTGGTGGAGAGCTAGAGCCAGAATCGCAGATATGTGGTTGCCTTCTCTGTTCCAGCCATGGTAGGGATAGGAGCAGTATTCTGGCTTACTGTACACACATAAGGGTTTGTGTATATTTGTGTATTTATTGTATAAATTTGTGTATTTTGCATGAAAAGGCTAAAGGTTTGCTGGTAGTATAGTGGATTATCTTTCATTTACTGAAATGTATACTCAACTGCCAGTTAAAGATTCTGGCAAGTGCTGTCAAACAAGCAATTTCCTTTCACAGTAATGCTGTAATTAAAACCAGTGCTAGAGGGCATTCGGAACACAATGGGACTGCTTCTCCAATTTTAACAGAGATGTAAAGACGTAATTGAATGGAGGATTTTGTTCATCTGCAGTTAACATATATGGATTAAGTAAATTACACATTGGGGGTACATTGTGCGGCTGTGCACGCAAAGTGAGAGTGTAGTTCTACCCTGACATTCAACTGACATACATATGTGTGTTCTGCCACACTTCCCACTCTAACCACTTTTTTGCTACATCCCTTATGGTGACACTAGTAGTCATGGAGGCACAAAATAAGCAGTGGATGAAGAAGGCACGGAAGCAAGGCAGAGGGCTACCTCTTAAAGTGATTTTAACTCATACACCAGTAGGTAAAATGGCTACTCCAAAATAACAATTTTATCTTGTATTACCCTCTTAATATTTTTCATCTGTTTCTATTCTTCTCCTTTAGTTTTACACAACTTACTTCCAAAGCCTTGGCATGCCATTTTGCGTGGCAGTTCAAGCAGGTAGGGCATAGTGACAATATCAGCTCAAGGGGTGAGTCGAATTGGTGGTCATCACCTTCTCAGAAGGAGCTTAACTATGGTATCTACCTGTCAGAAAGCCGTGTCCTCTGCACTCCGCAGGATGGATGTGGCAACCTAAACAGAGTTCCCACAAAAACCTGCAGCCATCCAGGTCTCAGTCTGCAGAAAATGCCAGAGCCTTTCACTGGTAATCAATGGCAGTGGTGACAACAGCTGTGTGAGGTGTGGCCAGGTGGACGATCTGCTCAGCCTAGTGGCAGAGCTAAGAGAGGAAGTAGAAAGGTTAAGGAACCTCCGGGAGTCCGAGAAAGAGATAAGACTGGTGGAACCATCCTCTGCCCTCACTGAGACAGAAACAGGTACAGCCACCAGAAAAAAACACAAGATCAAGGGGATCCTGTGTCCTCCCTTGCCAGGCTGAAGGCAGTAGAGTAAAGGAGAGGAGTGAATGGAAGGAAGGCCATGCGCGGTGTGGCAGATGAACCACCTCCTCACCCACCTTGCCTTCCCAGGTACAAGGCTCTGGATGTGGAAGGCCAGCCAACGGATGATGTACATGATGGTCCATCTTCACCAGAGGTGTTGCCAAGGCCAGAAAGGCCTACGCCCCGTATCATCACCACCTCCACAAGGAAGAAAAGACAGGTTGTAGTTGTAGGCGACTCCCTTCTGAAGGGAACAGAGGGTCCAATGTGCTCGACAGACCCTCCTCTTAAGAAAGTATGCTGCCTCCCTAGGGTCTGGGTTAAGGACATCACTAGGAATCTTCCTAGCCTGGTATGGCCCTTGGACAACTAGCCATTACTGGTCTTCCCTGTGAGTGGTGATGAAGCTGCAACACATCTTCCAAGGGCAACCAAAGGCAACCTCGGGGCCTTGGGATGGCTGGTAAGGGAATCTGGCGCACAGATTATTTTTTCTTCTCTCCTTCCAGTCGCGGGCAGCAACACTGGAAGGAACAGACAGGCCCAGTCTATCAATACATGGTTCCATGCCTGATGTCACCAACACAATTTTGTGGGTTTTGATAATGGGATGGCCTACACGGCACCAGGCTTCTTTGTGTCACATGGGATTCACCTTTCTCAAAGGGGAAGACAGTCTTTGCTCACAAGCTGGTGGAGCTCATTGACAGAGCTTTAAACTAGTCTTCAAGGGGGAGAGGGATGATACCAGGCTTTCCTGTGACAAGCTGTGGGATGACACACCAAGGTTAGAGGGATGGGGTGCTGTTGAGGGCCCTCACCCTGTAGCTCTGAGACATGCTGGCTACACTGCAGCACGTTAAGTCCTACGGAGTTGAGCCAGGGGCTCCTGACGTAATAGGAGCCAAGAGTGAAACACCAGTGAAATACCTCAAAGGAATTAAGGTGTGTTCTTCTAAGGTGACACAGCCAACAGCCCAACTGAAGCGCGTCTACACCAATGCAGGTAGCACGGGCAACAAACAGGAGGAGCTGCAAGCTGATGCTGCTCGAAAAGCTGCTAGAAAGCTACAACTTAGTCACCATTACTGAAACTTGGCGGGACGAATCCCGTGACTGGAGTGCAGCTATTGATGGCTACAGGCTGTTCAGAAGAGACAGGCGACAAAGGAGGGGTGGAGACATTGCCCTCTACATCAAGAAATAAATAGAGTGTGAAGAGCTGTCTCTGAAGAATAGCCATAAGTAGATTGAAAGCTTATGGGTAAGAATTAGAGACTGAGGCAACAAAGGGAACCTTGTGGTTCATGTCTGCTACAGGCCACTCAATCAAGGGGAGCCTATTGACGAAGCCTTGTCACTCCAGCTACAAGAGGTATCATGCTCGCAGGCTCTTGTCCTGCTGGGGGACTTCAACCATCCCAACATCTGCTGGAAAAGTAGCATGAGAAGCTGTAGGCAATCCGGGAGACTCCTGGAGGGCATTAAGGATAACTTCTTCAGCCACCTAATAGACAGCCCTACCAGAGGGGGTGTGATACTGGACCTGGTGGTCACCAACACAAGTGAGCTAATCGGTGACGTCAAGACCGGAGGCAGCCTGGGCTGCAGTGATCATGCACCAGTGGAGTTCACAGTCCTGAGGGATACAGGTCAGGCAAAGTATGAAATCAGGACCCTGCATTTTAGGAAAGCAAACTTCCAGCTCTTCAAGGAGTTAGTCAATAGGACCCCTTGGGAAAGTGCCCACAGGGACAAGGGAGCAGAACAGAGCTGGCAGATCTTTCAGGATGCTTTCCATGTAGCACAAGAGCTCTCAGTCCCCAGGTATAAGAAATTAGGAGAGGAAGGCCAGAAACCAGCATGGCTGAGTCAAGACCTACTGGTCAAACTAAAGGACAAGAAGGAAATGCACAGCAGTGGAAGCAGGGACAAGTATCCTGGGAAGAGTGTAGGGATTCTGCCTGGTTGTGTAGGGATGCGGTCAGGAAGGCCAAGGTGCAGATGGAGCTGAACTTGGCAAGTGATGCAAGGAATAAGAAGAGCTTCTACAGCTTCTGTCAGCCAGAAAAGGAAGGTCAAAGAAAGCATACTCCACCCAATGAACACGAGTGGCAAACTGATAACAATGGACAAGGAGAAGGCTGAGGTATCCAACAACTTTTTTACCTCAGTCTTCACCAGCAACCTTTCTCCCCACACCTCTCGAGTGGATGGACCACAAGACGGGGACTAGGGGAGCAAAGTCCCTCCCATTGTAAGAGAATATCAGGTTCGTGATCACCTGAGGAACCTGAACATACAGAAGTCTCTGGGACCTGATGAGATTCATCCCAAAGTCCTAAAGGAATTGGCTGGTGTAGTTGCCAAGCCACTCTCCAAAATATTTGAAAAGTCATGGCA
>VZSZ01001967.1:41765-63421 GCA_013398815.1 Ibidorhyncha struthersii | reverse complement strand
CCCCCCGCCCCATTCCCGGCGACAGCCTATTGGCAGCGCGGCCACGCGGAGGCGGCGTGATCAGGCCGGCCCCGCCCCCGCCTCTCCCGGGTGCATCCTCCTCTGGGGAGCTGGAGCCGCGGCCGCGGCCCGGGGTGGCTTTTTTCACCCGAAAAAGCCAAAAATGGTGGGTTCCGGCGAAGGACTGGCTGGGGGCAAAGGGATTTCAGCTTGCCTCGCCGAGGTTTCCTGCACGGACAGCCGTGGGTGGGCGGGGAGGCAGACAGACAGACGGACGGAACGTCCTACACCAGCTTGCCCGCGTTATTTTTCCCCGTGCGGTTGCTGCTGCGGAGCGCGGACGGTTGTCCCAAAAAGTAATCTGTACAAGCGCATGGGAGACCCAAAGTAGCAATCCACCGTCATGATGAATTTCAGGCGACATTTCACAGCGCCCAAACGTCTTCGTGTTTTCGGTGAAATCCTCTCCTCGTAGAGGGGCAGGATCCCTACTTTCCCTAAGGTGCACGGTTCCCCAGGCAGCCCACTGCAGGCAAATTGCCATTTTTGGATTTCACAGAAAAGGGATAAAACCAGGAGAGCCGTGAAACTTCACTAATTCCACAGAACGGGTAGAACTGGGACTTAACCTTTAGGTCTGCCAAATCCTACGCTGATATCCCTAAATACTAAACCATTCTTTCCACAGATACCTCATTGTAAGTTCATTGAAAACACAGAGTTAATACAATTAAACTTGTAACCAAAGGAAAGGCTTCAGCACATCCAATTTCTTCTGGTTTTGTGACACACACTGGTTTACAACCAGTTTTCAGAATTCATTTTAAAGGCAGTAGCAGCAAATGACTTTTGACAAAACAAGCCAGTAAGTATTGACTGAAAACAGATGGGCTTTACAGACTCCTGCGATTTTCAAGTGTCTTGGACAAGATTCATGATTCTCATACGTAGCTGCATAGAGCAGAGCTCTTGAACACCTCTGTCTGCCCAGCGTTACCCACAATGCTGACCCTACTTTAGTCCCGTGCATGTTCACTAAGTTTACCATCAGCGTTAATCACCTGTATACCAAATCGGCACTTTTTTTTCAGAAATAACATCCATTATTTTGTGAATACAGAGATTTATATAAAGAAGGTCATTATTCATTACAAATTATTTCACTGAAGAAATACTGACTACTTGAATTTGTTCCTTTTCCTGTCAAGACAGGTGATACCTAGAACAATAAAAAGAACTTACAGATTACAGCATGATCTGGTACTTAGTCAATAGATTTTCATCTTATGCATGTTACTTTGATTAAAAGACTGTAAACAGAGATGGTGGCTTTAGAGCGAAGATAACCTTCATTTCAGTAATGGCTATAGCTTAAGAAAAACCCACCAAACTCGCTTCCAGACACCGGGACCCTCCTCAGTTCTAACGAGATAATAGCAAACTTCATGGGCGTTACAAGCTGGATACATTATCTTCAAAACACTGAGGTATTTTTAAAGTATGTCTCAGACCACAACAACCAGAACAACTACAATACTTCTAATTATTAAAATGAGTTCTAATTAAATAGAAGCCTCAACTGAAATGCTCAGTAACAACACAGATGTGACTACAACGTAATTATTTTCACTAGGGTCTCAGACAGAAACAGGCTTAAGAGATACGGGCTTTTCTCAATATTAGACCCAGACTACCTATGTGTGCCTGGAGAGGCAGCTTTGACCTCCAGCCTGCTGGGGCGAAACGTATCCAGGGTAGGAAGGGGTGGTGGAAGCAGTCAGAAACAGTTTAGGTTGGTGTTTCAGGTGAGGAAGCGTGGCCACTGCTACAGAAAGGGCTTTGACACCCCAACAGGATCAGTCTTGAATCCTAACTGTGTGGCACAAAACACAAGGCAAATTAAAATTTTGGAATTAAAAGGGTAGTTCAGACCTCTGGCACAAAGAGCTAGAACACAAAAATAGAAACTAGGCAAGCCGGTCCTGGTATCGGCTCAGAGCATGGGGAGCAAATATCAGGTATTGTAGTTTTTTAGCTCAGGAAAGTCCCATTCTGACCAGAACAGTTGAAAATAGCAGCTCCCATGAGATCAGAGGACAACCGTGCTGGAAGCCTTGCCACCCAGAGCCTTAGAAAATCCATTTCACATTGCGCATTGATGGGGAGTAAATAAAATTGATAAGGACGTATAAACCAGAAAGTTTCCCGGACACAGAACAGTCCATTTTTGCTACCCATGCAAGGGATTATTATGCTTTTGCCGTTGGAGAGAATGAAGAGGAAGAGCACAGGTCATGTCAGGTTTTTTTCTATTGAATTGAAATTTATCCTGTTTTAATATTTTGCTACCAGCAGTTATGACTTAATATCTTTATTACATCAAACACCATAAAATCATTAAATCAACACTCAGTCATCCAATATAAAATACAAGCTTTCAAAACCAGGACTTCCAGGAACGCTTCTGGCTTTTAGCATTTGACAGAGACCTGACCCTTCAAGTGCCACAAATCCCTGCAGATGAACATGAATTTGCATAATTAACACAAAAGCAGAGCACGCTGTATTTACTATGATGCATAACTGGAAAAAAAAAACAAAACAAAACATAAAAAAAAAATCAGAGAAAGTGTAATATTTAAATGAAGTTTCAGAGTTTTCAGTGAACTTTTGTTGGGTTCATCGTGACTTCATGTTGCACTGGACAAAAACCTTCATCGACTACTGCTGGAAAAGGATCAGCTCACTCAAGGAGAGCAAGCGTACACGAGTTCTCTGTTTGGTACAATCACTGACAAACTGACGTCATTATTAAAAGACAAATAATGCTGACTACATAACAAGCTGGCAGCTGCTTCAGGAGGTGGCTGGGATGGCTGGTCCAGCAAACTAGCGAGACTAGCAGATTTTGGTGGGACTTAAAACAAAATGCAGGTAGTTCAGACAAGAGTTTGGGGTTACTTTGTTTTTCAGAGATCTGGCTCCAAATATTGCAATTATGAAGTGCAAAAAGTAATTCATGGGAAGCCCAAGTGAAGAGGAAAAAAAATGCTTGGGTTTTATAAGTAAACAGTAACATGTTCTCTAGCAAATAGCTGGCCTATTGATTTCAGGCTTTTATGTCAAACAAGAACACAGACAAATACGTAAAACATTAACTAATAGCAAGAGGTTGAAACAGTTTATATCCAAACTCAGGGTAAAATGGTTTCATAATCATTTAAAATGTGTGTCACAAAAATATTTTTTAAATTTTTATGACAATACTTTATTCTTAAATCTACATATGAAATAATTGTTGTTTACATATAAAAAATATTTTTCAGAAATGCATTTTTAAATTGTTAGTGTAAACCTTGAAACTCCTGAAATATGCATGACAGCCTTAAAAAATACTTCTCCCCCAGGTAACTTACATCCATTATCTCTACTGACTTCAGATCCAACATTCAGCTATATGTAAAGTGTGCGCTCCAGATTCTCACAGTGAGTGCTACACAACAGCACCAGTGACAAGATGGAGAATTCTTCATGTTTCTGATTTAAAAAAAATAAAAATGGTTAAGTACTAATCCCACTGAAAGAAACTGTGTCCAACTAAGTTATATACTGCAAGGTCATTTTTGCTTTAAATGAAGATTTTGGACGTGATTCATACACATATTGGTAGCATTTAACATAGAAGGTATTTATGCCACCTACTCATAGGCATACAATACATAAAGCGTTTTAAGTTCCTTATGGTATTTTTAGGGACAAATAATAGATTTGTAACTCCTAACCTCACAAATCCGGACAGTTTTGAATTAATAATTCCATCCACCATTTCATTGTGATTAGCTTTAGAGTTTTCGTTTTAAAAAGGGGAACACATAGAATTTTAATGCTGAAGAAACTGACTGCGTGTAATTGTTCAATTAAACCAAAATCAAGCAAAGAATCATGACTGAAGCAATAGACCTCAAATGTTTGGGAGAATACCTAAAAAATTGCATAGATTAATATATTACCTGCTATTATTCTGAAGTGACAAAGTCTGTATAAATAATGTACTTTCATTGTGCAATTACTTGTGCAATATTGCAATAGCTAAGGTAATCTCGTGCCATTTGCTCAGTAGAAAATTTCCACTTGAGGATTCATGAGTTTGTTCATCATTGTCAAGCAATTGGACTCAGGAATTTCTACAGATCTCCTGTGTTCCAGAACTCTCATGACAAATGACAGAGTAAGAAGAAAGCTACACAGTATTTCACCCCCCCAGTTTAGCCCAAATCATCTTGCCTAATCCCTGTACGCGAAAAGTGTCTTCTGTTGCTGCATCACCCTCTGTCCCCTTCAGTCTATAGATGGAATACACATTGCCAAGAAAGAGTCCATATCAAACAGGTTAAAATATTTTGATCATTCAAAATCTCAGCTAACACTGTAAATAGTGAAATAAAGGCAAAATATTTAAATTTTATGTTTTTTAAAAAGGCAGCTTTTCATGATTGCTGCACAATGTGATGAGTTTTCAACATTTGAACTTCTCATAAAGATAAGCATTGTATGTCTGATTCTGCTACCTAATCTGCCAGAAATAGCTACTGCAATTTCAGAAATTTCTTTTAAATCAGCATTGACACAAGCACGTGTGTGTGAAAAAAAGTCATAGAAAGAAGTTATTTTAAGGAAATAAAATTGACAGGTTCATTCAAAAGCAAAATTCACTCCCATTGTTGACCAAATGACCTAGGCTTAAACCCTAAACTAACAGTTTAGGTTGTTTCATTCTTCCAAAATGCAAGTTTTATGCTGCTTAAAACACTTCTCCTAAAATTTGCTTAAATGTTTAACATCTTCCTTATCTCTACAGCCCTTCCTAGTAAGTTTAATTTTACACAACTTCCATTTATATACAAAACAGTAATTAGTGAAGGAAACTAATAATTATATTATTATTATATTAGGCTCTTGACTGATTGTCTTCTGGCACTCAGGCAAGTGTACAAATGTAAGGAAATATACTGCTCTATTTTTCAGAGCCAGCGTGAAGCGCATCTTATTATTATTCCTGGTGCAAAACAATACACTTTTCTGTGCCACATGAGGCAAATCAAGATCTATGTTACTCTGTGCCATAATTCAGAAGCTGCAAACCAGCTGCCTGTGCAAAAGGACAGGAACAAGAAGCTAGGGGACAAACCCCAGGAGTTTTAAAACAATGATATTCTTTTAGTTTTATGTTCTCACATTTCTCTAGGTCCTGAAAGCAACCTAATTGAGTTGGACTAGACATCCCCCAGAGGTCCCCTCCAACGTGTATTATTCTATGATCTGTAGTCATACCAATAAAGAAGAATGGCTATATTTAAATACTTCTTTTAGAGATATTTCTGGGCTCATTTTTGAATCTGAAACTTCCACTACCTTTGGGAATGTCATACCCACACACTGTTAGGCATGAATTAATGTTTGCCCTAAAACCATTTTTTCCACTTCTATTGCAATACACTGGAAATAAACGCTAAAAAATATTTTGTACTATAATTAATTTTATTAGCTCAAAACAATTTATACTCTATAATGAAATCTGTGATACACAATAAAATCCATATTCCAGGAACCCTTTTTACGTAGTACAAACTGAAGGGTACCACTCTACCAGTGCACCACATGTTTCCAAAAATAAAAATCTAGTGACAAGTGATGCAGCCATCAAACAGGAATACTAAACAGCATGCTGTGCTTTAAAAGGTTACAAAGCCTACATTACTTTAAAAAAAAAATAAAATCACAAACTATACTGAGGCATTGAAAATCTATTTTTAATCTTGTGAGTGTAAGGAACAGTCCAAACTTTTTAGAACCGTTTCAAATGCTGCTAACACTTTGGATACTTTCCTGTATTTCGGAGCCAGATCCTACAGTATCAGTTCCAGAGCGGTTTACTATCTGCAGCCTGCTTTGGTCTCCTCTTGCTCCATCAGTTGGAATTGCTGTTTCATTTGCTCTAGGGATGTATTTCTTTGAGGAACAATTTTTGCCTTTTTCACCAGAAGCACCACTGGATATTCTGCTACCATTACTTTTAATATGTACACTGGAATCAGAAAATGAAGGCAGACTGGTAACCAATTGCCTTGCTGAGTGATATCCTTTTGCTTGTTCATTTTGTTTGACTCTCCTCTCAGAGAATGCTGGAGTACTATTTTGAGGCTTATCCTCTTTATTTTGGTTAATTGCTTGAGCTTCGTTTTCCTCCCGTGAGCCTGGCTGGTACTGTTGCCCAGCAGTCTGACGTTCTTGTATTTCTCTAAGAGCAGAGAAGGAATTATTCACGACCATCTGGGATTGAAACGTGCCAGGAAGAGAAACTTGGATGTCCCCAGCTCTGTTCTGAAATAAGAGATTACAATGAAGATACTGATGCAACTAGAGAAAAAAAAATAATCCAGTACTGCAACTGCCTTATACTGAAATCTGCATAGCAAAATAAAGTCTTTACATAATACAGAAAAGTTTCAGAGATAATAGCAATCACACAACCTTTATTACCCTTCAAAGCAAGCAAGTTTCAGAAAATTGCTAGGGTGGTGATGACACAGAGTAGGTATATTACAGTTTCACATCTAGCTTGAACTTTATACTACAGAAATGCGTCAGTTATACTGAAGCAGCCAAAGCCCAATCATGTTTATCATTCTGAAATACCTGCAATTCATTACGTTTGCTCAGTTCACAGTAGCGTGGTCCCACTAGTCCACCCCACAATACCTAGCTGTTACAAGAATCCAAACTAACCAATACTAGGAGATAAGCATGACAGTAGTATAACTGTTGGTTGAAGCTTTTTGTAATCATCCTTTGTCATTTATACTTAAAAAACACTTTAAGCTCAGGCTTCTAAATGTAGCTGAATTACAAAAATGATGATTCAAACAAACTGCATGAACAAGTTAATGCCACAGTGCAGAAGAGGCCATCAGCTGAAAACACTGCGGCAAGCCAAACTACAACAATTGTCAAAGAACCTACAATAAGAATTGCTCTATCACTCCAAATAATTTTAGCAGATTCAAAGTGCAAAACTGGAAATTGCTTTCCACACCATTAAAAAAACCCAACACTTTTTACCATCGTGTTTTAGAAGCTCTTGGTGTTCTTGAGAAATTTGGAACACTTAATGGAGAAGACATTGGGTATGAGAAACATACTGGAATGCAGAATGATTCTTAGCATGACAGTTTTATCCAGCTTGGACAAGGTTGTAAGCTGCCAGTATCTTAATTTTTAATTGCCTTAGAAACTTAAGCCTGGTTTGTTTGGGTTTTTTTTTGTCGTTTTTCTTTTAAAGGGAATTTGAGTCTTCCTTGAAAAATTCAGAAGGTTTTCTACGTATTGGCTTCAGAGTAGAAACTAAACCCTTAAACCTTGTTAGTAGTGCACGTTTGTAGTTGCCTGAAATTCACAGCCTAGCCCACGTAGAACTCTAACAGGACTGGACATATACACTGCAATTACTTAAAAGAAAATCTGTGCTTTTCAATAGGTGTATTGTACTACCCTCTACTATCAGACTAAGTTTTCTTAAACCACTATACATCATTACTAAATGTTTCTAAAAGACCTAGTCATGGTATTTTTCCATTTTTAATGGATACATACAACTATTGGAACTTCATATTTCAGAATAAGAAAGAACATAATTACCACCAACACCTTCTTTAGTACATTACAAAATACTATGGTTTCTGTTCCAAATGGTAATCACTTAAAAAACTTACATTAATCATTGAATTATTATGATCTGTATAAATACAGCTACAGCAAAAGACCGCAATAATAACTTCATGGGTCATTTGGTAATCATTACTTTCAGTCATAGGGGGATAACGGCTGAAAAATACAGTAAATAGCATCAAGTACATTGCCACTAGCATTCCTTCTATAGACTTACTTTGCTATTCTGGGTATGTTCTTGTCTTTCTTCCTCAAAAGACTTCTCCTTTAGTATGTTAGCAGACTTACTGAGAGTAGAATTCATTTGTGGATGCCCCAAAAGACCAAAATCTGACTGGTCTATCCCAGCTAATACAGCAAGTTGTCCAAGTCTGTAAAATAAAGTTTAATAGAAAATTACACAAAGAGTTCTTAGCCTGTGAAAGACCTACACGTTCAAAACCAGAAGAAACAACAAAATCTGTTTGAAGCATTGAAGACAGAACATAACAGAAAAACTGGGAAGCCCAAAACAGGTTAATAAAGATGAAAATAAGTAGCTACAGGTATTTTTTCCTATCTTTTCATATTAGCCTGCAGGTTCAAAACTGTCAGTCTTCACTCAGTGTTATGAGGCTAAGAATGAAGTTCTCCCAGTTAGCATTGATCTCAGAGCAGGTTGCTGGCAAGCAGATTCCCTGTCAGGCAGAACAAAGATTAAAACCTTTGTCATTCAACCACAAGATTGGTGCACATCTCCCAAACTAGCATAATCTCTTAACAGCCAAATCCAATTAAATACCTCACAAATACAGTCATGTTGTTTCACCTGCCAGCTTACAAGTTGGCCAAACCTACCACTTGGGTGTTTTAAGCCTCAAGAAGTAAGAAGTTGCAGCCATCAACTGATACCACAGCTTACTGAGAAGAACAGTCTTTGTGACTGGGAACCTGTATCTTTCAGAGCAGCTCCCTATTACCATGAATAGATGCAAGGCCCATCTGAAAAAATTATTTTTTATGTCATAAAAAAGCATTTTTCCGTTCCTCCAGAGTCTGAAATTAATTCTTGAAGTAATGACAACTCTACAAATGGATTGGCACAAAATCAGAACACAGCCTAGGGGTGACCTTTACATTAAGTTACATTATTACAGTTTGGAGGTGGATGGAAGCAGGAGGCATAGAGGGCAAATAAAATCTTTTGTGGTCTTCTATGAACATGCAGCGTAGACTACAATATATCTTCATATCATTCCTTCATTCTCATGGATGATATTGCCATGCCCGGCTACATAATAAAGCAGGTTTGAAAACTTAGGCTGAAATTCTCTGACAAACAGGAAGGATGAACCATCCTCTGAGAGACTGCAGGTACAGTGGTAGAGCCTTACGACAAACTTTCATCAATACTCTCTAAAATATTTCAAGTAATAATAAATAAGCCAGAATTTAAATACAGAGGCCAGATTCAACTAGATTTCTGTACTTCAATTAGGCAAAGGGGCCCAAGGCAACAGGACACTTTCTGAAGCCAGTTCAACTGCATTTTGAGCCTTTCATACCATGGGAATGCTAAGAGCTACAGGTGACCCAATAAAGACTTGGAAACATGCTTTAATAGAAGCTTTCCTCTTCCTTTGGAATGGGTTTCTTGAAAGCCTTTTCCAAGGACAGACACATGGATTCAGCTGGACAGTGCTTGGATCATGTTCTTCCCACTGAGGAAAGACTGAACAGTAGGTACACAGTTAATTTTTCTTCCTTTGCTCTTTGCGAGTACAGTCCTAGAGATCTGGGGGGAGAAGCCAGCATACATTGGGAGGATAAATTTGGAAAGAGATCTCAGCAGAAACAGTAAGACTTAAGTAAAGTGACAACCTACCCAGCATCTTTAAGGAGGTCTAAAAAAGCATGAAACTTCTTGAAAGAATTCTCAATGCTGCCTAGAACACCTTCATCTTCCAAAATCATGTTGGTTACTGACTGCGCATGAAGAACCTCAGATAAGGAGATATTTAGATTCTTTAATCTTGCATTTTCAATTTCCAGCTATGGGGGGAAAAAAAAAAAAAAACAGAAATATTAAGGGCATTGTTACATTGAGCTCTGTGCAGATTTGTTTATCCATACCTGCAATTCTATGCTACCATAGCGAAATTGCTGCAGGCACTCAAAACTGCTGGCTCAGCACTGTCTTCGGTATGTACAGAATGTTGCAGAGCAAGTGCAAGCAAAAAAATTAGCTTTCATGTTATTTTGCATGTATTATATGACACACTAACACCAAAGAATTTATTTTACTAGTAAAATGAAGGCCAATGGTCTCCTTATATTTGTCCCTCTGTATCAGAGGGAATGCATACTACTGCATGTCTCCCCTGCACTGTGCATCCCAAAATTGAAAGTTTAAGATGATCCAATTTTTCTCCACATCGAACATCAAATCAAATTAATGACAAACTGAAAGTTAAATGATAACTGTAGGATATACACGATTTTGTGTTTGAGGGAAACATTAACTCAGACACTCATTTAAGATTACAGCTTTGCAATCACTGCTACCACAGGCTTGCTTTCTTTCATCTTTTATGAAGATAAAAAACTATGGATCTGTGTAGTGCACTGTAGTTGTTAAACTAGCATCAAAATGAACAATTTTACAGACTACTGGTACTCAGTTTATCCCTTCTCCTGAGACATGGTGCTAGGTCTACAGACTCTAGCATGACAGAGGAAGATTTCTTGCAGTGGGTATATTTAGCCTAAAAACCATTTAAGTATCCAAACAACAGATATCCAGCAGAAACCACTGGTTACAGGTGGATGGGGATGGCCGCACCGGAGGACAACAATGAACTTTGTACAGCGCTGATTCCTTTGTGGATATCTGCTCCCTGTACTGTGGGGCACCACTTGTTGCATAAGTTCCAAAGGGTACCATCACTTTCATTCCATTCCAGATCACATCTAAGAACCAAATCCATTCATTTACACCATCTTAAAAGCAACTCTATTACAAGATATTCTGCTTATTGATGCAGAAGGATCTTTTTAGGTCAGCAACAATGGATGGAGGGGAAATGGACCTCACAATTTAACTGTGACAAGTTGTTAGTTTGGTTCTGTCATAATGCAAAACTGCGCTTCACAACAACTGACGGCTATGGCCAACATGCTATGCAGAAAGCCATCTGACATTTTTATTGCCTGCAGAAACAAAACTTAAAAAATCAAAGGGACAGAATAAGCCAAATTAAACAACATTTGCAACAAACAGCTTTTCAGTGCAAGTAATGATAAAGAAGGTGGGAGACCTCAAAGAGCCATCCAACTGCTGCAAATTGCAAACAGATTTAATCACTTTCTCAAGAAAAGCAAACATCAGGATGCCCCAGATCGTAAGTAATACACCAAATGAATGAAACACATTTAAAGAGTAGCTTGACCCAGAGTTCAAGGCTCTGGAATAGTATCAGGAGAACAAACACACATTACTAAACGCAGATTTCATCACTGCCCTTAGGCTAGTGAATGATCCATGTGACTTTGAACTGAAACTCTGGAAGCTACCACATTAGAGGTCATTGATAATTACTCCTAATTAAGCAAATGGATAGTTCAATTGGTGCCTCCTTTAAAAGTAAAGATGATTAACAGTTAAGTATCATTACCTCCATTATCCGTTCCTCAGCCTTTACTCTGGCTCTTTGTTCTTCTTTTAATTTCTCCATGCATTCTTCCAGCTCAAACTATCATAACACAGATAAACTATCATGAAATTTACCTCAAAATGTCAGATCAACATGCAATATTATACAAAAACTCAACATGTCCAATTAACAACTAGCACATGGCATTTCAAGCAATAACATATCTTCTACGAAAATACACCACAGAGATCTACTAGTACATAACTCTAGGATGCAAAAAATTAGCACAGGAAAGTGGAAATAAGTGTGATGCACTTAACACATTTGCAATATAGCAATAGATAACATGAGATTATAGCACAAGTCTCTTGGGCCTATGACATTATCATCAGGAATGTATACTTCCTCTTCTTCCCCTTTGCCTTTTCCAACCTCATTTTTAATTAAATACAACTACCTCATCAAAAACTCAAACTGGGTTCTAAAAATATCCTTAGTAGCCATACCTAGATTTTCAGAATGTATTCTTCATCCAGGATTTTATTCCTTATTACTGCAGTAGGAACACAAGATTCTGAACTGTAAGAACTGTACTCTTTCCAGTTGGTTTCACTTAGTTCTTCAACAGAAAAAGTGATTTTTTTACCATCCCACACTGTTTAAGCAAGTTAAGCAGCTTAGTGCTGAATTAACAACAAAAACAAACCCAAACACCTAACAAGTATATTCTAGTCTTATTCACGAGATGCCTACACTTGTATTTTAATTTTTAGTTTGAAGTAGTGAATCTCTCAGCTTCAGTGAACAGAAGTCAGGATTTGATAAGCAATTACCGTGTTTTCTCATACGATAGCAGTGCATTGCCATCTTTAATTACAGCATCTGAAGTGGAAGAACAAATAGGAATTTTTGTTCTTGCATGCCTTAACGCAGTCCTCTGGTTCCAAAGGTGAAAACTGTTAAAATTATCAAGCTACTTTCTTTTTCAGAGGGTAACCCATATGAATTAACAGTATACAAAGCTTTTTCATTTCTCTATACACATTGTATACAGGCACATATATGTAACACAGGACGCTGCTTTTTGTACACACCTTTTCAATCCATTCTACAGAGGAGCAAAGATCCAAATAGTACTGAAATCCTTCGTTTACTATCAAAAGCTTATTCAAGAGCATACTACTGCACTTCATACAAGCAATCAACTGGGAAGACTGGTGTGGAACAGAATGCATAGCAAAACTAGTCCTTTTACAAATGCAAAGAGGTCCTCACAAGTCTTGTAGGATGCGAGGGACTTTTGCATCTGATTCAAAGATGCAGGTTCTAAAATATTCTAGATATAGCCCTCACAGTGACAATCACTCAAGAGTAAAGTTATGGGTCTGCCACTGCTGTGTAGTGGTCCACACCTAAGATCCCTAGACTAGCACCAACCGAGCTATCACTGGAACTAGAGAGCTAGTCATTTCTTTATCATCAGAACACACAAGAAAGACTCTCAGAGGTCAGAAGGTATAGAGAAACCACATTTCAAAGACAGTATTTGGGAAGAGATTTAACAGTACCTAACTGCCATGATGTAACAAAATCACCTCCAAGCATGGGGTGGGGCGTGGGGGAAATCTCTAAGGAGAACCCTCAACAAATACCACAATCTCACTGCAATCTACCTCAGAACATGTGGAAATAATAGGAGCTAGAAACCCTTTTTTAGATATAGAGGCACAGCACAGAAAGTAGTGACTGTAATGTTCTACACTCATAACTTGACATGTAAAATTGAAGTCCTGTAACCTAGCTTTGAAGATCAATCACAGGTACCACAGACTTGAAGAATTCTTACGGTTCCCTTTATAGTGTGTGTGCATACATGTATATAAGTATTTTAAAGTTTCTAGGGTGCAGGGTTTTTTGGCAAGCAACTCTAGTTTAGAAACCTTAGTTCTATAGTATTTTTGTTGTGCACAGATTTTAGACAATTCTAAAGGTGATAGCACTGACCATTTTCTTCAAATTGCTGGTTTGTATTTTCAAAGGGCAAAGGCTTAGCAAACAGTTAAATTATCAAGAATTTTTAAACAGAAATTTGGAGGTTTTGTAGTTTTGTTTAAACTTCATTTATCACAGTGTAGATGTACACAGTATTTGACGGTTATGGGCTGACTTCTCAAAAAAAACCTGACAAACACTGCAGGTACATCTCCTCATACGCAGTATCAGAAGCCTACATTTAAAGGAAGATGCCTTGCACCTGTGCAAACATATTTGTCACCATTAAATTAAAAGTATATGTACGCTTTATTATCTGATTTGCTTTTGAGAAATTCACTAGCTTACATGATCCTCTAGTCTTGGTGCAGAAAAAATTATTAAAACAGATCAGAGTTGCTAAATGTACATCCAAGCTACAACTGAGCTTTCTAGTAGTGTAGTCCAGTAAGACAGCACTGACAGTCTTTAAGATGAAGTTGAATAGCAAATATATCTGTAGCCCTCAGAATTTCTGTATGCAATATGACTACTCAAAACTTAAAGGTATAAAACTGAAGTTTAAAAAAATAAAAATATAGAAAGACTTTAGTAACTAATTAGCCATGCTTTTCTACTTGATTACATTGTCGTCTTTATTTTTTAAAAAGTTATAGTGCAATCTTTACTTCTACGTAATTCACATAGTATTAGTGTGTAGAAGAGTTACCCTGCAGTCTGTATTAAAGGTGAAGTTCACCATTTATATCCCTAGTTTAAATTTCAAAATCTGTGAGTTTCCTCAACTACATTCTTCATCAGAGACTATTCTGACATTTCAGATTTCCTCTAGTGGAAGGAAAGAATATTTTTATCGCTTCTTCTTTTTCATTTAAGCAGAAATTAAGCTTTTCGTTAGCCAAGGGATTTTTTTAAAAGAATGAAAACACAACTGATACTGTTTCACTAAGTAGTATGCCTAAAGCTCCTTTTTGAGCAGAAGGATGCAGAGAAGTTCTCAATGACTTGCATACTAAAGTCAAAATCTGGTCATTTAGTCACACCAAGGGATATTTGGGGAGAACTTTTTTGGCATGGTGGCAGTTTAAGGAGTTCCCACCTCTTACTACTGATTCCCACTCTGCAGTCCCATCATTGTTCTAGCACAGCTGGTTGTCCCACTTTAATGAAAGGCTGTCCCAAGGCCTGCTACAAACAAATACACTGGGTTACTTTTCAGCTAGATCAGTTTCTCAAGTCAGCTCCCCACTCAAGCAGCTCTGCAGTAAGAGCTGTTTAATGACAGCACCTAAGCCCAATTAATGCAGATTAAAAGGGTCCTCCACTTCCCCTCTGACGTTATCAGCCAGAGACTTTTGCTACTTACCATGCTCCAGTTCTGGAACGTACCCAATCACATAAGCCAATGTAAGTCATTATGATGGCTGAAAACTAACATGGAAAAATATCACAGAATGGTTGAGGTTGGAAGGGACCTCTGGAAAAATATCACATAATCACAGAATGGTTGAGGTTGGAAGGGACCTCTGGAAGCTACCTGGTACAACCCCCTGCTGAAGCAGGGCCACCTACAACAAGCTGCCCAGTACTATGTCTAGATATTTTTTTTTAATATCTCTTAAGGAGGGAGACTCCACAACCTCTCTAGGCAACCTGTGCCAGTGCTCAGTCGCCCTCACAGTGGAAAAGTATTTCCTGATGCTCAAGAGGGACCTCCTGTGTTTCCTTGTGTGCCCACTGCCTCTTGTCCTGTCACTGGGCACCAAAGAAAAAAGCCTGGCTTTTTCCTCTTTGCACCCTCCCTTCTGGTATTTATATACATTAATACAGTCCTCCCAAGCCTTCTCTGCTACATGCTAAACAGCCCCAGCTCTCTCAGCCTTTCCTCATAGGAGTGATGCTCCAGTCACTTAACCATTCTTGTGGCTCATTGTTAGACTTTCTCCACCATGCCTATGTACCTCATGTACTAGGGAGACCAGAACCAGAGCCAGCACTCCAGGTATGGCCTCACCAGCACTGAATACAGGGGAAAGATCACCTCCCTCCACCCGCTGTCAACACTCCTCCTAATGCACCCAGGGTGCCATTTGCCTTCTTTGCCGCAAGGGCACATTGCTGGCTCGTGTTCAACTTCATGTACACCGTGACCCCCAGGGCCTTTTCTGCAACACTGCTTTCCAAATGGTCTGCCCACAACATATATTTGTGTTGTTCTTCCCCAGGTGCAGAACTTCCACTTCTCCTTGTTGAACTACATGAGTTTTCTCCACATTAGCAAGCTGAATCAACTTGCCTCACGATCAGATAAAGATGAAGAAAGACACAAGAGAGAAAAAGACTGAAGCAAGAAACTGAAAAGCACAAAGGGATGGAGGGGAAATAGACATTACAGTTCAATGGTGACAAGTTGTTAGTTTGGTTCTGCCATAATGTGAAACTGCACTTTGCATCAACGTAGTAAAAAAGAATGGGTAAGACACAGAAACAGTTTGAGACTGCTTAAACAGTGCTGTCAGATATGCAAACATGGCCTAAAAAATTATTTTGGTTTTCAAATTCAGAAAATCAGCCAAATCTGGACCTTTACAAACACAGAAAATTTAGAACCAGTTTTGGGGTAGGTTCCTAAAATTTGTCGTTTTACCTCCCAGGAAGCTCAAATTAATCACAAATTATCGCTTCCTCACAGTTGCTCTATATGTAATACTACAGGTAACACTGACAACGTAGGTCAATAATACAACTCTTCCCCAAAACACAAAACAGTCTGCCTCTGCAGTGTGTCCTGAAAGTAATATTCCTCCCTCTCCAAACACCAAGAATACATACATCAAGTGTTTCCTGAAAGCACTGCACTTGCTGCATAAAAGTTTTTGGTGTCCATGCATGGGACATGAAATGATTCAAGACACAATGCTCTGATGAGAGCGTTGAAGTCACTGCACCGCACCATGTCAATATATTGCATGTGAACAGTAATATGAAACCACCCAAAGAAGAAAGCCACTATACAACTTTAAGCAACATGTGAAAACCTTGAAAATCCTCCTGAACAAAAGTGCTAGACAGAAAAAGGGTAGGCCTAAAGAAAAAGTATACATCAGCTGAAAAAGACACGTAGTTATTTGTATTTGTACAGTCCTTTTGCCTTCCACAGTAACTCTAAGCCGCCCTAACTCTCCCATGACATATGGATCTGCAACAACTTAAGTTTCAACTTCAGCTTGCTTACATGAAGACAACTGTATGGTCTTAATAATTATACACATGAACAGTTCGTTCACCCAGTGTGATGCTCCATACCAACCACCACCAAAACCAGACTGACTATAGGTCTTATTTTTAGTGGTATTCATTTGGAGGCAGTGCAGATTCCCTAAACAAAATTCAAATCCTAACATTTCAGAAACAACCCAGTTATTCTGCCTGAGGGTATTAGTTTATAATCGTGCTAGATTACCTCAGCAGCGTTACTGAGCGTCTGAAACACACCCTTTGTTTCCCCTTCCTTTTATAAGAACCATCTCTGTCAACATTTGCAGCAATAGTCAGTGTTCCTACTGCTAGCTTTTTAGGATTATCAAAGAAGTGGAGGGGATAATAAAAGCAAATGAAAACCGTTTTTTACCAAGCTCTATTATAAAATAGAGCTTTAACACACTTTCAGGGGCTTTGGGTTTTTTTTTGTTTTGTTTTGTTTTCACACAACAATCATTACAATATTTTAGCTTTTGGAAATAACATTAAATTACATTTATAAAGGAAGTACTTGGAAGGAAATACCACAGGCAATAACATCGATCAAAAGATTTGTGAACCATGATTCAAGACTGGAACAGAGTAACTACACATATTGCAGCTGTGTGTATTAAGTGAAGTTCTCCCTTATTATGGCCTTGATTTGACAATATGCTTATAGCGTACACATCCTCATTAGAACTATTCAGAAATTGGAGTGTGGGTTTGACACACATCTTTTGAAACAGAAGCCTGTGTCACATAATGCAGCATAATTAAAAGTTATTCAGAAATCCTGCTCCATGACTGGTTATCAGCTTAACCCCAATTTTCTGAATAAAATATGGTTTAATTGATATAATTTGCCTTTATGGAGTTTAAGGCACAGAACATGCTTCTTACCTGTAACTGTTGATACTTTGTTATGTTAATCTTATCTAGCGATTTTGCCAAATCAGGATGATGGATAACATCATCTAAATCTTCTGTGTCTTCCGTTTCAGACGTAGAAGCGCTTTCCACTGTCACTTTCACAGGAATATCTGTCTAATTACATCACAAAAGAAAAAACGCACCCACTCACAGCATTACACTACGCAATAAAAATCCAAGATTAAATAGTACCAAAAGCTTAATTTAAATGCAATCATTTCCCAGAGCCCCTTACAATGCATACACATTGTCCAGCTATGCAATTTTGAAATAAAACTGCATAAAACAATATTAAAAAGTCATATGTGTCCATATATTTGGTACGTGTGGCAAGGATTTAATGGCAGCAGGGCCTGCAGGACAGCCCCTGTGCAGTGTGGCTGGGGCTGTGCCGGGCTGGACCCACCACAGGGCACGGCTGAGCCCTGCAGCTGAGATGGGGGTGCCCCAGGGAAAGACTATTTAAGAAAGGGTAAGAAATGCCAGACAGGCAGAAGAGGAGGGAAGCAAACAGAGTGAAAAAAGGCAGAGGGTACCCCAGGCGAGGAGGAGGAAGAAGAGGAGGAACAACTCTGTGGCAGAGCAGATACCCACACTGCAGCCCAGGGAAAACCCCACAGCAGAGCACAGGGGTGGACAGTCTGTGCTGGAGCAGGTCTCACCCAAAGGACTGCAGCCCACGGGAAGCCTAGGGCAAAGCAGGGGATATGTCTGCTGGCTTCAGCAACAATCAGACCCTTCTGTGAGCAAATTTAATCTGTTAGTACACACTAACGCACTTGAGCTTTTCACTAGTGGGTGAGTGGAGGGGAGAGATGGAAACGAGATGCGAAGGAGAGGGAAGAAAGGGGATTATTTTTTTTTTCCCTTGCTGCCATATTTACTACAGCAGCTCACAGATGGGTGCAAACACAAGTATGTATTTGTCCAATATTGTCCAATAGCAAAAGGATGAAAGAGAGGAAGGGGGAAGCAGAACATTTCAGAGAAAAATGCTATTCACTCTCCTTACTGCCTGTGGAGGGATTGTGCCCATAATCCAACCCAGCTTGCTCATAAAGTTAAGAAACTAAAAGATACTGATACAGAAATGGGAGTGAACTAAGCATCAATGAAGTTTCAATCAAATGCTGACATAAACTATTATTTTGCACTTCTGTGAGAGAGAAACTTGAAAAGTACGTTGCAGTCTTAACTTTTATACAAGACTCTGTTGAGAGCACTTTAGTATTCTACTAAATAGACCATCATATGAGAGAAAGAGTACCTGAATCTTCACTGGTAATTCTTCAGTACTATCCACTGGCCCCCCTCTAAAGTTAGAAAAAAACACTTTTGAGAAAAGTAAGTTTACAATGTCACCATTGCTACTTCCATTTCCAAACAAAGGATTCTAGGACAGGTGAAGCAGCAAGAGTAAAAACAGCATCACAGACTGCACTATATACCCGTTACATCCTCATTTTGTTCTGTTAGTACTCCTACTTAATCATGAATTAGAGCAACATTACTGGATGCTAACATTAATATCTTCAATAAGAATCTTGCTTAGTTAATTATTATGAAGTAAAGTCAACAGGAAAATTTGATGTTCAGCATTTTGAAAAACAAGTTTAATAAAAATAGTTATGAAAGAGCATTAAGTAATTTTTTGTTTAAAGATTTATATACCCTCCATTTTGAGAGGCCAAGGTCTAGGGAACACATTAAAAAAACAAAACAAAAACTGTTTTAAAAGGAAGCATGACAACAATATTATGGCTCCCACATGTAACAATTTTTTTTTTTTTAAATCACCCTAATTTTGTTGGCATTGGGGGAGGTGCAGCAGAAAGAAGAGGTGGAAAAAATACATAGGCACCTCAAACTGGATGCCAAATCAACTATACTACAAGCTTAGAAAAGTAAATTGCATCCCCAGCTATGATAAGTCTGATACATCATCAGTAACAAATGAACAAGCAGGCAAGGTGGATTTGGTTGTGCGGGTTTTTTTTTTGCTACACCTGACTACTCCTATGGCATCAAATTATATCTTTTTGTGTATTTTAAAAACTTACTGGAATATAGTTTATGCAACAACCTAAAAATTTATATAAACAGAAAAAAATATGGATGCAATATGAAGTTCTGTGTTTAACTTTCAAATACGTATTTTAAAAACCTAACACTGCTCTCTGCTACATTTATTATGCAGGTTTTATGCTTTAATATGTTCCTTTGTACTATGAAAACCTCACCTGCATCTCTTTGCACGTTCTGCAGTCCGCCAAGGAAGGAAGCCTGTTGTGCCCGGTGGTAGTGGTTTTGGTGAGTAACTATCTTTTGCAGACGTATTTTTTTTCCCAGGACTTACAGACTTTTTAGATGGTAATCCTGTATTGAACAGCAAGAATAGGAGAAAAGAGAATTCATTATATCTAGTTATTTACATATAAATTCACAGCTTATTGTTCATACGTAAAATCTCCTATGTAATAAAAGGGACTGTAGGAAATCTACTTTTCAGCCTAATTTTGCTGAAGTGTTCAAAACCTTTTGTTTTGCTTCTCAAAGAGGGGTGGACAGCTTATCTGCTTGCAATTATAAGGTAGTATACTTAACTGCTATGTTAGGTTGATGCAAGACATGCTGTTACTCAAAAACGGAAGCAAAGTTTTGTAGCTAAAGAGATTTATCCACATTACTAATTTCAGACACCTAACTCCATTGTCTCAAGCGGGAGCTTAGACAATCCACGTAGACAATGCGGCTATCTATGTGCTTCAAATTGCCCTCTAGCGGCTTTAGTGTGAAGAACGTTGGTTTTGTAACTGGCAAAATGCGTGAAGCTAAAGCTGGTACTCATGTTGATTACTTTTGTAGAACACCAGCAATATCTTCACTTAAGAGAAATAACAATGAAAAATCATGTTCACTAGTCCAGTCTTTTGTTGTTGTTTAAAGTACACACTAGCACTCAAAGTAGATTCAGAGTAACTACCCAGTGTGGATGATCACTCTACCCCAGGTTCTGTGTAAGTGAGAAACTAACAACCCCAGAAAACTGTTCACCTAGTATTTCATACAGTTAAACTAGTTAGAACTCAGGTTATTGTTTCTGAGATCAATAAAACAACTAATTTTGTAATAGTATATAAATGCATAACTGTGGTAATGCAATTCCAAATCTGAGGTCATTCTCAACGAGTAAACAGGATAGAGTAGTATTCACCTCCTGACTCCCTCCCTCTTTAAAAAAACAAACAAACAAACAAACAAAAAAAAAAACCCACACACAAATAAACCATAAAGCACAACTATATTTAAGTCAGGCATTTTCTTCTTCCGCCACCCTGATCACCACAGTTTATTTGTACAAAGGCTTCAATTTATTTATGCTTACCTCTCTGCTTCCAGATAACTAGAGCAAAGATGAAAGATAGCCAAAATGTATTACAGTGAAATTTTTAGTAACTTATTGAAAAATATTTAGTGTATTGCAGCTATCAGTACTTAATTATAAATACTCAATAGTTATGTTATTTTAAACATATTATTTATAACGGGTTTACATGAAGATAAAAAAAATAATTAGCTTAGAACATTTTGTACATCAATAAAAAAAAAATGCATGCTTCTTTGTCCTGGCAGAGGACAGTCTGCTACAGAAAGGTTACAACATCAGAGGAACTAGGCAACTTACTATTGCCAAGCTTCCTAGAAGCGAAAGTTTGTGGAGAGGATGCACTCAGAATAAATACATGCAAGGCCTCCACATACTTAAGTCAGCACATCCTACCATTTTTCCGGCCACATAACTAGCAGCACTAAAAACAAGATCAAGTTTCCTGCAGAAACCACTGATGGCAGACGACACATTATTGAATTAAGAATAAATGGATTTTTTTTTTTAAGACAAGTATTGTGCAAAACACTAACATTTAGACACATCATATATTTTATAATTAAAGCTCTTTAACACTGAAAGAGTATTTTGTAGACAAAATTGACTATAGTCAGAGAAAATAAAGACAGTATTACCAATACGAATAGTAGCTTTTCCTTTTCGACCACTTCCTAGGACAATAGTTCTTTTCTTTGGTCTAGTTTTCAAAGCATCCTTGGAAGACGGAGATGTCAGCCACTTATACT
>VZSZ01001967.1:30231-41739 GCA_013398815.1 Ibidorhyncha struthersii | reverse complement strand
TTTTTTTTTTTAAGAAAGACAAATTGTTTTAGTAACTAACATTCAAAAAGGTGCTCATTTAGGACTAGAGGGGGTTTTGTCAGAATTATGGGGAACACTGCTAGTTACACAAAGCTTAATAATAAACTGTAAAATTAAGGAAAACCAAAAATCACACAAAGCCCCGATTCAAATTCAATGCGACTCTGAGTGCTGTATTACCAGAAAGCGTTCCCAGAACACCACTATAATATCCCATCCAATATTTTCCTTTCTCCTGTACAAAACACTTCTCCTTTTATAGTAAAAAAAAATGGCATCAACCCTATAAAAAGGAAACTCTGGCTTTTGCTTTTCATTCTCAGAAAGCTGGCTTGCTAGGAATGACTGGCTCAGGCCAAAGTTCTCCAGAGTAATAAAAGCTTCCCTAACATGATTTTGTACTACCAATAAAGTCAGTATTTTAAAAAACACGAAGTTTAATTTTCACTGCCTGTAATGAAAATTCATCCTTACACAGTAAAAGCCTCCAAGCTAAAATTAAGACATAGCAATAATCAAAGGCAATTGCTGTACTTCAAACTTCATTTCCTTGCAGTAACAGCTCTATTCTTAAAGGTTCCCCTTTCCCCAGTAGAAGTTTTATTGTTCCAGGTAGATTTTCTTATTTTTCAGTCTGCATCAAGCTATAGTTAGTACGAAGTCTAGCGCTGAAACAGCTGTCAAAGGAAATGCAGTTGATGTTAACACAAAGCTTATCTCAGACAGTCCTAAGCCCCACATCAGAGTACTAGGAACAGTATGCCAAAGTTATTCCCACCTAATGCACAGGGAAGATCAAAATGCCATTACTGTGCTCTACAAGATCAAGTTTAGTCCAAGTTTATAATTGGCAAGAAAAAAAATTTTTTAAAAAAAATTTGGACTCAAATAATCCTTGTTAAAGTTTTACTGGGTCTACAGCTGGATCTAGTTCCTGAGACAAGTGAACTGTTCATTTTAAACTAAAAAATAAAGTAAAATTAAATTGTAAACTTCTAAGAGCAAGAGCATCTTAATTTTGTTTTACTACACACATTAATGAGCAGCTACACTAGGTTAAACCTAAAGGTCATCTAGCCCAGTAGCCTGTCTCTTGTCTAGCTGCCTGCTGCTGTTGTACAACATGTAAGTATAAAGACAGCAAACATATCAAGACAGTGTTGAAAAATGACTAAGTCCTTCAGCTAAGACTATGAAAGCAACTTGTTTTATAGACACTTTCAGCAGACTTTTCCTTTAAGTTATTCAGCTCTCTCAGAATTTACACAAACTTTCACCACCTATTACGCCCAGTCATATCTATGGTTACAATCCACTATACTAGCTACACAGAGCTGCTAGGATAATACAACTTTCCTGTTTTAGCTGCCATCAAATTTAAAGGCATCAATTAGCACTAGGCAGCTCTTCTTGCAAACTTGAAAACCCAGCCCAAAAGGCAAGCACCTACATGCTATTGAAAAGAAAAGAGAAACAACCAGGTTTTATCCACAACAGGATGGAAGGGCTGCTGGGGCTGGTATCCAGTAAGAAAGTAGTGACAGCACATTACAGGTTATTTGTGGCAGCCAATACATGACCTTTTGTAGTCATGATGGCTTATTATTATGAGGTCATTCAAAAGCCCACCGAACTTCTCTTTGTACACAGCAGCACCTTAATATGTTTTCTGCAAAAGCAAAATCATGGCGTTGAAACAACGGGTGCCATGATGAAATGGTACAGAACGCAGCTTTGCCACTTCTCAGGTATAAACAAATTCGACACTTTGCTGAGTTTTACTCATGAGAATTAAGACAGTTAGCCTTTAGCAGGATAAAAAGCTGAAACTAGAGGCAGATGAAACTGGAGGCAGTACCAAGGATGACCATCCATGCAACTATTTAGTTATCTGTGGGTGAGATATGGTATGAGTTATGTCACTTGCTGTAAGAGTAAGCAACAGATCAGTTTCACACAGAAAATTACATCTTAGACCTTGTGTTCGAGAAGTCCCTACACACAGGCTAAACTTAGTCCAATCTATTCTTCATTTTCTATTAATGTGAAATCCAGACCTCTAGCACCTGATAGAGGTAAAAGAAAAAAATACATACTAAATTAAATCATTTCAAAGATAGATACCCATGTTTTCTCCACTACAGAAAATGGGCCAGCACATCCTTTTAAAACCCCACAGGTTTGGAGGCAGTACACAGATGACAAAAGGAAGCAACGTAGATGTTAACTGACTGTATTCTATCTGACAAGCTTAAGTTACAAGAAAAAGACATCACTTCTTTGAATTTGTTAACTTAGTTTGTAATGAATCCTTGGTAAAAAAAATCACGGAAAATCTAAAAAATAAGTGAAATTTTTGTATTATGTTAACGCCTGTTAAAGATAGACCGAACCAGTATTAGTTACATCCAGAATTTAGAATATGTCAGTAGGACTTAGGACAAATACACTCTTAAATTGTTTTTACTTGTACGTTGTGTTTTTTAAATCGTACAGCTGAATTTTGACTATGGACAGAATGAAGAAATAGTCCTTGCAGTTCTTTCTGCAGCAGAGCTTAATGACCAACTGTTTGCCTTCATTAACACCTCTGATGATGTACTAATTTATTCCCTGAATTTTGACTCATTAAAGAAACAAACAAACAAACAAAAAAACACAAAACACCACCAACACCAACATACAACAAAACAAAACCCCACATTACTGACTTTCAATATAGAGCACATCAAGACACCACCTCAAAGAAACTCAGCTGTTTTTCACTTCATAATATCCAGGCTTCTGTAAAAGAGCTCAAAACCAACTGTAAATCCTAGATTAGGTAGTAAATGTTTCAGTTTCAAAAGAATATCAACCTCAACATCAAATGTTTGTGTCCATCTTGCTAAATAGATGGATTATCCCTTTCTGAGTGTCTGCACTGTTTCCATGATAAAGAGCAGATGTTATTTATAACAGCCTACTCCACAGTGTTTACAAAATAAAGGATCTAGGCTGGTGTTATTTATGGAAGAATCAAAGTTACTTAGCAAGCTGGTGGTCATTCCTTTTTCATTCATGTTGTTAATGAGATATGAATAATTACTAGCATCACCACTAAGACTTAAGATACTGCACTGCCTGGATGAATATAAACCAAATGTCAAGTGATCTTTTAGTACATGGAAGATTCCCCAGACAGTTTCTTCTTTTCACAGTTCAATTTTCCAGTCATCTTGAGCATCTCCAGGCAGATGCTATTTTCATGTGATCCCTGCAACATTTTGAAAGTGTTGATTTCATTTGCCAAGGAGAAAGTATTCCTTCACAACCAATCTCGATTTCTCCGAAAAAGTCTTTAGGAGATTGAAATGGGGAACTGTATTAATCCTCAAGGAATTCTACACACAAACTTCTCAGTTTATTAGATCCTCCCTACAGATCCACAGCTCTGACTTTTAAGCCTTTTCAAACCAAAAGACCAATAAGTTCCAAAACAAGAACTGGGATTGTTGCAGCTTGGTGGAAACAATTAAGAGTACATTCAGATGTTTGCTGTCTCCTTTGGGAACTGAATTCGATTTCTATATTATAAACAAAAGACTCAGTATTTAAACAGTATATCTAATCATAAATGGTCCAGATACTCAGTTTATTCATATTACTGTAAACTGTCTATGGACTATTAGATAAAGACGGCAAGAAGTACTACTGTACTTTAACTAAACTGGTTTCTTAGACAGCATCAGAAAGTATAGTCTTGAATAACCTAAAAATAATCTTAACTATGTAAATTACTGACAAAAAATAAGTTTCAAAATAAATTGTTTTAAATTTTAAATTATGATTTCCTTTACTTTGTCATGAGAAGTTATTATTACCATGTTAATAAGAAAGACACGTCACAGAAAGCCTTCCAGCAGTTCAGCAGCAATATTTACTTAACATTCTACCATAATGCCCAGGTATACACATGGGTTTCCATTTTTCTTTTCATTAAATGGATATCCTGGTTTTATTACAAGTTACATCCTAAATGACATGAGAAATCATACTAAATGCCCAATACTGTATCACGTTGCTGCTAGTGTTTTTAGTTTTTCCCTTCATAGTGTTTTTTTGTTTGTTTTTTAAACTGCTTAAGAGTCAGACTTGTGTTTATATCTAAAATAGTTGGTTTAGATTCATTGTGAACAAAGTTGTGCTTAAAAAAAAATGCAATGGCAGCTGCAAAGAAAACCCCAAACTCACTCCAAAATGTCTAACACATACCTCCGAATTAGCACTATTTCCATTCATAAGAACTCTTTCAATAATGTTTTTCATCATAACGTGATCTGGAATGAATTAAGATATCTTATTAAGAATTTCCTTTATGAGACAAGTATTTCTGCAAACAAACAGATCTTTGAATAAGCAGTAGACATTACCTACCCTGCTTCCTTCCCCCATTTTATCAATGTTTAGCAAAATACTGTTGCAGGTTTTTTGCTTAGAAGCAGTTTAATTTCCCCCCAGAGTTACTGGGGAGAAATAAAAAAACAACAAACAAATCACAAAGACAACAAAGGTAGATACAGATACATACCAATTAATGGATTTTTTCTGATGTCAAGTACCACTAATGTTGTATTAGTTTGAAGAGCATCTAATAATGA
Organism: Ibidorhyncha struthersii; assembly: GCA_013398815.1. Classification (NCBI taxonomy): domain Eukaryota; kingdom Metazoa; phylum Chordata; class Aves; order Charadriiformes; family Charadriidae; genus Ibidorhyncha; species Ibidorhyncha struthersii. The sequence continues at coordinate 37,078 of VZSZ01001967.1, read as the reverse complement.
CCTTGCTCCTTCACTGGATATTCCACACTGCTGCAAATCAAGTGCTAAAATGTTTAAGGAGGTAAAAAACAAAACAAAACATATTCAGTGGTGTAACCTGTAGTCAATATCTAATACAATTAATACACACCTGCTGAAAACCTCCATTTCATAGAACATGAACCATGAGAAAAGAGGGCATGATGGTAACAGCCATATGTAAAAACAAGAACATTACTTCCAGAGAAGAAAACTGAAAATTTGTATCAGTATTGTAGATCAACATTGAGAAATAACTGCTAAACAACTGCAAAGGAAGGAATATAAAAACCACAGTTAAGTCACTGTTCTTGACAATTCCTAGTAGATGTAATATTCCCAGGCACCAATTAATTCAACTTCCCAAAGAAACATCATATGTACAAACACAAGTCTGAGCCAATGCTTCTACAAGTTCGTTGCTTGCACATATCAATAAGTTATGTGGTTGCCATGAAGCAGTACTATCATGACTTTGTCATTTATTTCATGTTGTGCATGCACAGTATCACAGACTGGTTGAGGTTGGAAGGGACCTCTGGAGGTCACCTTGCCAGCTGCCCCATACCATGTCCAGATGGCTCTTAAAGACCTCCAAGGATGAAGACTTTCCAACCACTGTGAGCAACCTGTGCCAGCGTTCGGTCACCCTCACAGTAAGAAATTGTTTTCTGATATCCAGGAGGAACCTCGAGTGTTTCAGTCTATGCCCACTTCCTCTTGCCCTGTCACCAGGCTCTGCTGGAAAAAGCTGGCTCCATCTTCCCTACAGCCTCCCTTCAGATATTTGTATGCCTTGATGAGACGGACCCTGAGCCTTCTTTTATCCAGGCTAAACATTCTAAGCTCCCTCAGCATTTCCTGAAATAAGAGTTGCTCTAGTCCCTTCATCATCTTAGTGGCCCTTTGCTGGACTCTCTCCAGTAGTTCCAGCTCTGTGCTGTACAGGGGAGCACAGGTCTGGCCTCACCAGTGCTGAGCAGAGGGGAAGAATCACCTCCCTCAACCTGCTTGTAAGTCTCTGCCTAATGCAGCCCAGGACACCACTGGTCATCTTTGCCACAAAGGCACTTTGCTAGCTCATGGTCAATTTGTTGTCCCCGAGGACCTCCAGGACCCTTTCTGCAAAACTGCTTTCCAGCCACACAGCCCCCAGCATGTTCTGGTGCACAGAATTACTCCTGCCCAGGTGCAGGACTTCACCCTTCCTTTTGTTAAACTTCATGAGGTTCCCATCAGCCCATTTCTTAAGCCTGTTGTCTCTCTGGATGGCAGCACATCTCCACCTTCCCAGGGATCGAGGTAAGGCTGACTGGTCTGTGGCTCCCTGTGTCCTTCTTCCAAGACTTCCTGAAGATAGGAGTGACATTTGCTATCCTCCAGCCCTCAGGCAGCCCTCCCAATCACCATGATCTTTCAAAGATAGTTACTGAGAGTGGCCTCAAAATGACATTAGCCAGCTCCCTCAGCACTTCTGGATACATCCCATCAGGGCCTATGGACTTCTGTATGTCCAGTTTGCTTAAGTATTCTCTAATCTGATCCTCTTCCATTAGTTTGCATGTTATCTGTACACCTGGCTCAAAGTATAAAACAACTTCACCAGGTAAGTATTTGATTTCAGAATGCTACGACTTACATCACCATCACTAGACATTTTGTACAGGTATACTGTAGAAAAAATTACTTCTCCAAAATACTAGAGGACAATACTAGATAACACAGTAGTATTCAGACACTTTGAAAATTAAAGAGAGGAAGAGAGATTTCTTTTCAAGAAAGATTACTTTTTCCTGACTAAATAGTGAGTTACTCTTCTGGCACCATTTGCTATAACTGAGAATTTTACATTTTCTGCCTGCCTCTGCTATATCTTAAAAGTCAATATTCACAATACCTTTTAGCCAAAGGTCCTCTCCTAGACAGTCTGCAAAGGCACTTGCTCCCCTATCTCCAACAAGCATGTTGCAGTTGAAAGTAATCCGCCTCAAGCCGGTCATATAGTCAAAGTCAGGTCTCCTGTAACGCAGGCTTTCAGCCCAAGCTTCACCATGTCTTTTCATGGCCTGGTGCTTTGCAAACAAAGAAGCTGTTACCAGGGGCAAAGGCAAAGCCACTATTGATGACAAGAAGATCGCAAGTTATCTTTATAACTGATGTTTAATAGCTTGAGCGCTGATGTAAGAACCACAGTTATACCATTTCCGAGTTCAAGAAATACAAGTAATTTTTAAACATTACAGTTAAGTCATGTTTGTTCTGATCATCCAGTTTGCAATGCAAATTATTAAATATGGCTACAAAACATCTTATTACCTTCTTTTGGCAGACAGACACTTTCAGTGCATCTTGAATACGAAATAGACACTAGGAAATTATGTGCTTTCATGCAAACCAATGTTAACATTAATTAGAATATTGTACTAGTCACAAGCTTACTAATCAGTTAGTAGTTTCTAAACTGTAAACTCAATTATTCTTACCCAATGCTTAAGAATATTTAAGACTTCTTTCAAAATTTGTGACAATGGAAGAAGCACTCTCCAAAACAGGTGTCAGGCATTTACAGCCCTAATCGTCATTTAAAGAAAATACATCAGTCTGATCTGTTATTTGTTTAATGATATTTACTAAGAAATACCATATTTAAATCCCACATCAGTAAACTACTGACACTTTTGGCATACAAAGTTATAAATTTCAGAAGGACTATTCACATACTTCAGTATTGACATCTGGTGCTCACTAAGTACTGTGGTGGATTTAGAGCTTGGAAGTACAAGAAAAAAAATGCATGTAATTTCTTGTGAACATTTGGTTCTAGGAAAGGTGATTAAATTACCTTTAATACATTTGCTATATGTTCTGCCCCTCGCCATGTGAGGCTACATCCTGTGAAGTTTACATATCTGATAGCAGCTGAATTCTTTACACTCTGACAGATTGCTGAAGAAAACAAAAGCATGCACGTTATCTACACACACCACAGCCAGATTATCAGAACACACTTTTTCACTGCCATATTAGGAAGCTGAATCAGCTTTAGTAGGCAAAAGCCTTGACAAAGAACTAGTGTTGAAATACAAAATATATTTTAAATACATTTACAGTGTTCTAAGATCATATATGTCTAGTGCAAGTGTTTAGCAAAGACTATCTGAACATGCTAGAACCTGTCTTATTTTTGTTTACTCACGTAAACATTAACAGATCGAGACAGAGTTAACCACAAATACTATGACTGTTGTTTTAAATAAAAGTATAAACACCATTGTAAAGTCACATGGCTATTTACTAGCATCAAATGAAGAAATTCAAGTCTTAATACAGTGACGATTGTTATTTTAATCACTATAGACAAGTTTAAAACAGGAATGGAAATATGGAAAAACTTTCTTACCTATATAAAGGACTAAAAAAGACAGAAGTATATTTACACCCTTGATTCTGAACTTACTTTCTAACCCTCCATCTCCAATTGGACAGTGGGCCAAAGAGACACTCTCCAGAGATGAAGCTGTGGCCAAGCCCTTCAGAATAAAAACAATGTTTGTTAACTGGATTGAAAAGCAAAAATACAAACAGAGAAAAGACCAAGTCACCCAAACTGTTCAGAACTCTTTGTGTTCCCTACAAGAAACTCTAAGGGTTTCGGAGGAAGGTCAAAACAAGTGAACCTTAAAGCTCAGCGTAAGCTGGTTCATTTCTTTAGCACAGGAGGAGCTGTAGCCCGTGGACGCCAATCAGCGGCCCCCTTTCCTAGAAGCCACTCACAAGCAAACTGGAGAGTATTCCAATGCATCTTGAAGACCTGTTTTTATCTCTTTGGTGTCCCACAACTTCCCTTCTGTCATGTACATGCACAGTAGTTTCAGGCACAAGCATAAGTTATACGCCCCAAACGCATGGCAGAAATGTTGCTAGGATCTTTCTAGTAAGCCTTGATGAATTGGGCCAAGGGAAGGTTATGTGATTTTGACAGGTTCAGCAAGACTAGGTTACACTACATGTCTCAGCAGAATCATTCATATAATAGGTAACACAGGTATCTTAGAAGAGGAACATCCTTGCCTGTGACAAATATTTATAAAATTTAGCTGGTCCTTCTCTATGTTCTAAGGATATTTTCCATTTATTTGTATACTAATATATTCTCACCTTTGTTAAAAGTATTAGATCTCTCTCCCTCAGAAGCAAACCCTGCAGTTCTAAATTTTTTAGTACATCTGATATACTGAGACAGCCTTTGACAGCTTTGCATAGTTGGCCAGTCAAGTCTTTTGATCGAATTGCTGGAATTCTCCTTCTAAAGTAAGTTTTATATCTTTCAACACCTAGTAAACAACAAAAATTACACATCAGTAAAATCCAGTCCCTATTGGCTTAAAAGCAATCATAATCACACCTTGCTTTTTTGCTGCTTTACTTAAATAGAAATCATTCCTTAGTTATTACAATTCCTCCCCCCACATNNATAGAAATCATTCCTTAGTTATTACAACTCCTCCCCCCACATATTCAATCACACAAAAGGTTTATGCAGCAAATTCTACTATACATATATCAACATATTTATCTTTTACATCCATTACTACCAACCTGATTCTCCAAGACCCTGTTGATGAAAACTTCTGATTCCAATAGAAGTCAGAGTCTTATTATGCCTGATAGCATTCAGAAGTGGTGCCCAATCAGCAGCTTTGATGCTATCTACAGTTAGATCAAGAGCTCCCTGAGTAAGGTTAGCCTTCACAGCTTTCAGTGGGACGGAGCCTTGAAGAGCACAAAGATGTTCATAATGTGAGTAGAAATCCAGCATGCACTGTCTTCTTATTTTGACTGACTCAATCATTTTTTTTATGTGATAAATGTCTCTAAAATAAGGGAGGAAAAAAAAAAGATATAAACTTTTTGCAATGTATAATTTATTTTGCAACAATCTCAACTCAACATGCACACCCAAAACATGAATATATTCATGCATATTGTATAGCATTTACATGTCTTTGACATGGCAGCTAAAACATTGGTGTCTTGTTATGCTCACTACCTGTGTAAGTAGAGTTGAATGAATAAGGGGGTGAAAAAAAAAAAACAACAAAACAACGCCAAAACCCTGCATTTTTATTTTCCCACACAAATAGGTATACCCAAAACACAAAAGGCCTAATGTTCAAGCACTAACTGCTGTAAAGTTCTCGTTTTCCTCTTAACATTTAATTTTGTAGTGCCAGGGTCTGCAGACTCCTGAAAGCCTTAGACGTTCCCTGACCCAACATGAAGGGATGCAAATGACATAGAGAACTAGTTGAGAGCTTCTCTGCTACTTCAATCAAAAGTCTAAATTCTCACAATACAAAGTGTGTTTTCCTAAATATTTTTGCTATTGCATAACTTATGTATTTATCTCAGCAAATTTAGGAAAGCACTTTTCAGGCATAAGTCTTTGTTACACATCAATACCCATGTAGCACAACAGTACTAACTCCCAAGTATAATCTCTAAATACTGCTATGGCACATCTATTAAGAGTAATTCCACAATCTCAGTAGGAATATTTGTCAGTATATTTAGAGGACCCATTTATTTATCTATTTATTTATTTACCAATCAAGATGGCATTAAGTATCCCACACGGGTTATCAATGTGCACATTGCAAATGTTTTTTCATATTGTTAAAGACTAGAAAGCTTCAGCCAATCATTTGAAACACTCTGATGTTGACATGGGGCAAGAATTACTGGATATGCACAAGCATGTGGACAGCCATTTGTAAGAATAGAATTTAGTAAAAAAAAAAAAAATCACATTATTAGCAGTTGGATGACTGAAACTGTAATAATAATAGGAATAGAAACTCAAATAATAGTTCCTCTATGCCCTTCTACTTCTTTTATTTTAGTTCTGATCTACTAGCATCAGATAATGACCACACTGTGGCCAGAGGAATAGAAACTGACTAAACTATAATCCAACACTTCATCTTGAGAAAGTGACCACCAATTGTAAAGCACCAGTGACTCCAGGTGACACATCAATGCACAACATACTAGCCTTTTACCTCCAGAGCTGACCAATATTCTTTCACAGTGGCTTTCATTGCAACACCTGAACACCATACCTCAATCTGAAGTAAAGAAAGGAGCTCCTGGCCCTGGCACTGAAGTTTAACACACGTGCAGGTAGAAAGTAAAACTAATCAGACCCACAATAACTACTTCTGACTGAGAAACAATTATGTGAACTAGAACTCTTCTGCATAGGAATTAGGGCATCTGTCACAACCCTGGAATATCTTGACTGGCTCTGAGAATTTATACAGGGAACAATTATTTACCATCTCTTTTAATAAAGAAGAAAGACGACACCAGATAATACTAGGTAGGGACAAACTAAAAAAAAAGTAGAAGAAACAAAGCACATTATAAAAATGAGAAATGCAGTTCCATGCTAAGAGTTTTTAGGCAGCTGTAAGTTTATAGCAATTCAAAAAACCGCTGGGCAAATCTACAGGGAGACAAAAAAATTCCATACAGGACCACTGACCACAGAAACAATGACCATGCCCCACACCCGGAACGGCAAGACACACACAGGAAGCTTCACTACATGCTTACTCTCTGCTTATACGTTTTATTAACCATGGCCTGGTGGTCTGCTGGGGCTAAACACGTTATTTGACCTGCCAGACCACTGCTGTACATTATACAGCATCCACCTAACATACGCAAATAAACAACTCTGGTGATAATTGGGATAAAATAGGGGTTTTACCTTTCACCCACACAATATTGCCACCAACTCGGAGAACTGCTTCAGTTCCCCGCT
>VZSZ01001967.1:13748-29086 GCA_013398815.1 Ibidorhyncha struthersii | reverse complement strand
TTTAGACGGAAGTTGTACAGCTAAATGGAAACTAGGGTATCCTGAAAAAAAAGATTTAAATACAGCGCTAGAAGAAAGCACACATACTGTCCCTCAGTATGTGGTTATACACACTGCAGCTTTACTGTAAGCAAAGCACACGCGTAAGGAGCTGTATAGATACTGAAACATTTTGAATGACAGCAGTAGCAGGACTTGGCTGGTCTCAGCAGTCTGAGGGAGGGTAAACAAATTCCTCTTTCGCAGCCACATTTCTCATTAGTTTACTAGGTTCGTGTACATAGACATCACAGCGTTCTCACTAGCATTCAGTGGGGAGCATTACAAGGTGCGCCATTTCAGGCAAAATAACTCAAATGTTGTCCAGATCCTAGAATTTGCAGTTCATTCATTCATTCACCAGCCACTTAAAAAAATGATTACTGTAAATTGATCACTAAGATTGATTTGGTTATTTAAAAAGTTACCCTTCTAGTCTGCTTGTAGGCAGCAGGATTTAAATTCTAAAGCTGAGCAAACTCCGGAGAAATTAAATGGGTTAAGAACCCTAGAACATTGTGAGAACACTGTATGTTCACACAGATGTAATATTACACACTGTCTTTAACTGACATCAGAAGCAACTGAAGTAGCTTGAGTGCTGTAATCAAGTGTGCCAGAACAAAAATTATTCAAGTAAGTCTGAGGTCACTATCTGTACAAGTTGTTTCACCATGACATTTTGTGAATCCAAATATAAAAGGCAAGGGACACAGGGCCATAATCAGCCAAATGGCAACAACTGTTTTTCATTTCTGACTGTATGACAAAATATTTCCAGTGCTTGTCATGTCTCTGGGTGCTACAGGCTAAACTCAAGCAAAATAAAATTTAAACATTCTCAAGAATCTTTACTTTTAAATATTTGCTGTTTGTGGTACTTAGTTAAATCACATTTTAACAGGTAGGGAGTTAACAGTAACTACTTCACTGTCAGTCCACATGAATTTTGAATTTTCTCTGTGATTAGAAAGTCCATTGTCACTTTTGTACTTCTTTTTTAATTGCTTTCTCATCTTATTTCGCTGGACAGTCTTTTCACTCAGTCAGGATTTTGCTCTTGTATAGGGTGACATCTACAAGCATCTTTTATCGACAAATCAAAGGCATAAGATGGTAAACATCTTCTAAAATCACTTAGGGGTAGAATTTTTAGGCATGTCCCTGTTTTCTTTGGAATTTTAATCTGATGTGCTTGATACGATATTTCAGCAGTAGTAACTTCAATTCTATGCATTTTAAAATATGAAAAATAGAAAGCGTCCATGAAGATTCCAGGAGGGACAGACCTTGTGTTGGCAGACATCATATATTGGAGACTCTTCAGCCTTGCACGTTGTTGTCAGTTTCAGTGTCAATTATGCTGTCGACTGTAGAGACTGGGATTTCAAGACGAGTTTTGAATCACAGCCGCACTGTCACTGCCATGTAAATGAAGCAAGAAGCTTATCTGTATGCAATTGATTAGTCATGTGTTGTGCACCAAGAATAAGCCTGAAATAAAAGCAAGATGAAGAGTGATTAGACTGTTAATATAGCTCTTGCTATTTTGTGGCATGGGAAAACTATTGTCCATGTTCTTTATTGGATATGGCCTTGAAACAATCACACTAGATGTCTAAAACTGCAGGCTGCGTAGATCATAATTAAGTTATAATTAAAAAGGAATTTGTCTTGTCAGTAAACAGACATCTGCAAAGCTGAAATTCATCATACTGCAGTGAACCTGCTGTAAGTTGCACCCTACCAAACTTAGTTTTCTTTAAAAAATAATGCTGAGCATCCGTTTCCTCAACATTTGGTTCATTGGTTTTGCTTTGCATTTTATTTACTCCTCTAAATGATAAGATATCTTTTTACATCGTGTTTTTTTTAATCAAATTTTGGTACACATGACACAGATCTGCCAAAAGGACTGGGTACTGAGGAAGTGTCAAAAATGTTCTGTGTATATGAATCGTTGTGTAGGCTCTAAATTCAGGCTTTATGCAGTAGGCAGCTGTAATATGTGTAATGGTGAATCTATAGTTGATCTCGCATTCTGCATCCCCGTCTTTCGTTTGTAGCGTTTTCACAGTCTACAAACTGAAGTAATCCTCTTTTATGGCCACTGTGTGCTTTGAAAATAACATAAAGGTTTGGATCATTGATCAGCTGCTAAAAAAATTAGTAAGATACTGTAATTCAAGAATTGTTCTAAATTTCCAGGAAAAACAAACAAACAAAAAACATATGGGCAAGCTATGACCACTTCAGCTTGAACAACAATATCATGTGAATGGGGTATGTACTACACTTTCTTATGTTGCAAATGGTAAGAAAGCCGTATTATCTTCTTGTCATTGAAAAGTATTCCATAGTCTTTTGTGGTCACAGACTTCCAGAGGGTAATACTAGTCTCGTATGTCCAAGGTAGAAAGAACAGAAGAGAGAAAATAAATGTATTAGAGCATCAAAGTTTTCCACAGTTGAGACTTGACAATACTTACTCAGGACACTAGAAAAGAGGCTGATTTACACTATTGGTGATTGACAAAATATTAATACAATGCATTTTTAATAGCTTTTCTTCATTTGTTGCCTTTATTCATTGCTGTGTATAGAAGCTCAACTCACTCAGCAATAACGAGACCTTTTTTTTTTGTTTCTTGGTAACTATCCATACAGTTAAAGTAGTATTTAAATATTTTTAAGCATGTAATATATATGACATGCTTGTAAAAACATATATTTTAGGGTACTTAGGTCTTGGAGTAAGCCATTTTGCTGTATTTCTTTTATTCATGTTCAGTCATTGCCTGCATAGCACTTCTGACAATTCTGACAACATTATGAAAGCTATTTAGTTAATTTTGTCTCATTAAAGTGTTAAAAAGTGAGTCTTGGATTTTTCACTGAAGTGTTTTATGTTTTCTCTTTGGCTAGATTTCTCATTTTTCTGTAAAATGTCCTGCATTTTATAATTGTGACTGTAACCATTACTTACTTTTCCAGTCAGAGACAGTTCCCATTACTGTTTTAGATCTTCAAAAACATGAAATGATTTGGTGAGATACCAGATGTCTCTGCTCTAGAGAACAGTCCCAAAACAGACCTAATTCTGTCACTTTGGCAAATGATGTCTTCTTCACCAGTTACCATTTTGCTGAATTTGTTGAACTAATTCTTGTTCTCACTGTTTTCTTCCTGTACCTTTCTAGGCCATATGCTCTTTGGATTTTGTTTGGTTTTTGTTTAATGTATACTAATTCTAATTTTTAACCTGATTTAACAGTGCAAGCATTTTTTACTTGCACACCATAGCCAGTGTTAGCTTTCTTAAAGGCATCAGGGAGGAAAAAAAGGGCTGTGCACTCTGCCCTGTTAGTGGGTGGGCAGCAGATATTTTCTCTTGGCTTTATGAGGACGTCTGGTAGGTATCCTCCTTGGTTGGTGTTCTTCCACATTAGCCCTTACTGCAAAATATGTGTTAAAGGAACAAGTTAACATTTTGTCTTTTTTTTTTAACTTCTGTATCTAGCCTTTTAAAGACTGCTTCCGAGACTAAATAGCCAGCAATTTTCCTCTGTTCTGCAGAATGCCAGCTGGCATTGAATGCTAAGTGGCAAAAGGACAAAACCAAAATTTCCAAAACTATTTGAAAAAGTTTTAAGAGCTGGTGCTAGGGCAGTTTTTTATAGCTTTTGTCGAGAAGCATGAGAGGATACTTTGTTGCTAGGTGGCAATGTTCCTCAAGCAAAGATGCATTGGTAGAGCCTGAAAATCTTTTGCTTAAAGCAAGGAGGAAATAATTATTTCACTGTGTTGTCATTAGACAGCTTTATCATATTTTTATTGGAAGTGCATGATTGCATAATGACAAGTACACAGTGTTATTTATTATTTGCATTATACTGTAACAGGACATGGCACTTTAACACACACAAAAAGTGTAAAACAAACTACAAATCTCAGTGTCTAACTGAGGGCAGTCCAAAGGCATGTCAAGTTAAAAAAAATATTTAGTCATTGTTTGTGAATTTTCACAGCAAGTGACACTGAGAGAACCAAAGAGGTATGAAATTAGGTGTAAAGAAAAAAGTTCTTCTGATAATAAGCAATTGCACAAAAACTCTTGAAACATGGAGTGGGCACTGGAGACTGAAGCAGCGGTAAGGAGATTTCAGGATTGTTTGGACAGCCTGAAAGGAAAGGAGAAAGAGAAAGTTGGCCAAGATGGAAGAATAAAATACTTATGAACTAAGGAGAAAAAAAAAAGGTGAGAGTGCAAGGGTAAATATTCTTTGTTTTAGAAATCTTGAGTTGGATATAGGCCAAATAGATTCAGTTCTTTTCTCTCCGCGGTAGCCAGCCATGCCATCCATTCCATGGATTAGCACTCATTTCAGTAGACTGGGAGCTCCAAGTCCATGTCATGAAGCCTGAATGCAGAGCAGTTGTTGTTTAGTGGAAGTGGGATTTTTTTCCTTTTGTCTACAAGTGGCTTGCTTTTTGTTCTCAAAAGCTAGGTTTCTAGCCTGCAGTATAAGTTTGTTGTTTCTTTCTGTCTCTCTGTCAGATATGTACAGAAGAGCTTTTCTCTTTTTTTTGTCTCTCCTTTTCATTCATTATGTCCCTTTTTATTACTTTATTTTAAATTTTCTGTTGTTTGAAAATTGCTGTTTAACAAAATCAACCATCTAGGTACAAAAGTCTTATAAAATAAATTATTATTCCCCTAAAAGTTGTGCTGAAAACTATCTTAAAATCAATTCTGAAAGTCATTTATTGTTATAACTTCCAACAAAAGCCACAATGGAAAAATCACCCAGAAAATTAAATGCCCCAAAGTTAGAAAATGACTGAATAATGAGTGTGAAGGATATAGAAAGAAAGTATGAACAAAAATAGCAACATCATTTACTGTGTGTTGATCCATATGATATATTAAATGAGATATATTGTATTTAGGATAAAATATGTAACGTATATGTAGAATGATACACAATTGTATATATAAGAATATAAATTAAATATGTAAAATAGTATGTATGAAATAACATCTTTTTTTTTCTGTTGAAACTGATAATTAAGTAGATAAAATTTATGATATAATGAATGTATAAGAAAATAATGCACTTTTAGGTGTCTGTTCTTGACCTTAATTTCTCTCCTGGTTTAGGAACCATTTCCTAGGCTTCATTCCACAGTTAGTCATGCTGTTTTGACTCACTACACAGACCTGCACAGCTTGAGCTGCCAGAGTAAGTTATAGTAACAATAGTAATTACTATATACTAATTTTGAAATATATAGTAATTTTGAGTATCAATGCTGAACAAGGATGGAAAACATGGTTTTTCATTAGGGTAGCTTTCAGATGTGCTTTCTATCTGCTGATGAAATGTATGGATTGCAACATACTCAATCACGTAGAATTAAATGGTTGAAAGGAGGAATATTGTCTATCCTCATTCAAGCTTTGTAATATTAATGCATGAGATGATATTGCAAAGGGATCCTAATGCCTGAAGAACACAGAATTTTCCAGATAAAACATATCCCAAGAGGCATCAACACCAAGACACACCCAGGTAGCTCCTGTACTTGGCACTGCTGCTGAACAGCCAGATGTTCCCTCAATGCCTGTGCACCTTGGCCTGAAGAAGATCAGGCAGAGGCAGCTAGCAGCACAGGATGAAGCAGAATATGGGTCTCACACGGCTTTTATTACCAGACCTGTATTTAGCTATACAGGCTAAGACACCTAAATACCATCGGATTAAGTCAATGAAATTGGATTAATTCATCAAATATTTAGTGCATAATTACAATAATAAATGTATTTCTTCTGTTCAGCTTTCCATCATCAGTAATTTAATCACTTCTGACATTTTACTCAATATATAATGACTTCTTATTTTCTGTTAATGGCAAGTCCCCATGTGACATTAAAGGAAGCTTGCTCAGACTCATAGAGTTTTTACATACTTGTGTAGTTCTTCTTATGTCTTTGAATTTGAGAGATTTTCTATCAGGGTAATCTGCAGACCATTTTATATTTCTAGATACAAGTTTCTTTCAAAAAGAGGGAACTAAAAGATCACCAAATGTATCTTAAACTGGATAAATGTAATCTCAGTTTTCACCTGAAGTAAAGTTTGAATTTTATTAAAATGTAGAAGGCCTTTATTAAAAGTTCATAACAAAAAAAATAGACATTCAGAACTTCTTTAGAAGGTATTGTCTGGTCTTCTGAAACTTCATAAAAACAATTAGAAAGAGTCTTCATTATTTTGTATTGAGGTAATATCTACATATTTTGCTAGATCATTTATTATTTCTCAAGGATGAACAAAGATTTCATCTTAGTAAGTTTTTGTGCAGTTTTCTAGATATCCATCTAGATTTGCATCTAAGTGTTAAAGTTCAGATAAATGTGTATTTAAAGCTTTAGATCAGGATCTTTTGAGGAGACAACCTGCTGTGAAATCTGGGTTATGATCTGTTTTGGCAACAGTATTCCATCATATAATCCCATTAAACTAAAAGTTATATTGTTTTAGTGGGCAATTTCTGTTATTTCCTTTTTTTTTTTTTTAGATCTTCTTTGCAAATAGTTTCATATTAGTAATTCGGCTGAATTGGAGGACATTTTTTAAAAACTTTTGATGAAATTCAGTGAAAGGAAAGGAAAATGTTTTTCTTGTTTAAATCAAATTCTGCTCTTTCTCAAGAGCAATAAAATTGTCCTAAGTTAGAAACATCTTTTAAACTGTTCTTTCAGATGAAGCTTACCAATTTCCACAAGAAAATAAATTCTCAAGGTAAATTATGCTTTTAAATTAAAGATAAATATTTGTGCCAGTTTTACTGGGCTTTTAAATTATACATTAAGATCTTAAGTAATATGGGTTTTATTTTGAAAATTCTTATCAGGATCTTACTATAACACCTTTTGCACCTGTCATATGAGAAAAATGCTTTGCTAGTTCATTATACATAAGAATGGCTCGCAAAATATGCAAGCCCTAAGCACCAAAAACACAGAAATTCACTCAACTTCATAAGCATCTAGCCAAGGCACTGAATCAGGCACTGAGTTTTCTAAAATGCAAATAAGAAATTGTTAACTTCCTAATTATAAAAATATACAAAGGAAAGGAAGTTTGATAATTTTGTAATGCCAAAAAGAACAATTTAAGTATACCAAATAACCTTTTACGTTTTACAAAGCCATTTTTATTTCTCAATATTAAAGTAGTTTAACTTTTACATGTAAGACATGCAAGCAATAAAAGAATGAATTTACAAACTTAATAAATTACAGACTATAATGACAACTACAGTATTACTTCCAAATACATTACTCAGAGAATGCTGAAATCTTCAGAACACAAAATTAATTTGACTTCATGAAAGATGGATATCACGAGAAGAATGATTTTTAGCATCTGTCTTTGAGAAAAGTAGATCTCAAGAGTGATTGTACTGTGCAAGAGAGTATTTTGAGGAAAGAAAGTGATAGATTCAAATAGAAAATGTTACTTGTTTTTTGTCTAATTATCTGTGGCATTTGTAAAAATTAGTTTGAAAACTCTGATACTTTAATTCTTTGCCTTTACTAAAAAGACAGTGCACTTTAAGTATGGTTAATTTCAGTTAATCATAATGGAAGAAGTTCATAGCATTACATTTTTATAGTGTGGTGTGACGTTTGATTCTCTATTTAGAAGCACTTAAAGAACAAATACAAAAATTGTTGCACAGGAAAAGATTTCAGGCTTTACAAGGAGGACTTTTCTTGCAATGCTTCACAGAAAAATAAGAACTATGATACCACTAAATTTCAATATACTTGAGGCAAACTTAAAAGGGTCAGCAACATTACTGCTGTCAAGAACATTTTTTTTTCCCAATAAATCACAGCAAGGCTATATAATTTAGAGCTAGATTCAATTTGTCAACAAATTAAGCTCCGTTTTCAGAACTAGGTAAGGTTGGATAAATAATGGAAGGATAACATTTTAAGAGTAGAATTTCAAGAATAATTAAACGCATATAAAGCAAAACCTCACTCAGACTGTCATTTCAGACAGTCTGCCTGAACTTCTGAAATCAACACCTGTGTTTTTAGAACTGTCAGAGATGCAATATTTTATTGCTTATAAATGAAAGAAAATGTCTATTCAGAAATTAGTAAGAACCAAGAAATGTTCATCCCTCAAACTGAGAATACAACAAATGTCCTTCTGGTTCAGACCAGGCGTCCCTCTAGCCCAGTGTTCATTCTCCTACCGTGGCCAGTGGAAATGCTGTGTAGGCACAAAAGCCCAGCCCTTTTCTGCGGTCCACTCCCCTTGTACTCTCCCAGCATCCACAGCCGTTTCACCAGGTGTGTCGGGGAGGACATTCACACCTTGTCCTTTTGCTGTCCACTTATTGACCTGTCACCCAGTACTTTGTGTAATCCATTTTTTGAAGTTGCTCATGTTGTCTGCCTCTACAAGCTTCTGGGCAGCAAGTTCCAGAAGTTCAACACCTGCTATGTAAGAGCTTCTTAATTTTTACATAAAATCTCCAGGTTGTTTCATAAAACGTCCTTTAGTTCTGCAATTGTGGGATTTAGTACATAACAATTCTGCATGTACTTGGGCAACCACCTTCATAATTTTTTAAACCACAATCATATCTTCAGTCAGGCTTATCTTCTCCAAACTGAAGTCCTGCTCCTTCTAATTTGTTCTCACAAAGAAGCTAGTCCACCCCATGACTCTTTTAGTTGCTCTTCTCTGAGCTTTCTCTAACTCTGCTACATCCTTCTTGAGATGCAGAAAACAGAACTGGAAGTGGTACCCACAGCCCACAGACTCACCGAGGTTTCGACCACAAGATGTCTCTGACCTGTTGTCAGCACCCTTTCGGTGACTGCCAACATCCTGTTGTATTTTCAGCTGCTAATGCGGACTGGGACAATGATTTCAAAGAGGTGTCAGTGGTGACTCCCAGAACTCCCTCCTGAGCTGCAAGTTTGTGAAGAGTAAAGCATTATAA
The DNA here is from genome assembly GCA_013398815.1 of Ibidorhyncha struthersii. NCBI lineage: Eukaryota > Metazoa > Chordata > Aves > Charadriiformes > Charadriidae > Ibidorhyncha > Ibidorhyncha struthersii. The sequence continues at coordinate 20,014 of VZSZ01001967.1, read as the reverse complement.
AAGCATTTAATTGTGTGCTTAGTTTATCTCTCATTCTGAGTAGAATCATGTTTTCAGTGCTGAATTTTCCTATGCTGCCTCAGTCAAAAAGAATAAAAGCCCATGAGTACTAATCTTAAAGCAGAGCACAGAACAGGAAATACCTCTTGTGTGGTAGCCTGCGTCCTTGGCCTGCGCTTCATGGAGAACCATTTGTGTGAGTTCAGCAGCACTGGTTTTGCAGAAGGAAAAAAGACAAAATGACAGCAGAAGAGCTTTTTAATATAACATAGAATCAGTTTTCTTCATATAAAAATTAATTTTCCTGTTTTTACTTCTCCTCCAGGGGACATTTACCTTCTTTCTGTTTACCATGAATCTTTGACATTGTGCTGGAGACTGCCTCAGAGGTCAGATAGCACTACTTAGGACATTGATCTAATATGTGTAACTATTTAAAAGAGCCTGAAACAACACAGGTTTGGGTTCACTTGGCTAAATGACATGGTTGGGATGAAGTGGAAAATTAAGGAAGAATTTTAATGTTTTTGTTCAAGAGTCTCAGAGGAGTGAAGTGTTTTAGAGACAAAAGCTGGTATTATTAGTACTTCACATGTATTCAATACAGAACGCAAAATAGATGAGGCTTCATCTGTTACAGTAAGAAAACTCACATGACTCACTAAAGAGTCTGCAATTCCACTTGAACTTGCTCAAAATGATAGTCATATAGGAAATTGGAAGACTGGGACTTCAGCAATTAACTGCAGTGTATATATGGTTGATGGCATTTAGAAAACACTAAGAGAAACATCCCATTTTCCCAAAACAGTAGTATTTTTCAGAATTGTAGCCAAGGACAAACACATTTTCACAACAGTGACATATAAAGTCGCAGTAACATTTGCCTGACTCAGAAAAAAAAAAAAAAGTAGTCTGGCAACCAGCCAATCTTAGGCTCATTGTTTGAAAAATGTTAAAGGACAAAATCCAGCATCACAATCAGTGCAGGTGGAAGTAGGAGGGGGGTGGAATGAAGGAGTGGGAGTCTAGAAATACGAGTCTAGGAGTATAGAAGTATAGGAGTAGGAGTATAGAATATGCTGTCCTACTTCTGAGATGGTATTTGTTTGATGGTACCTAAGAATTGCCTATATAAATATTTTTGATCAACAAGTAAATAATCTTTTTTCCCTGGATTTCACTGCCAGTAGTATCTCAGTCTAGAAGAAAATTGTTCTTTTCACACAGATTTTCCACTGTTCTCCTGAACATCATTTCATGTCCTTTTTTCCTGCTTGCAGCTCCAACACCCTATTTCAGTTTTCTGTAGAGAAGTCATAAATAAAGCATTGTACTGGCAGAGAAAAGAATCTAACAGGAATGGTGTTTCTGCGCATTGTCCAACATGCGTTAACTGCTTAATATAAATTCACTATATCAATATATACCTTTAGTGTCTTTCATGTTACTTTATTAACAAATCACTTTGTTTACATTATTGAGCACCAGTGGCAAGCCTGCAAATTCAGACCCCCTCCCCACCCACAAGGAACACTGTAGATACAAACCATGCTACACTGTTTCTGATGCAGTTTGAAGGTATAATGACATAGTGATACAGGAATTTTTAGCCGTTATTTTTAACTATTTAGTTGTTGTATATACTGCCTGCTCATTTTACGTTATCACCTGGAAAGTCTAATAAAGACGTAAGTTTTACTGTGGCATGTGGCCTAATGCACTATGCTGTATGCGGTGGGTTGACCTAGGCTTGCTGCCAGGTGCCCACCCAGCCGCTCTTTCTCTCCTCGACGGGACAAAGGGTGACAAAATCAGAAGGAAAAGCTCATGGGTTGAGATAAAGACAGGGTGATTGCTTACCAGTTACCGTCAGGGGCAAAACAGACTGAACTTGGGGAAGATTAGTTTGCTGCCAATTAAAAATAGAGTACAATGGTGAGAATCAAAGACAAAAGCTAGAAAACACTTTCCTACACACACCCCTTCTTGCCAGGCTCACCTTCACTCCTTCAGTCCCAACCCTTTGACCTCCTCCACCCTCAAGCGGTGCAGGGAGGATGAGGCATTGTGTTGTCCTTAGTCCTTAACAGCTCCTCTCTGCTGCTCCGTCCTCCTCATGCTGTTCCCCTGCTCTGGCATGGGGTCCCTCCTATGGGATACAGTCCCCCACATGCTGCTCCAGCGTGGGTCCTTTCCACAGGGTGCAGTCCTTCAGGAACAAACCACTCCAGTGTGGGTCCCCCATGGGACCACAGGTTCTGCCAGCAAATGTGCTGCTGTGTGGGCCCTCCACAGGCTGCAGCTTCCCTCAGAGCATGTCCACCTGCTGTGGTGTGGTGTCCTTCAGAGGCTGCAGGTGGATATCTGCTCCACTGTGGTCATCCATGGGGCTGCAGGGGGACAACCTGCTACATCATGGTCTTCACCACAGGCTGCAGAGGAACCTCTGCTCTGGCGCCTGGAGCACGTCCTCCCTCTCCTTCTCCATTGACCTTGGCCTCTGCAGGGCCGTTTCTCCCACATTTTTCTCACTTCTCTCACAGCGGCTCTGCAGTGTTACCCTTTCCTAAACACACTGTCCCTGAGGTGCCACCATCTCGGCTGCGGGGCTCAGCCATGCCCTGCGGTGGATCCGTTGGAACCGTCTGGAACCGGCCATGCCACACGGTGGCCACCCCACAGGCCCCGCTGCCAGCGTCCGGGCAGTGCACCCCATACACCATGCCATGGCCCCTGCCCAAGAAATGAAGCGGCACACAGAAGGGGAAATGTGCACATACGATTATCAGGATAATGTACGGCACACATGCTTCTGAATCTTGAAAGGTTTCATTCTGAAAACTAAGCAAAAATTCAAAAATAACTTTTTTTTTTCTTACTGGCCATATATTCTTGAAGATACCTGTTATTATCTGAATAACACAGGCAAATGGATATCTGCAGGAACAGTGTTCCCAGAGACAATATACAGCAGTTGGTAAGGATAATGTAATTCTCTCTGAAAGGAACAGGCTAATTGAGAAAACAGCTACTGCCCACTGTAATTCTAGCCAGGTCAGAAGAGCAAAGCAAACTTAGAAATACAATGAATGAACATTATGTAAAGTAAAAAGCAGTAACAGCGTGATTTTTTATATAAGATGATCTTGACAACATGGTACGGACAGTTGCCATCACACTTGGTTCTAAGCAATTGTACTGCTAATGAGTCAGTGACTGCATACCCAGAGAGGAGAATATTCTGCACCAAGTACTAAACAGAAGCTAGATGTTTTTCTGGTGATGGTTTCATTAAAAAAAAAAAAAAAAAGGGAGAGAAAGCAAAGTTAAGAAATTGTGTGTAGAGACAGCATGCAATCCTGAGAAAAGTGGGAGAGTAGTAATGCAGGAATGAATCAAAGCACCTGAAAAGTGGTTCGAGTGAGATGGCTCTTGTCTTGAATATGTAGCTAACATGGCCTCTTCCACTGTCGCAGCAGGACTTCCTTGTAAGACTACTTCTGGGGCTCATTGATCCAAAACCAACTGATCTAATCTGAATGTTTCAAAAACTGTTGAGGAAACCCAAGAAAAGGCATGCCTGTTTGGAGCCATATTTGCTCAGTAATAATCTTCCATCATATTTCAGTCTTTCTTTACTGCTATGTTTTCTTTCTAACCTTAGGCTTTACTAATTGAGCTGATTGAGACCCTAGCATTCAATTTTGTGGCAAATCAAGAGCTTTAATATGCAGGGTGATGCTCATTTATCATACAGGTGACAGTAATGGTTCAACTGTTTTTTTCTCCTGAGGTCTTATAAGAAGAGATACTCCTTTTTTGACTCAAATTGATCAAAGTTATTATTATTCATTTTGATGCTGCTACGGTGATTTAAAAGAATGCCATCCTGTACTATCAAAAAAGAATGCAAGCTCTATTGAAATCAGTGTGCTCATTGTGTTCATACATTTTCCTCAACACCAGAAAGCAAAACTGGGGGTTTATCCAGTATTTGTGCAACATTGGACAGCCAATTCTATTGATCCAAATCACTGTCTTTCAACTGAGAAAATATTTTAGAAGAAAACAAATACAAATTAAAAGTTATGAGAAAGTACCTTAGAAATGGATGCATCCAAAAGAAGGTTCTGGACAGGAACCTGGAGCAGAGAGTCTTGGTTGAGCAACCTGTTTTCCCAGTCTTCAAAACAATGTTTTTATTGCAAAGGTAAACCTTGATTTAAAATGTTGTCTCATGAAACAAAACCTCTGTGAGTCTCTGTCAGGCTTTAATCAGAAGGTAATTCAGCACACTTGAATGCCTTTGTGACTTTGCTGAATTTTACATCTATGTATCACACTGACCAGTCAAAGTTTATAAAAATTTGCCTAATGGCATGTGACCACAAAAGTCTGTGTGTAAATGTAAACTCATCTCTGTGATCTTTACTGTAATTCTTGAATAACAAACTCAAATTAAGCCTCTAGAAGTGTTTTTTAAAGATGGCCATTGTGGAGAGTATTACACAGAACTACTGCGTCTACTGAATATGGTCCTTCAAAGGAGAAAGCTTGTTAGAGGTTTTGAGGGAGGCAGGTGCGAAAAGGAAATCCAAAACTGGACAGCCAGAAGCAAAACAGATCCTAAACACTGACCAAAGAAACAATGTCCTAAATCAAACAAGTCACATCTGCTAATTGATGGTGATGTTTTACTAATAGTGATGCATTTGTAACGGCTAAAAGAGTTGTTCTGTTCTTCTTTGCAGCACAGCTGAAGTTTTCTCTGAATTCGGTTCGTGGTGCTGTTGAGGTGGTATACATGATTACAGAGAGGGCTTGGCCGTGGCAGAGAGAAGAGAATGTACCTGTTGAGAGACCCAGTATTGTTGAAACACGTACGTTAGCACACAGGGCATCCCATATGTATTTCTCTTACAGGTACTGTCAATTAAGACTGGAATCCCAATATACTAGACACTAAATAGAATTACAGAAAAAAGGAAATGCACTCCTAAACTGCTGATTTCTGTCTGTCTAGAGCAGATCTGGTACTAACACAATGTGATACAACATGAATAAAGCAGCCAAATGAGTCAATGAAGACAAAAATGGAACGTAACAGAGGTAACAGAGATTAAGCAAACTAGGGTCTACAGTTTATAACACAGAATTCTAGTAACAAACAGTACTCTCAGCTCACTGCTAGAACTGGCTGTTCTCAGCACGGTCAGGTGTTTAAGTAGTATATCAGATGCAAGCCTCAAGGAAGGACTTGATGAAGCTTTTGTGGAGACTGGAGCTGTTTTTTTCCGTTCGTAAAAGGAAGAGAGAAGCATAGCATTCATAAAGGTAAAAGAAAAAGATTAACTGGGTACTTTAGTAGCAGGCAAATTGAATTAAAATTGCAATTAAATTGTACTTTATGTGGTATAGAGGACAGAAAAATTGTGAATGATCTGAGGTTAAAAACAAATGCCTTCATGAATCTTGGAGAGCTATCTCTCTAATAAGACCACAAAGTGGGAGCAAAAATCAACCATTTTGGTTTAGCTGGTTCACTTTTTCATTAAGTAGCACAGATGACTAAACAAGCCACACAATTGCTTTGAAAAGAGTGCAAGAAGGTGCTGTATTGGGAGCCTTGCGGAAGACATTTTACTTGAGGAGTTGGTGATCTTGAACAGGCCGTGTCTGCTCTACTGGGACTTGTACTTGAGAAGCCCATACGTTATCAATATAATCTGTAAATTGTAACACATATTTGGGAAAGGTCAACTATACATCAGTCAAGGAGTGGAATGTATTTATCCTGACTGGGAGACCACTGTACACCACAGCTAACCTGGGCAGGCACGGCATGGCCAGCACAGCATTCAAGCTGGGCTGGGCTGTGCCATGCTGCACTCTTCCCTCAGCCACGGGACAGATCCAACTCCTGCACAGTGCTGGAGGACTCTGCGGGCAGCTCCTGCTCAGCACCATGATTACACCTCCTGCGCGGCCTTGCCCTTACCTAACAGTGCGCAAGTTGCCATAAGAACTTCCTTTAGGAAAAGAGTTGTTTTCTTGTAAGGAAATTATACATGACCTCGAATGACCAAAAGGGAGAGTTTCTCCACATGGACAGGATCTGCTCTGCGCAGTGTGCCATCAGGGCCCTGTGGGATGCTGCATGAACACAGGATGCCCAGCATAGAATCATAGAATCACAGAATGGTTTAGGTTGGAAAAGACCTTGAAGATCATCGAGTTCCAACCCCCCTGCCATGGGTAGGGAC
>VZSZ01001967.1:0-13622 GCA_013398815.1 Ibidorhyncha struthersii | reverse complement strand
CACAGTGAAAAATTTCTTCCTAATATCTAATCTAAATCTACCCTCTTCCAGTTTAAAGCCATTACCCCTTGTCCTATCACTACATGCCCTTATAAAATAAAGTTGCTCCCCAGCTCTCCTGTAGGCCCCCTTTAGGTACTGAAAGGCCGCTATAAGGTCTCCCAGAGCCTTCTCTTCTTCAAGCTGAACCCCAACTCTCTCAGTCTTTCCTCATAGGAGAGGTGCTCCAGCCCTCTGATCATCTTTGTGGCCCTCCTCTGGACCCACTCCAACAGGTCCATGTCTGTCCTATGTTGGGGGCTCCAGAGCTAGAGCCTGTACTCCAGGTGGGGCCTCACCAGAGCTGAGTAGAGGGGCAGTATCACCTCCCTTGACCTGCTGGCCATACTTCTTCTGATGCAGCCCAGGATATGGTTGGCTTTCTGGGTTGCGATCGCACATCACCAGCTCATGTTGAGTTTCTCATCAATCAGCACCCCCAGGTCCTTCTCCCATCTGAAGGGACGCTCACCATCTATAGTCCTCCTCTTTGCCTTTTTGAAGTAGTTATCTTATTAAGGCATTTGTTATTGGGCCTTATTGAGATCCAGAAAGATCCCTGCACCAGCTTGCTCTCACTTCACCTTTAACCCAGCAGAACAGATGATACTTGGTGTTATGTGGTGTTTGCAGAACTATTTCTTGGAAGTCAGAATGATACAAACGGAGGGTGATTTCATTAGAAGAATTCTGAACTCCACAGAGAAAATTAAGCATAAGTACCAATATATATGATATACTAGAGAATTTTACCTAACTTTTTTGTGTACAACACTACCACCTTAAGGTGACCTATGAAGACTCTAGCAGAAACTTTATGAGGAAGGGCATATTGACAATGCTTGAGATAACCAGCACATCCGTATTTTGCAGCTGTTAAAATAATGAAAGGACAGAACCCCAAATACAGTTCAGCCTGTATGCAAAGATCAGCTAACGTTTGGTTTTGGTTTTTTTTTCTAGAAAAATTCAGGCTTATTTAACAAAGAACATGCTAATAAATGGATAAAAGTGCTTAGATTGTGAGTGCGGATGATGATCTTGAACTTAGAAATTATGTTATAAAAAAATCTGGTCATTATGAGATTAAAAAGTTAGATTCGGTGAAACGTATTAGTAATGTGAATAAGCATATGGATCAGACTTCTAATTCTTAGAGTACACTTTGTTACTTACCAGGACAATAATATAAAGAACCTCCATATGTAGATTTTCAAATAGTCAATTTATTGGAAATTGCAGTATGTGGGAGTTCCCCAATCACTTGTCTGAAAAAACAATAAATCATGCTTTTTGAAAGCTATCTGGGAAATTAAATTAAATTAATCACTTGTATGAATGCATCAATATTTGCTGATTTGTATGATCCACAAATTTCAGACCAACATTTAGACTACTTTCAAGGAACTGATTCTAAGGACTGATGGGAATCTCATTTAAGCTGAAAAATGGTTGAACTGAGTGCTACAAAAATCACTCACAATTACCACACTAGCATTTGTTGCCTCAAATAAAAGGAAAATCTTACAACCTTTTAAAAAATCTCTAACTGCACAAAATGTTTTCTACCTGTGACTCCCTGTTTGATTCTACAGTATGATTACTTCTTCACTGTTGGGTGAGATGCGAATTACTCACTAGTGGGTAGACCTCTTCACCTTTAGAGCACATCACAAAAGTGAACTCATATATTATAAAAGGAAGTCTCTAACTCATTTTTGATCTTCTGGTTTTTATCTTTGCAACTTCCTGTAATACTGCACCATAATTATGTTAAATGCCTAAATGGACAGTTTAATTATTTCTTCATCTCCAGAACGGCTGGTAGTATTTGAATTGTCTCAACATGGATTTTCATTTCACTGATGTTGACCTGTAACAAATGTATCTGTTTAGAGCTCAGCTTCTGGAAGCATTTTCTGTGGAGACAAATATTTCTAGTCGTGTGGAATTTTTAGCTGAATTTGAGACTAAGATTATGACATATTCCTCGAAGGTGCTGATGAAATAACTAGTCTTTCAGAAAAAAAAAACACCAAATTGTGAGTTTAGGTCATGGTAATTAACAATTTTATATATTTTATATTAAAATACTAAATGCTGCTGTTCTTATTCAATGACTACTGAATCTCCTTATTCAAGCAAGTATGATCCAAAAGACAATGTCTATGCTCACTCATGTATCAGGACAGATAGATAAGTAACCTTCTTCTGCCATGTGTCTCTATAGCTTTTTCTAATATCATTCAACATATACATAGACTGCCAATCATTCATCTCTCTAAATCCTTATTTGTTTTGTTTTGATCTAATTACATTTAGGGTCTAACCATTAAGTCATTTATTAAGTTAAAGCTGTTATTTATTCAAGGGAAACAAAGTGTGATGTTTTACAAAAAGATTCAGTGGAGTCTGACTAATTGCCTGGTATTACATTAAAAAAAAAAAAAAAGAGAAAAATTAAGATTACAAGTCTGGGCTTCAGGATTTGCTCTTTGAAATATATACCAAACATTTTTCCTGAACGCTGTTGATCTACTAAGCTTTGTACACCTCCTGCTTAACACACTGGATGGTGCTTTTTATTTATCAAATGAAAAAGAAAACTAAATGCCACTGTTAACATTATAAAAGATTTATTTTTATTTCCTCCGGTTTTATATTTCATAAATAATTTCTAATGTCAACAGTGATGTTTCAGATTTGAAAAACTGCAATTATACTTGTTATTTCACTGTACCTTAGAACTGACAGTTTTCTCAGAATTTGGTGTTGGTGGAAGAAAAGTAACAATAACATGACTTATACATGTTATATTCCTTGCCTCTGCGGAGAGGCAAAGTCTGTTGGAAGAGAACATTTTTCATTAGACCGTCTGATACCTGTAGTTGAAAAAAGGTAAATTTGGGACTCAGATTCTAAGTTTGACCATGCTGCAGATTACACTGCTTTTGTAAAGACAATGTAATACAGGGCTGAATATATGACAAATAAAGTTGTCAGTAGCTGGTTCAGTAAAGCAAATACATACTATGATCTTCTTTACAACAGCTTAAAGACAAAAAAAAGCTGATGCAGCAACTTCACTACAGCCTGCATTACTTCCTGTCTTTACCCATAATTTACACACTGAAGCACTGAATTGATAAAAAGATAAACAGTCAAGAAATCAGTAAAACAAAGAAAACTGAATAGAAAAAGCTAGTGTCTGAAGGGTAGAAGACTATGCAGTGCTATACCCATTTCCCTGCCCCCCCTTTTAAAGATTCTAAATTTAAATTCAACTTCCATGTTATTTTGGTAAGATTATATGTTTCTGTTTTCACGTTTCTCCATCCATTGATTGCTTACTTCTAACAAAGAAAAACCACCCCAAAACCTAGTCGTGATGCATAAAATCTTGAACTGGTATTGGTATCATCGGTATGCATGCCAGAACACATTTAGGATAATGTCAACTCATGCTTAGGCCCTTTTTCCATGTGCCAGCTCATTTGAGGTCATTAAAAACAGAATACATATGCAACTCAAGAACATCAGGAAGTGAAGGGGAAGGGTAGCCATTCATAATTACCTGAAACAGGGTAACAGTGACACTGCCATTTCTGTGCAAAGAAATGAAGAATGATGTTTCTTATAGGCACTGAATTAATTCTTACAGTATAAGCTTTTCCCAAGCACACTGCAAAACTACAACCCAAATGGTGTGCAATGCACAGTTGAACTAAGCCTTAAAAGGGGAACATTAAGGGCGGCTGGTCTGATGCATTCAGATTTCCAGGCTCCTAAGAGGGTATTTTTCCCATGAAAAACACTGCTTCTTGGTCTGTTGTGCAAGAAACTACATAGGGAGCCAAATTCTGTTTTTCAGTATATCCACAGGGCTTCTTTTTCACCCATTTTAGCCATTTATTTGTAGTCTAGGTTAAAAATAAGCCCTAAGTAAATACTTGCAAAGTTTAGTGGTCACCAAACATCCAAGAAAAGAAAGTGCGGCTTTATATGTAAGAAAAGAGGTAGATGCATTCATGTAACATTTCGTGCATTTGCTAAGCAAAGAGATGTTCAAACACGACATCTGCCTCAGTTCCCTCCCAGAGCTTTTGGAGGAATAGACTGTGTCTTACCCTGAACTGAACCTAAAGGGTTATTCTGGTTGTCTTTTCATCCACAATATGTGTAGAAACAGCAGTATCACTGACATAAAGTCATTGGCTTCCTTCTGGTATCTGTGTGCGTGTATTTGTTGCGAATTATACCTACGGGTCCTGAATTTGAAGAGTCTGTCGCATGAATAGTTGCATGAAAACATTCTAGTATACGCTTTACAAAGTGCAATTGCATTACAACCAAATAAAATACATTTGACTCTCCAGCAGTAAATAACTGGCTAACTTTTCTTTATTTCAACATTATGTTTAACTTCTAGATTGGGTTTCCAGCTACTTGGAAATAGGATAGACTTCTGCCTCCACCCATAAAATCTCTTTTGACCGCTGACACTGGATATTCAACCCTTTACTTTGATAATAAACTGACAAAACAAAAGGGGCAGGGGGAAGAACCAAAAAGCCTTTCCCAAATTTGAGAAATATAGCTAACAAAACCTGATAAAACTACAATTTACATAATGCCAGAAAATTTAAAAGTCCTGGGAAAATGTCCTACCTTGAACCCTGCCTGAGGTGAACAGCTCATCAGGATTCACATTAAAAAAAAGGCGTATTTCTGCCAATGCCTGTTAATGCCAAAGCACAAACTACTTCTGAAAATATTTATGGAGATAAGCAATTCTAGGGAAATGCAACTCACATTGTTAAGAGTTTCTTCAGAGGAACCCATTGTATCCTTGCAATACAACACTGGTGTGCCACGGCTTCCGAGTCTCTCTGATTTCATGTGAGTGTGCATCTAGATAAAAACATATGGGTGAATGAAGGGAGGAGAAAGAGAGAGTCCCTGGTTAGCAACGTCCAGGACAACACGTGCACTCCCAGGCACACAATTTAGCAGCACCTTTTCATTTCTTAATCTGTGTGCCTTGTTTGGCACTTCCAACTGTGAAAAAAGGTATTAGTGCTTCATATAGACAGAGAAATACTGGCTTGCCTGAAGGCAAAGGAAGTATCTATTGGTGTGTATTATTTAATTTTCTTTTTTTGTTCTCTGATTTTCCCCCTTGCAATACCAAAAATATACCCACGTTAGTTTCTTTTTAGCTGTGTGGCATAGCTAAGCATTCCTTTTGGAGGAATAAACTCTACCTTGTTCTGAGTCGAACCCAATGGCTCAGTCTAATTGATTTGATTTCTAAGCAAAGCATCTGTAGACAGAATAGCATTTCAGGCTCATAAAGTAATTACCATCTTTCAGGCATCCATGTGCACATATGTGTTATCAGATTATTATTGCAAACCAGAGATAAGCTTCAGAACTTACAATTGCCAACATGTCATTAATTCTCAGAATAATTCCTCATAGCAAAAAGAAACCATCATTAGCAAATGTACCTTTTTTTTCTTTAGTGTCTAGGAGTCTCTTCATGGAAATGTAAATGGAACAAGAGTAACTTTATGCACGCACAAACATTAAATCCTAGCTTTGCACAGGGAACTTGGCAAAATGTTATTTGTCAAAGTATACATGCTCATGCACATTATGCTATAAATGCCAAAAAACTTGAGAATACTAAATACTTGAAAAACAAATTAAATACTCTATTTCTCTCCACTGCTAGTAGCACATTACCAGAAACTGAAAAATGGTACTTCTCTATTGTTAAATTTTTTCTTTTACCTGACTAACGTTTTACTCATCCGAACAAAATCCAGGTTTTCCAGTAATCTGTATGCAGTGTAACAGCAGGGGGAGCTCAACGCTTTTTCCCCAGTAAATCTCACAGATTCATGACTAAATTCTTAGCATAAACAGATATTAATGGAAAAAGATTTCCCCCACAAATACAAGAGGTTTGAATATGCAATGTAATTCAAAATATAGCTAGAATTGTTCTCAGTATCCAACCTAAAATTTAACCACTGATTCTTCAGAAAACTTCCCAGTTTCTTCAAAGTTGTAGATCCATTAAACAGTCTTTACTTTGGAGTAAAAGATTAACTTCTTGCAATCTCTTTAAATATATAATGACCAAAACAAAACCAAAATTTCATACTATTTTTATGTAGACTCTATGTAAGGTAATGCAAAAGCACAATTCGAAATATAACCAGATTAGGAAGCAGGCTAATATAAACACAGCACCCTGACAGCCTGCTTCATTATTATACTCACACCAGTGTAATAAATGTTTTTTGTCTATGTATTTAAACCATCTTAGCACTCTACAGAGCTCTCTGTATACGTCCGAAGCAGCATTTTGTAAGTGTTGAAAAGTCTCTTCTTTCTTCCTCTTCAGACAAATGAAACCAGCCATGTTATCCTTTTCCCTACTGATTAATTTCCATAATGGTCTCAAATATTATTATAGATACACCAGTCTTCCTTAAGAGAATAAAGCACTATCTAAATACAATGTTAAGTGCAGGGGAACTTGTCTAATATATAGCAGTCACTGTACTAGTACCATTAGCTGTGCGTCTCAGGCATGAGAGTTTTTTCCATTTCTGCCTAAGTTCAGGTTCACAAATCATCCCATACCGGCTTAGGCAACGTACTACCTAACTATATTAAGGTTATAACTAAATTTATATAACTAAAGTTATAACTACAGTTATAAGCTGAGGCTTACAATACAATCCACTTTTTTACTTCAGTATGTAACTGAGACCTTCAATTCCTGCAAAAGTATCAAATAGAAGCCAATTATTTGCTATCTTCTAACTCATTTTTCGCCACTATTTTAAATACATTTGCAGGAATCCTGCTTTCCTCACGTATTTGTGATGGCTGTACGTAAGACTTAGAGGACCATTTTTTCTTAGTACTACAAGCTTTTCTAATGGATTCTCACATAAAGATAGAAAGATACCTCCATTGTTACTGTACTTCCACTTAAAGAAAGACATTGATTAGTCGTTGTCTTAAGATCCTTCTCTGCACTCACTTTAAAACAATAAAGACTGGAAACAGTCTCCTGATGGACTTCTGTTATCATTTTATAAAATTATATATAGCAATAAAAATCATTTAATTGCCCATCCAAAAATGCAATTGACCAGGTCATAATTTTTATCCTTATGTCACTCAGCACTCAGACATTTCCTTTTGTTTTTCATTTAGAGATTTGGTAGTGATGTGTAAAAGATATTGATGCTCCTATTAATACAAGATATAAAGCACATACAAAGTACAGGACTCATTACAGAAGCTTCCAAATTCTTGCAGTGAATTTGTTTGAATTGCATATTGAAAAGGCAATTTTAAGAAGTACTGTTACATGAAAGGAAGTATTTATTTTCTGTTCATATTCACTGAAAAAGTTGGACTCGATGATCCCAAGGGTCTCTTCCAACCTAGACAATTCTATGATTCTATGATTCTATGATTTTACATACTCTAACACTATATATGGAAGTTCTGTGGAAAGAGGTATTTGCAGTTTCCTAGCTGTGAATTGTCGGTCTGCAATCACATACAAATTAATTTTCACACTGAATTTTCTCCATTTATATTCCTTTGTTTCTATGTTTGCTACCTTTTAAGACCCCTGGGTGAAAATACATATATAAATATGAAAGAAATAAAATGCTTTGTCCCTTTAAATCTTTTGCTAGTAGCAGACTCCCTTTGATTTATGGTGTTGAATGATACCTGAATCTGTAATGCTAATGTGTGGTATCTACTGGAATTGCACCAAGAGTATCCAATTATTATTTACTCTGCTATGGAATTATTCAGGCAGAACAATATAGAAATATTATTTACTTCCGGTGTTGCTGTAGTGGTGATCACTTTGTATGTACAGTTACATAAAGTGCACTCTGTGCCGTAAGTACTTGATCCCAGCTGGAACACTTTGCTTGCACTGAAATACAGAAGTATTTTTGAAAAATCCAAATCTCGCTGCATACCCATCTTTTGAGTAGGCACTGCTCGGGTATTTTAACTGAGGAAACGATATAATGCAAGATGGTAACTTTTCACTTTACATATTAACTTTGGTGTCAGGTTGTGAAAAGTATTGTGGCATGATTTGATTTTAGATTCATCTTCCATTATAAAACTATGGCCAACGAGATAGTTACCCGTAGTTCTTTTCTTGACATACCTGGGATTGCAAAAAAATAACCTCAGTTGATACACTGTTTGAATGATGGAAGGAATTATGAATAATACTTACCAAAGAAATACTAAAAGACTTACCTCTCTCTAGGTACTATGTAACACTTGTCTCCCTGTCTTGTGACTGAGAAAGAAATAAGGTGGGAATGATGGCCTACCAGATTATTCTAATGGCAAGACTATGGCTGAGGATGTATGAGGAAATATTGGCTGGAAAAACTGGAGGATTCACGCCATTACAATCTGTATGTTGAACATCTTAAAGGGAGCTCGGGGTCTGATACTGCTGCGTATGACGATGAAAAACAGTGTAATTCTACAGAAGATGATGGAGTTACAATACTATGAAACTTGAAAGAAGTCAGAATTAGGTAGCATATACCCAAGAGCAGACTGTAGGAGAACAGTAAAAGTTAGAACTAGAAAAGAATGCTGGAGGTCTTAGATAAATAATCCAAACATCTAATCTTATTAACACTTATAACCCAGCAAAGTATGAGACATCCTACTGACTGCAAGTGACCTAGACATTGTATGAAGTCTCTATAGGTTAACAAGAATGCATGATGAAATAGCTAAAAGTAACTTATTTTGGAGATGCACAACAACAGAAACCCAATAAAGAATAAAAGCTGCCTTGTAAAAAACAATGCTAATTCAAGAAGCTGAAAGAAAAAATGTGCTTGAATGTGAAGAACATAAGCAATAAGCACAAAAGGTATCTTGACAGAAACGGCAGTATTCCCATGCTGCCATAATACAGATGTAGACTGTAGGTCCCAGAGGTGGAGGAATAGTATCCCACAGACTAGATCCTGGGAGGAACACTTTATCACAGACTTTGCTGAAACTTTTGGGAGGAGAATTTAATCTATCTAGTTAGCAAATAATAAAAATACAAACATGATAGCCAAATAGGATGAAATTGGTATCCATTTCATGACAAAAACAGTAGATAAACAATAGGACAAAAGTCATCACAGAGAGAGCAAGTGTGAATATTGAACACTTAAGTATCTCTTTTTACTGAGCTGCTGCAGGACTGTGATATCAACTCATACTCTACCAATACAAGTCCAGAGGAGGGCCACAAAGAAGATCAGAGGGCTGGAGCACCTCTCCTATGAAGACAGGCTGAGAGAGTTGGGGTTGTTCAGCCTGGAGAAGAGAAGGCTCTGAGGAGACCTTCCAGTACCTAAAGGGGCCTACAGAAAAGATGGGGAGGGTCTCTATCCAGGAGTGTAGTGACAGGACGAGGGCTGATAGTTTTGAACTGAAAAAGGGTAGATTTACATTAGATATTAGGAAGAAATTTTTTACTGTGAGGGTGGTGAGACACTGGAACAGGTCTCCTAGAGAAGTTGTGGAGACCCCATCCCTGGAAATGTTCAAGGCCAGGCTGGATGGGGCTTTGAGCAACCTGGTCTAGTGGGAGGTGTCCCTGCCCATGGCAGGATGGTTGGAACTATATGATCTTTGAGGTCCCTTCCAACTCTGACCATTCTATGATTCTATGAATCTAATGTTGTAATTTGTGTCATATGACTATGTCAACTGTTGGTTTTTTTCAGGGCTGGAATTTATGATCCTGTTCTACCAGACCTGTGCAGACCATATGCGAACAGCTGGCTGATGCAGCTGATCCAGCAGCTTATGCCACAGAAAGGGTGGTCTGGTCCACCCTGTGCCTACTGTCCATTTCCCTTGAGCAGGCTCGAAGGGTCATCTGAACCTTTGGGATGCCAATGCAATTCTTTAAACTAACAGCAAACTAACTCAGGAAAAAAAAAAACAATAAAAGAGGAACAGTTCCATGCAGAGTTAAGGAGTTAAATCAGATGGTGAGGACCCGGGCTGGCAGAAGAGAGGACTGAGGGTGAGATGGTGCAGGGGAGGGGAGGGAACCGCAGGGTGATGCTGGGCAGAAGTCTCTCTCCGCCTCTTCTGTCCCAGTTGCCCGCACTGTGAGCATCCCGAAGCCCGCTGCCCACAGCAGCCATCTCACCGACAGAAGTGTGCTGCTGACAGGGGCCATGTCACCCACAGCGCCTAGCAGGGGGCCTCTGTGTCACTCCTGTCCCAGCAGTTGCCATGTCACCTCTCCCCTTCAGCCTCTGTCTGCCCTCTCCAGCTGGAGGAACGAATAACCTCTGGACAAGACTTCATCCAGCCCCAAGCTCAACTACCACTCATCAGCACACACATTTGGAGAGCAACAGCAGGCCATGGGGTGTTATTTTACAGCAGATTTTCTCTCATCCCCGCAGGGTGGCTTCCGGAACTGTGAGCTGGGGCTGGGGGCTGTGTCCCTGTGCGCAAGCAGTGGACGTTGCAGCGGGGGATCATGGTTCCTCGAGAAGTGAACTCTGCTGTTAGTTGTACACACACGTGTACACACATACACAGGTGCACCGGCTTTCCTTTTTCTTCGGGATGCTCCATACAGGTGTGTAGGGTGCAGCCGCGTGGCACAGAGTCCAGCTCTGCATACCACACGCCCGGCAAGCAATGTCTTCCCAGCACCTTCTCGTCCACTCCATTTTGCTTTCCGCCTGGCATTGCCCAGGTGGGACAGGACATCGCACGGCCACCCAGAGAGGCTGCGGCAGGAGCTCTAGTGAAGAGTTTCCACTGGAATCTTGTAAGCTTTGGCAAACAGCTGAGACCAAGCATTAATAAAGGTGACTCATGGAGAAAAAGGAGTCTCTAGTACTTGGGACCGCAAAGGAAAACATGAAACAATGCTGAGGCTTTTGATCGCATGCCATATTGTGCTACAATGTGTGTGGTGTGTACGGCAGTGATGCGACACATAACTGTGCTTCTCCACAGAACTCGATGTTGATAGAAAGAACTAGTAGCATCAAGAGAGCATCTGAGGAACAAAAGAATACAGAGCCATTCTTGCACTTTTTCAGAAATAAGTCATCAATAAGAACCTCAATATACAAATATTTAAAAGGATGTAAGTTTTTTAAAAAATCACGTAAATCGAATTAACAAATAGGGTTCTTTTAACCCTTCCCTAATCATTAGTCTGTACCTTAGCACCTTGGGAGACAGCTCTTACTTTGAAATAAATAACACTGGGAAACTTTCAGAAGGTGGTTTGTCAAAACAACCCATACTGGAACAAACTGATTTTATCAGTTGAAGGAAAAAGCAAATGCTGGATGTTATTCATTTAACAGAAGAGAGCCAGCAGATACAATTTGTTTGTTGTTCTGTGTTTTTTTTTAAAAACAAACCAACACAAACCTGATTAGGATGGCATACTGGAAGGATAATTTGCTCTACTCAGGCGTACTGATGGCCTCTAAATTAACTGTAAGTACTCACCAACAAGGCTGAGATGTACTCGTGCACAGCGCTGTGAAAACATCTTCCTAATGCACAACGGCAATCAAAAAGCACTTGCAAGATATGCCGTTGCTGAAGGTGGGATGCTGACTAACTACAAAAATCCTGCGATGTTGCTGTACATGATCTGCTGTTTTACTGTCATGTGAGTACCAAGCTCAGATACTGTTCGGAATCTGTCAAAACATCACAGAAATCCTATCTCAAGCAGAAGAGACAGAGGAGAGTGATAATAAATATCTTCGGGCATCTGGAAGGAAGAAATGAAAAACTGGGATAAACCAGTGTAAAGAATGATATGGAGATGATCAAACAGAGTGGTGGTTTCCCAATCTTTGCTGGCTTTTGAGGAAAAATACCAAAGTTGCAGGGTGTTTAATATCATACTTTGCTCCCTCTGTCAGTCTCACTTTTAACTTTTAATTTCCTGTGGCAGTAAGCAACATTAAAACGTCTCACAGGCAACGGGTTGCCATGAGCCGTGCACTGGAGTCTACTTGGATAGAGGAATATGAGACTATTAATGCTACAGGGGAGGCTTATCAGGAAGTATTTGTCCAGGATTAGGTAACAGTATGGATAGTATCTATGGATAATAATTATCTATATGGGTAATAATGGTGTCTGTCAATTACTAATAGTTCTTACTAGAATAAAATATTTATAAAGGCCGTTTCACATTTCAAAACAAAAGCCAACCATTATGGAGATGAGGGCTGGAAAGAAATTTCCTTGTAGCTTTATTATCATGTAATTGTCCATAATGGGGGTTCTTCTGATTTCCACTAAGTCACAAAGCAACTGGGTAAAACAGTGTGTAATGGCTATCTGCTGATGCCTGATTCAGGACTAGATGGCTCATCCATTAAAAATCTGAAGATATTTATTCAGTGGAGATTTAAAATCCAATGATGTCAATGGGAGCGGTACATACACATTAAATTTACGGCCCCTGGGGTGTCTTTTCTCGTTAAAAATGCAAAATTAAATGACAGTTCTGCATTTGAGGTACACACTGTGTTCATGCCTTCTACACTGAGCATATAAAAAAGCTGGTTAAGAAAGTTGAGTCAGACTTCATCTACTGGGGAACGTTACAGCATTGTCTGAGGCATGTAGTTTTCAATAGAACCGCTGTACCCTCAATTTGTGGGGGGATTTTCATACAGTTCACCCAAAGGTCGCAAATTCGTCGACCCATTCATACTCTTTCTCTAGACATGATGCCAGAAGATCATAAACTGCGGACTTGAACTCCGTGTACCAGTGTTCCAGGCACAAAACAGTTGCACATCCATTGAGTATCTCTTCTGACCTGTACCATGCACCCATCTTCACCCTTTTGGCCCACAGCTTTTAGAAGAAAACTCTGATATGTTAAGAATTAATTTCAGGAAGAATTTTTTTCCCTCCCTTTCATTACCTCGTCACATTTTTACGTAAGATGCCCCTGTAATTCAATCTTTAGAAATCTTTATTGGATTTAATATTAACGCATTAATCCAAAAGACATAGATAGATACACAGATATACCTACGTACATATAGGTTTTATAATAGGTTTTAAAATAGAGAAGATGGTCTGAATGAAACACAATTTTTGATTAATAACTAGGATTACACAATACTGAGTAAAACTCAATTTATTGCAATAAAGAAATGTAATTATAAAGAAGATTCCAAGTTCTATTAACTGTTTTTTATACATTATACATAAAATTACTATATAGAACTACGTGGAAATCGTGCTTTTTTCTTAAGGTAATGAAAAAAAAATTTCATGCTCTAAAAATTGATTGGCTGCATTATTTTCCTGATTATTTCGTTCTCATTTTTTATTCTCCTCCTAGTCTTACGCGGGACCCTACTTAACTGGTATTGTCAGTACCTCTGAAGGGTTTTAAGAAAGGGCACATGAACCGCACAGCAGACGTCAAGAGGTGCTGGGAAGGACACCGCACCCCAGGCTGGGGGAGGGAGAGC
>VZSZ01001963.1:21736-37441 GCA_013398815.1 Ibidorhyncha struthersii | reverse complement strand
GCCTAAACCTCGACAACCATTTAATTTGTCTAGTCCACCACAGCTTTTGGGAACTTCCTGTCCCTTGTTTTTGGGGAAAACTATGAACATCAGGAGTTCTGCTCCCCTGGGCTGTGGGCCAATAACCAGCCAGCACAGCTGCACGAAAGCCAAGGATGTGCCACCCAGAGACTCCAAATACCCTCAGAAGAGCCCCTTCAAGGGCACAGTCCCTGCTTCTTCTCTCATGTTTCTCACCTCTTACCCTGTCCGTACACCAGGCTCTGTTTGGAGAGAACAAATCTGTGCAGTCTGGAAGCAGACAGTGTCTCCAAATTATCCTCACAGTCACAGAAAACAGCTTTCTCCCTGGTCCTCAGCCACCTCCTTTGCTAGGCTAGGCTGGACCAGTCCAAACAGTGGCCAGAGGGAGATGCTTTGCCTGACTTCCCTTGCTGCAGAAAAAAAGCCTTTTAAGCATTCAATATCAGCTCTGGTCCCAACGCGGTGATGGCTGATCTGACTCTCCATGCTTCTTCTAGGGGGACAGCTTACCTTCAGGTGTTGCCTTCTCCTTCCCCAAGGTCTTTGGCTCCACTGTGGAGATCACTTCCCTTGAGCACACCTCTTATTCTGTCATCGCTGCCTTTTAAGCAATACCTTTAAATCTGCTGTCTTTCCACTAAGGGTCCTGTGTTTGTATGCCTATATAGAGGGCTGTGTATTTTTATATAAAGAAATGTCTTTTATTGTTTCCTTTTACTTTTCTATTACAAAGCCTCTAATGTGTTGTGCTAAAGGTGGGTGGCTTTAAAAGAGGCTGGTTTCATTAGGTTTTTATTGTGTTTAAAATGTGGTTCCATTTATTGTGCTAAACACTTGGCAGCCTTTGTCACGCCATGTCTCATGAAGGCACTTGGAAATGAGCACACACATAGAAAGCTGCATCAATTTCCCCCTCGAGCAAGATAGGCAGGAGATCATGAAAGATTTGTTTCTTTAGCTGGCAGTTAGTCCTTCCAAACTTGGCCCCCTTTCTGAAATTGACTCATCGAATAATGGACATGCTCCATTAAAGTGATGAAGATAAAAACTCTGCCAGTGCCTGACTTAGTAAGAAAACCATCTCACTCCCAGGCCAAAAGAACACACTTGAGCTGTGACAAAGGATCTGTGTAATTGAAAGCCAAGACTCCCCTCCTGTTTATTTCCATGAGTTGGTATTCTTTGACTGTCCACATTTCTTTTTGTACTTAGGAAATTGGTCATGCAATTCTGGTGGAAAGATTTTTTTTTTAAAAAAAGAGAAAATATTGACAAAAACTTCCAGATAGATTTTGCTTCATCCATCTTCAGACATATATGTTTTTCACATATATTGGTATTATTAAGATTTTAATTTACTGACAGTTGGTGCTTTGATTACAGATCCAGACAGGGTGTCAAGTTCACGTATGCTTGGTTCCCAACTCTGTGAATGACTTAATGTGTATTATAAGGCAAGACACTTATTCCTTGATTTCCATCCAAAAAAAACCAGGAATAGCACTTGTTCATGTCTCCTGGGAGCTGCAAAGAAAAATTCACTGATACCTGTCAGGAAGCATTATTATTGGTATGCTACTGTGATGAGGTGCAAGTATACAACAAAATGTCATATTCAGTCCACAAACCAAAACCAAAACCAAAAATTTTATGATTTAATGGGGGGTGGGGGTGGGGGGGTGGTGTGTTGCGGTGGAAAAAGAAATAACCTGAAAATTCTTATGGCAGAGCTCCTCAACCTTTTTCTGGAGACACTGTCATTGTCTCAGATCTCACTCTTCAGACTTCTTATTCTTAAAACCATGACGGAGATGAGAAATCCTCCTCCTTGCTAGTCCAAGAAAGGGAAGATGGTCCCAATACCTCTATGTAACCCTTGCTCCAGAGAAGCCATGTATTTGAGCAAAGGCCTCTGACCTGTGAGTTGCAGACTGTATTCTGCCCTAGAGATGTTCTGACTTTCCTCATGACCAGAGAAAATTAAAACCCCTTAAAAGTAAGGAGACTGTGGCTGTGGTCCAGGTTGGCAGGGAGAGCAAAGAAAGATGCTGCTCACATTACTCACCCATTACTTCTGCCTATGAGCCCATAAAGGCTGTGAGGACAGAAAATCTAATAATGGAAGCGAAATAACAGCCCATGAATTAAAATGACCCCAAATACCAAAACGTCAGATAGAGCAGATATCTTGCTAGGAATCTGCAGGCACAAGAGTGTCCTCTGGATTAATTTTATCTGTTTTCATACACTTTAAGGCCACAACGGAGGATTATCTCATTGAGTCTGACCTCTGGCACAACGCAGACAATAAAAGATGTATTCAGTTACTGCCTCATGGAGTCCAATAATTTGTGTTGACTAATGTAGTTCTTTCAGTAGAGCAGCCCTTCGTGGCCTTGAAGATTCAGTACTGGGAGACTCTCTGCTGAACAAACTCACAGCTTGGCCAATATATGGGATGGAAGGAGTGCTCAGTTAACTGTAGCTGTTTCCCATGAACAACCCATGCGATACAGGTGGAAGAGTAGTGCCCACTATTGGTGGATCTCTCTCCGTAGGTGATATGATCTTCAGTCATAGCTTTGTGTTCAACTTCAAGCCAGCATGAGCTAAAGCAGCAAGTAAAGACTAAGCCTCATCCTCCTTTGTCGCTGTGGCACATCCTTCCGTATGCCAACACAAGCATTGTGCAACCACACGCCAAACAGGTTAAGGGAGCTGATTAAAACTGATCAATTCAATGCCTGAGTTTTTGTTGGCTGGATTGTATGGCTGGGATAGGAACGAATGATGGGAGATGTGACTACCTCGTTCAACAGCAGTGTCAGTTTATGCCAGTTTAAACTGGCATATGTGAATCTGCTGTTTTGTATTATTTGGCTGTTTCTAATGGTTTCAGTTCTTTTTGAAGCTCTTGAGTGATGCAAAGAGGTTGAATCTCAAAAGACAATGTCACCCAATGTTCATAAAGTATTACATTCAAGGAAAGTACTATCAAATATTAGGTATTACTTTTTATGAAATTTGGCGTACTAATTAATCTATATATAAAATATATGCATACAGAATTGTCTTGTCTAAATGACAGAAATACAAACCAAAATGATAATCTGCACACATGTTAAAAATTCACTTTGTTTCTTCGCATAATTTAAAATTGAATATGATCCTCCCTCTCCCCCCCTCCCCACTTGTGGTTCTTATGCAGTAACACGTTCTCAAATGTGTAATAGCCACATTTCCATGATTTTCATAATTCATGCCATGGGAATGGCCCGGAGAAATAAAAACTTCCTGCCTCATCATATTCTCCTGAATAAAAAAAGTTCTTAGGCTACCCACTGCTGAATGTAGAGCTATTGCCTCCATTTTCTCTCGCAGACACAGCCCAAGGCAAAACAATACAAGTGTCAAACTCCATGTACTTGTAGCATTAAAAAAGGCAAGGAAAGAAAGATGAAGATAAGGTAAACTCTGTGCTATTTTGGCATCCAGGAGAGGGAGAAAATCAAAATGATAACCCATGGCAGCACAATAAAACAAGAAAGTATGTCCCACTTTTTATTCCCCTTTCTGTAATATTTTTAATTAGGTACAAATACTTTTTTCTGCCTGTCACCAGCACGCTCCATGGCATGCCACTGCCCCACCTCACAAGCTAATTGATCAAAAGACATATGACTGACCTCACAGCTGTGTTTGGTCATACAAAAGTCAAAGATTTAATCAGCTTTGAACTTGTCAGCTCAGTTCTTTCCTCCATCAGTAGAGACAGACACCAGTGGACACTGGTTCTTTGCCCCTAGGCTACTTACCTACCTCAGGTAACTGCGACCCCTTCTCTCCCTCCTGCTCCACCCCCAGGGATTAATCTAAAGCTATTGGTTATATCATTTATCCATCTCAGTTCAGACACCTAACCTATTTGGTGGCTGAACTTAGGTGAAACTAATCCAATTTGCTGAGACTAATGACAAGCTCATCCAGAATTCATCAATATTATTAGAAACTGTTTGGTAGGTTTGGTATCAGGCTATCACAGCAGAGTTTTGGGGGTGTTTTTTAGACAGTAAAGATGGTTAAAATTTCATTCATTAAGAGTTTTCAATTACACATTCCATCAGGTTTTCATGACGGGGAGAAAATTGGAATTTTTAGCAAATAAATAACCATGGGGCTCAATCAGCTGTGCAGGACAAAAGTGCTCAGTAATATAAACTTTGCTGAAGTCTTTTGCAGGCGTTTTTGTACTTTTAGTATCTGCTTTGCCAAAATATAAGGATTTTTTTTTTTCTCTACCTTTGTGTATGGATTTGCAGAATAGAAATTAAGTATTAGGGACAGTGCCCTACCAGAACACAGAATGACGTTTTTCAGCCCTGAGTCAAGAATCCTAATTATAGGATAAACTTTAAAATCCTATTGCTCTTTTTCTATAGGAAAAGATATTAACTTGGTGATCCTGCCAATCCCTAAAGTTCCTAATCTATTTTGTTCAAAAAATGTTGCCTTCATGATTAAACTCATGGCTAATTCTTCATGTTTGTTTCTTCTGCTCTGAAAAGTTGATTTTAAAGGATTTTGATTTTCTGTTTTGGTGCTGAATTGGTAATTTTGGCTTATAAAAATCTTTGGGAATGTGGGATGAAAACATTGTTATCTCAGTTTTTCTTTATTATTATTGAGTGATGTCTGCTGAAGCATTATTCTTTGCTACACCAACCATCTGAATACAGCTTTTTTTGAAAGAGGAATGTGTTGCTCATTCAGTAATTACAGGTAAAGGCAGGGCATTAAAGGGTAACCACATCCTGCCTGCATCATGTCATGTTCACCCACCACACCATTCTCCTCTAATGCAAGCTGGCAGGAGTCTACTTCAAACACGATGCTTCTCCCGACACTTGGATGTCAGTGGGATTTCCAGCACTCTCTCAGTCGCTCTCTCCGGAGCCTGGGTGCACCCCTTCTGCTGGGTTGTGAGCACTCAGCCTTCCTTTCAGAGTGTTGGACATGATGGTCTCTGACACCTATCGTCTCAGTAAAGAACCGTCTCAAACAGTAACAGAAGATGTCACTTAGAGCCTGCCAGATAAACTGGATGGCACTGATGCAAAGGCCTATTTATATCAGACCAGCATAACTTGAGTTCTCTGAAGTTCAAGCTACATTATGGAGCACACTGGGGGCTGAAAAAATCAAATCCTTTCATAGCTGGGATTGTGTTCCTTTTCTATCTAGTCCAACCATATAATTTTATATGATGCTGCTGGAACACGGAGCACTACTTTGTGAAGAAGGGTTCTTTTGCCCAGTCCAAAATTAAATGCATTGCTCATTTGTCATACGCCATGGACCCAGCCCCACCCCTGGTCCTCCTGAGTCTGTGGTAAAGAGGTTAAGCTGTTTAACACCTAATCTGATGACCTGACGTATACCACCAAATGTGTCTGTTGCCCTGACTTTGTCTGCATGCTCGTCCCTTGCATGCTTCAGCTATTCTTCATAGCACATTAGAGGGCTGCTGTCTTTATTAGTCACCAATAACACATTAATACATTCCTTCTCCTATTACCTCGGACACTAATTTGGTGGAATTGGGTACTGACAGTACATTGATGTTGTTAAGGTTAATGACCCAGAGATTTACAAGAGAAGTCGCATTAGAAGTCAAATTGATTGTAATAATTGTTTCACTGAACAGTGTCAACATTAAGTACAGTATGTTGTGCTACGCCATCCAGGGAAGCCCTGTGGCTGTTACAATAACTACAACGCTGTCTACATACACTCCTTACAAGACAATTCACGCTGAAATACGTTTAGGTAAATGCAGCTCTAATAATGGATGCCTAAGATGTTCTCAGATATGAGACACTCTGTTTCTAGTCTCTGCACATTATTTTGCCTCCAAGCATATTTTGTACTTGCATCCAATTCTAAGGGAATTGTTGCTTTTCTCAGCCAGGGATGAGCAGAAAGCAAAATTTGGTGGCTATTGCCTCCTTTTGGCCTGAATTGTGAGGCAATACGGAATACCTCTGCTGTTTAGTCCTAAAATTTGCTCAGACAAGTGGCTGGCAGTTCAGATGATCTGCAGTTAGGCTGCTTTAAATATTTAAGCTGCAATATACTGTATGAAATAATTTTTCTATTAATATTGCCTTCATATTGACAGTGGAATGCAAAGCTTGTGGCCGAGATGCTGTGGGAATCTTCCAGAAATGCACCCTTGACCTAAAAGGTGTGTGATTGACTCTGTGCAGCTATTAAAAAGACAACTAGTGCCCTTTTCATGTTGTAGATCCCATTCCTTCCCTTTCCCTCTCTGTTGTTCTATGCATTTCTGCTCTTTCTCTTGAATTCCTCCTTTCTCCACCTCTTCTCAATCAGTATATTGATTTTGTAGCTGAAGAGGTTACTGCCGAGTGCTGAATGGCACTGTGAATGGTGAAATAAAAGGTACTTGTCATGCAGGAGTCCTGTACAGTCATCTGCACACCCACAGGACTTGACTCACTCATTCCTGCTATCATAGTGTCAGCCCTGACTGCAGGGTGCTCACGGCATTGCTGACGATGGTGAGGTATGACTAGAGCTGAAGGTCAGGAAATTAACCTCCCGTCTTTGTCTCTGATGCTTTCTTCACACATCTTCTGTTGTTTTTTGAACTTAACGATATATTTTGCAGGAAAATTTCAATTTTAGCAAGAGCAACAAGTATTCTGTGGAAAGAAAAAAGCTCTCAGCAGAAATTGCCTGTTTGTTTTGGCTCTGATAATCATAGAATCATAGAATAGTTTAGGTTGGAAAAGACCTTCAAGATCATCAAGTCCAGCTGTTAACCCAACACTGCCAAGTCCACCACTAAACCATGTCCCTGAGCACCACATCTACATGTCTTCTAAATACCTCCAGGGATGGTGACTAAACCACTTCCCTGGGCAGCCTGTTCCAGTGCTTGACAACCCTTTCAGTGAAGAAATTTTTCCTAATATCCAATCTAAGCCTGCCCTGGGGCAACTTGAGGCCATTTCCTCTTGTCCTATCGCTTTTTACTTGGGAGACTAACCCCCACCCAGCTATAACCTCCTTTCAGGTAGCTGTAGAGAGTGATAAGGTCTTCCCTGAACCTCCTTTTCTCCAGGCTAAACAACCCCAGTTCCCTCAGCTGCTCCTCATAAGACTTGTGCTCTAGACCCCTCCCTTCTTTCTTTCTTCCAGTCCCAGTTTGTCTTCTTCCTCAACTAGTTTACATACTATATACTTACTTGGAGAGCTAAAATCTTATGAAAGGACATAGAAAGTACAGAAAGATTGCTACACTGGTGGAGTTCATGTCACTAAGTGAAGATGGTTGCAGTGTTGACATCTAAGCTGCTCACTTTTGGCTCCTCTTACAAGCAGTGGGAAAAAATAAAACCTTTTGGCATGATTGGTCTCAGCCTTGAGTGGATGAACTGCAGCCTAAAAGTAATGCAGATGCTGTGTTCACAGCCTGGCCTTTTAGGTACCTGCAGTGTGGGACCTACAGTTTATAGCAATCATAAAGACAATTAGGCTGAAAGAAATGCATTTTGGTGCATAGACTCCTTGTGTAACAAGGTTGTATTGTGCCTTCTCTTCTGTGTCACATGTACAAATGTCCTGGTTTGAGGTACCAGGTGCAACCTCGTGCAACCACGTGGCTGCACTCTGCTCCTGCCTAGAAGGGCTGTGCTGTTTAGCTCATGTTATGGCAGGCTGTGTTTGTTAATGGTGAAGGTCCACTGCCTAATCTTTCATCAAGCAGCAACAGTGTGGGCACCTAGATTTGAAGAACTGGCCTATAGATTTTGTTCATCTGTAAATACCATCGCACATAAGAAGCAAAACCAAAAGTCTTCGTATTTTGGATCTTACCACTGTTTATCTAACACATCAATAACACGCCAAACACTGGCTTTGCTCTATACAGAATGTTGTACAGCTTGCTCTTTACACCACCGGCTTGTTTTGGGGCTGATGTGTAAGCTGGGATATTACTTTTAAAATGTATTTTAGTGGCATCATATTCTACAACAGGCCTGTCAAAATACAGTGTCAGGCTCTCATATGTCACATAGAAACTGTTTGATGTTCTCCTCACTTAACTCCTACTTTGCATTGTAATTAGGAGAGATCTTGACTGGGTGAACTTGTTAGCTTTCTACATGCACAAGCTTAAGGACACTTTAATTAAAGTCAGAGGGAAACTTGAAAGCATAGGCAGCAAGAAATAATAATAAGACTAAAAATAACACGTTCGCAACTGCTGTAGAGAAGCCAAAGGGACAGGACATGTCACAGAGTGGGAACATTATGAACTGGGGGATTCTAACCATTCTTTACCCAACAGTAGCACATAATAATTACAAATATAAATCATGCTTCACTTCTTGTCATATGACAGCACTGGCAAAACAGAATGACAACATTACTGACCAGTAAAGCTGTCTGAGATATAGAAAAGGCTTTTATGTATGACCAAGCTCCTTAGTTTTAATTCTTTTAGAGGGGAGGTGATTTTCCCCCAATCAGTGTGGAAACCCCCTGCCCCTGAGTCGTCATCTTTCATTTTGTGGAAATAATCTTCCATAAACTACCTGTACAGGGAGAAAGAAATATCAGAACTGTCCTGAAATAATATTGTCATTTTCAATTTTCCTTATTTTAGAGAAAATCAAAATTTTACAGCAAAACTGAAATTTTCTCATAGAAAATAAAACTTTTATTCCCTTTAAAGAATATTTTGATGGGTAAAGGAGTAGACAATGATTTCCTGTCTTTTTTTCTGCTGGCTTTTAGTTTGGTTTTGGTTTAGTTTTTTTTTTTCTTCTCCAAACCAATGTGAGCACTTTCCCTTTTCATGATTTTTGGGCTGTCTCAATTATTTAGTTCTTGCCTAGCTACTTCTGTCTCCTTGAGTGCCCATATGTCACAGATTCTTTCTAAATAAATAAAATAGACAAAATTCTATTTTCCAAAGCCACAGATATATACACCTCACGCATTCTCTTCATTCTGCTTTCGTTCTTGTACTGTCCTTTATGATTCATGTGCTAGATGATAAGAAAAGCATCCTGCTGCGAGACTTAAATCTCTGTATGTTTTTACTCGTACAAGTCCTGTTTGCATAAGTCCAGAATACAAATTAATCTCAGTATAACTGATTATTTAAGATGTGATTCAGACCACAGATTGAGACACGTACGTTTATGTGTGTACAAATGAGACAAGTATCTGTGATCTCTGTACAATCCCAAGCCCGATTCAGCTGACTAAGTGAAGGTACCAGACATTGTCTGAAAATTTCTAGAATATAACATACTCTCTAATTTTTGATCTAGAGGGGCACGTACCTCCCATAGGTCCTGGATCATATCCGCCAGCCCCAGGGAAGGTTTCAAACAATATGTCATCCCAGATGGCACACAAGGCCAGTGTTTTGACAACAGAATCAAGCTTCTCCTCAGTACACTAGGCTGGATAGAGAATGTTCAGGCAACCAGTACAGCCATGCAATGAGTTGAATTTTACACCAGCCTCTATTGACTATATTGACTCCCTCTCTATTGACTTTAGTTTAAGGTACTGATTGCTCAGGCACCTAGCTCACATGTATACACCTTCATATGAACATTTAAATTAAAGCATTTTCATCTGAGAGCTCCTTTCTCTCCTTTGAGGTCTCCTCCAGCTGGTTACTCTTCCATTTCTTCCAATGCAACTCTTAGCTTGTCAACTGCCAATGATTTTGTTTTATTCCTAAGCATAAGCTCTTCAAAGTTTTCAGTTTTCCAGGACGGTACAACAAATCTATAACCTTGTCCTTATTCAGAAACAGCACTGACCTCGTCATTGACTAACTTCTCAACTCTTTCAGGCTGTAGTATTGAATTTGACAGCTCTGTTTCCTCTCTGTGCTTACACAACTTTTCAGTTTCTCTGAGCGAATATCTTCCTTTTACGGCTTATTCTTTTGCACCTTGAGTTAGACCTGCCTATTTGCAGATTTAAGGAAGCACAGGTTGAGGTGTTTGTTTTCATCTTCTGTGCTCTGACTTTTTGGGGACTAGTCTTAGCTTTGCATGTTCAGGATCCATTTCTATTTTCTTTTTCTAATGATTTCCTCGGGGGTATGTTCTATCCCTTAGTCTCTTTCCCCTTTTTTGTCTGGAGAATATAATGGAATATCATCTCATTGACAAGCAGTGCCAGAGGGTCCAAGAAGACAATGCATGAGCATTACAAGAGCGATGTGATAAAGTTCTGCAAAGCTATACCCGGTATTGCAGGTACATCCCCCTCAGAATCTTTGGCAATGTCATGACATTACTCCTTCCTTACCTTTACCATAGAAATATTGCCATACCTCAGTTAAGCTCCTACAACAGGTTGGTTCCTGCTTCTTTCCTCAACTGCACAGGAAAACAGGCACTAGAAGCCCTGGCTGGGAGTTGTTCTGAATCACTCATCACTGTCTCCAGTTTAGCACTTATGTATGTGTGTAAATCCACCTACAACCACGCATAGCCCACAGAGGCAGTGTGACAGAAGCTGTGGCAGGTCACAATCACAACCCCATCTGTTTGCAAGAACGAGTCACTGAATACATTTGAAATTTAATGCAAACAAAATTAAGACAAGGTTGTGACTGGCTGAGGTATGATAAATTGAACAATTTCTCTGTTCCAATGGCTTCCAATGCTTCCCAAAATATAGAATTGTTATACCAAATATCTGCCCAGAAATACGTTAGAATGATTGTTACTACCAGGATTTATAAAGTAAGCATCTTCTAAACTTCTCAAATGTCTTTGAACATTTGATATGTCAACTGGATAAAGGCATTCCGTAAAATATTTTTTTTGATACAGCTGCCTCATGTCTCAAAAAAAGCTGCTGGCCAGCTACCTATGCTGAGAAGATGATATGGAGAGAGAAGCTACACTGAGTGGCCTGAATGAAGCATACGGCAACACTGTCTTCAAGGGATATCTGATAAGACTTGTAGGAAGTTACTGTGCTCGAGACAAAAAAGGTGTGCTCTTTTCAGTGAAGGGGAACCATTTGAAATGAAAATGGTTAAAACCCATTTCCAGTGTGAGTTCAGAGCATGCTACTAAGTCTGCAGTATCACGTGTAATGAAATGAGAGGTATAAAGTTGGTTTCTCATCCAGAAAACTCTGCACATTGAAAATATGAAAATAAACTAGCATATGAGTTTCTCAACTGGAGGAAACTAAAGAAAACATGAAAAGATATGAAAATCCTAAGCCAAGCTGGCTTGTGTGTAAAAGATTTGATGATTATATACCAAGAAATATATCCAGCTGTTGATGTAGTATTCTGTTAGACTTGACAGTCACACAGTAGAAGGCCAAATCAGCTCTCAGAAATGCTGGAAGCATCGTGATGTGTGAATAAAGGCTACATAGTACCATTGCAGATGGTAAGCAGAGGCTATATTGGGAATCCAAAATAGGAGTCTACAAAACCGGTATCCTGGTTAAATATGGCCAAGGACATCAGAGACCTGATTAGCATGGGTATCACATGGGCAAAAGCAGGGCAAGCAAAGAAAAGGGATACTTAAAATGCAAAGCCTCCCAGAAAATGAACAGAAGCAGGAGAGGGAAGAGACCATTTCATTCCAAGTTATTCAAAGTAGACTAATACTCAGACATCTGGGAAATAGATGAACTGCTAGACATTACTACTGGGATACTGTAAGGCAACCGATGTAGTACTTCAGAAACCAAAGCATCCCAAACTATCTAATTTCAGACTGCAATCCCAGTTTACTGGCAGAGAGCAATGTTATTTATATGAGTGGGAATTCAGTCACATCGCATCATCTCCATACTTAAGCCATCAGCTTGACGGATCAAATTGCTAAGTTGCTCATAAAGAAACTCACAGAAGTCTTTAACAGAAGCCTGGTCCAACTCTCAGTATTGGATTGTAGAGACTTCTACTGACATATAGCTAGAGATTTTGTTAAGATCAACTTATTTCCCCAGGACAAACCACACAATGTGAAGCAAGCTAAACAGCTTGAACAGGTGAAAACTCAACCTTCTAACATGGTAATGAGCAGCAAGATTATTTCATCCGAGCTTCTAATTAGTTCATCCCCATCAAACACAAGACAAAACCGTGGGGAGTATAAAGTTATGAGATGTACTTTCCTATGAGACATGATGAAGAGGACATTGAAAGAACAGCAGTCACATTACCCAATGGCTTCACATTACCTGAAAAGACTAAGTACCAGCCTGTCCAGGAGGCATCTTGCTGTCAGAGAGAGAAAAATCACACTTAACCCTACTGCAAGGTACACCAGACAAATCTTTGAAACTGAGGGAAGAAAAAACAACCCTCCAAGCCTTGGAGAACTGTGGCTTAGACCTGAAGTTAAAATGTATTAAAATGATTTGGTACTTTATTATCACTTTATTATTTACACATACACAATCACACCTCTAAACAGACTGCAAATTTAATATACATTTTAAATTTAAATGTTGGGATGATATAATGTTCTCCTAGTGTTTTCATTATAATATGACCGTTTGTCAGGGAAAAACTCTGAAATTAGGACTTTGATACACTGTCTTTGATAAATCTCGTGTATGAGTGTACCTCAGCTGCCTGCCACAGCTCTGCCCTAGGAATGATTATGTTGCAGCAAAGGTGACAGGAGGAGTTTCTGACCATGAATCAGTGGTAGATCAAGCTTGGCTTCACTGCTTGGTTACATGAAGATGGATTCCTATGTGGTGGAGATGCTGAAGTAAAAGAACCCATTTCCCATCTTCATGGGGTGCAACAGAGATCTTGGAGAGTAATAGTCCGAAACACAGGGATACTTGCCTGACTGCATTGTTACGCAAACCCAAAAGCATTTGAAATATCCATGGCAAATATGGTGAACACAAGGCTTATGCCCACTGCTTAGAACACAGAAAAGTATATTATGACACTTAATTCCTTAATAACTGCTTTTTTTTTACCAGGTGAAGATCCGACAAGTCACCTCTGTTGTTGCACCAGACATATCAATTATGGACCATCAGAGAGATAGGGTATGAATAGAGAAGTGGGAGAACTTAACTGTACAGCTTGGGAAGATGCTAGCTTTACAATGGGATTAAGAGCTTAAGGCAGCATGAAGATAGTATCACAGAAATTGTTTATGGGACACTTTTCACATACATTTATTATGCCAGGAGAAGGAGTGGCCACTGGGTTGGTTAAAAGTTGTTCCTCTCCTGGATAGTTACATCCGGGCATTTGCAAATATGAGGGCCTATAACTGTCTGCTTATACCCAGAATTTGAAATAAACATAAAACAAAGTTCTGTCATTGCTATGAGGATAATATTTTAGGTCTGTTCTGCTAAAGTTATTGTGTCCAATAGAAAAAAGAACACTATGTATTTTATCTGGTTTAGAGGCAACATACAATCCAGCAATTCATAATGTTAGTATAAAGGTTAAAACTCCCAAATAAATCTTCATTAGAGTTATCTGTTATGTTCAGGTTATAAAAACTACTGCTAAGGCCTTGTTTTATTTTTTAAGTCTTCTTCAAAAGGGCATATTTTTGTTCATTGGTTTGATCCTTCCTGTTTTCTTTTTATAACTTTACAGCCACAGAACAGAAAGCTGGATCTGCAGCAGCCTTCAGCTCCTTCAGCACTGACTTCATTTGGTCCTTTCACACTCTAGGTGACATGAAATTTGCTCCAGAATCCCCTTGCAAAGACTTTTTGCATCAAACAAATTATCATCATCCACGAATCTCCAACGGGGCTCATGAGGAAAAGAAATGAATAAATGAACAGAAGACACTGTGACACATAAAAAGTGATGAGGAAGGGATCAGGCAGTGCAAGGAAGAACATTTGCTGTGTTTTTTTCTCCCTAAAGGTGCATCTAAGGGTGTAGACAGAAGACAATCTGAGGTGGCTGGATATGGCAATCTGATATGGCAATGAAAATTATGTCTGCATGCTAAAGAGACAGAAAGACTGGGAAATCCATTCCTCAGCAAAAAAAATGTAATATTCTGAATTCTTTAGGATGGTACAACTTCCCTCCTTCACTAACACTGATGGATGCTGGATCCTTGTTTTCCTGCTTGTGTACCTGTGAGAAAGAGATGAACTTAAGAAATTAATACTGATCAATAACCTTGGCATTGGAAGCACTGAAACTTGGATCATTGTGAAAAGGGAAACTCTGGACTCAGAAGTAAACCAATTGCAACTGTATCATTAATTTTCATAGAATCATAGAATGATTAGAGTTGGAAGGGACCTTGAAGGCCACCTAGTTCCAACCCCCCTGCCCTGGGCAGGGACACCTCCCACCAGACCAGGTTGCTCAAAGACACGTCCAACCTGGCCTTGAACACCTCCAGGGATGGAGTAGTCACAGCTTCTCTGGGCAACCTGGGCCAGTGCCTCACCACCCTCACACTAATGAATTTCTTCTGAATGGCTAATCTAAATCTCCCCACTTTCTGTTTAAAACCATTACCTCTTGTCCTATTGCTCCACTCCCTGATCAAGAGTCCCTCCCCAGCTTTCCTGTAGCCCCTTTAGGTACTGGAAGGGACTATAAGGTCTCCCTGGAGTCTTCTCTTCTCCAGGCTGAACAACCCCAAGTCTCTCAGTCTGTGCTCACAGCAGAGAAGCTTCAACCCTCTGATCATCTTCCTGGCTTCCTCCGGACTTGCTGCAACAGGTCCATGTCCTTCTTAAGTTGGGGGCCCCAAAGCTGGATGCAGTGTTCCAGGTGGGGTCTCCCCAGAGGGGAGCAGAGGGGCAGAATCATGTCCCTCGACCTGCTGGTCACGCTTCTCTTGATGCACCCCAGGATGCAGGTGGCTTTCTGGGCTGTGAACACCCATTGCCGGCTCATGTTGAGCTTCTCATCAACTAACTCATCATTTTCATTGATATTACCTTCCCTGGAGTTCCTGAATCTAATTTTTATGATGTTGTTCACACCTTCAATGCAAAAAAAAAAAAAAAAAAAAAGAGCTTACCAATAATATCATCATATATCTAATGTCATGTGTGTGTAAAGGGAGGGAAGGGGAGTTGTTGCAATTTATAAAGGTCAGCACGTCCATGTCTGGAAAACACGAACACCAACGCAGAAAGATTACCAAAAATATCACTTCACTATTGTAGTATCAGTTTAGATTTTTTTTCACACATGGGTCAGTAGCCAACAGGATATTCTTTCCCTGCTTCGAAAGGTGATGACAACACCAGAGTTAGGAGCTGTCCCCTGGGGGTATCTGGGGTGTCTGGTAAAAGACAGAAAAAGTCTGGTGATCTGCTAGTAAGACTAAGGGGTCAAACATCAAACCAATTTGCCATGGCTTACAGAGTTACCACACAGTAACCACTCTTCTGTATGTTCTTAGTCTACTGTTAGTGTGGGATCCTCCCTCTCAACTTAGACTGCAATGAAGAGCAGTAAAATAACTTGCATTATCTTCTGTTGAATGTGGGCTAAAAGTGTACACACAGACAATAACCACAGCTCAGCTGACCCACAGAAAGTTGTTGAACTGTGGTAGCTTCCTTAAATATCTGAGTCATAGAATTTAACCAAGATATAAATTCCTTGGTTTTACC
>VZSZ01001963.1:6604-21645 GCA_013398815.1 Ibidorhyncha struthersii | reverse complement strand
TTTTTTTTTTTTGCTTCAAGCGGTTTATATTCGGATTATAAAGCATTTTGTCCCAAAAGTTTTTCAAAATATAACAAAAAAAAAAATATATTAAGGTCATAGTGTATTACTTTCTTTCTAAGTCCAGGTATATTATGGTCATCAAACACACCACGGAACTGGCAGATCAACAGTCTCACTATGTCTCACAATTTGATGCTAAACTGAATTACTTTTTATAGTCTTTACCTCAATAAAGTAACTGTAGGGATTTGAAAAAGGTTAGGGTGGAATCTGAATGTATCCCTCTCCATTTAGATGTTTTATCAAAAGAGATATTCCATTCCAGTTGTCTATCTGTTTCTTAGTTTCATTGTTGAGCTGTCTTGCAAGGACATTCACTAGCATGACTTGTACAATGGCAGAACTTGTGATGGCTTCTCGTATCTATCACAGCAAGGCAGAGATCATCTCGGCCATTTCTCCTGGAAGTCTGTGAGAAAAAAAAAAGTCACTGTGTTTACATAGAAGTTGCATAAAAACATTTTATAAGTGAGCTTATTGGATTCCCACACATATGTAAAGAAAGAGCAAGAAAGAGAAAGATTAATTATTTTGTCAGGAAATCCATAATTCTATAGCTGTACCTAAAGTGAGAGCAAGTTCAGCAAGTCAAAGGCTTTTATCAAAGTCAATATAGCTTGAGAAATGGGAGCTCAGTATCAGGGCTCTGCAACAACAGAAATGGAACTAGAGAGAGATTATCCATCCCCTTCCTCCCCCTTTTTCCAAGGAAATGAAATCCTCAAGGCAAAAGGATTAAAGTCAAAACTACTGGTATAGAAATGGAAATTTCTTCCTGAGGATGATTTACATATTTTCCACATACACTTTATCACATCTGGAGCTTTTGGCAACCGCGTTCAAGGCTTTGATGTGGGTCAGCACGTGGCAGGGGCCAAAAGAGAACAGCGCTGAAGACACTTTGACTCCTTGCAGGTGCATCAGGCCAAGAGAAATGACCATAATCATATTAGAGCATGGTCACATGGAAACGGTCACAGTTAAGTAAGTGCAGGGAAGTCACTGAGCCTAAAATGTCATCAACTACTTTTATAGCCAAGATTTCGACCTTTCAGCTTCAGTCTTCTATGGGAGAGGGCTTAATTTGCATGACTGGTACTTGCCACCACATCTCTTAGTTTTACCTAACTAATTAGTTCAATTTCAGATGAAATTCAGATCAATAAGGATGACTTTCAAAGTTTGAGGCTAAGTATGTAAAAAAAATCTTGGCAAGATCTGCTCTTTCTTAACAATGGCTACAGATACAACATTCATGTCTGAATCTGCATCAGATGCAGCCAGCCCTACAATGCTTCTATGTCATTCCTCTTCGATACTAATATTATAGAGAGGTGAATTATTCCTTTGTAACTTTCCATATTAAATATTATTATGTTGTTGTTTAGATTGTAAAGCAATACCCAGTGGTACCTCTTTCTCTCTCTCTCTCTCTAATATATTTAAAAATAAACAAATGGACAAAGACAGCAGGCCTAAACTTACAACAAGATCACGAAACTGGAAAACACCGCAAATGAAACAATTCTTCTCTTCCTTCTTTAAGTCATCCCTTATTTGAGTCCTCTTAAGAGCACATGTTATATTGAAGGTCCTGGAGGACAATGCATTTGTTATCTATCAGACTTGAAGGAGAAGGGAGTGAAGGAATGCATGCCAGAGGGAAAAAAATAGCTATTCAAGAGAAAACCTTTCATGAAAAAACACCTTTGTTTTCTATAAAGCATAAATGCTTCAGGTGAACAAATTTGCAGTAATGTGTCATGCAAAGAGGTGGTAAGAAACTGCATGAATACTATTTTCTTCATTATTTTCATCCCAGTGAGGAAAAACTCAAAACCCCAAATACATGTGTAAGTTGAAATAAAAAATACGTCATTACACATCAAATGAAGAATTTTGTTTTAACAGCTCTAAAATTTGATCTTTTCTTATTTTTTTTTTTAAGTACAAATGTATTCAAATTTCAAAGCAAAAATACAGGTTATAAAATTCAAAATATTTTCCTTCACAAGTGTCCAAAAGGGTATTTTGACAGTGTTCAAATATTTGACCAAAAAAACCCCGCACTAAATTCAAACCAACTCCCAATCCTTTCAAGTTCTGAGGATAGGAAGTTCTGTCAGATGAGAAGATCCCAAGTTCTCCCAGGTTCACAGAGCAGAATGAAGTCCCGTTCTATTAAAATATTTTGATTTCTCTTTTCCATAGTATCAGCTTTTTTCAACACACCCCATATAAATGATCTGGAACGGGTCAGACTCTGCAACCAGGTCTGTTAATTCATACACCCCTTTGGGCACCCAGCATTGCCACCCAGTCACGACACAGATTCATCTGTTCAGAGACAACTCAGAGTGATTTCACTCACCTACAAAGCAGAGATGAATGGCAAAAGACAGTAGCTTAGTACAAAAAAGCCAAATACCAGTGTAAGTGTTATGCTTTGCTTGTGCTAGATAATACCACACTGATAACATGTAATTGCTTTTGGTTGAGAAAAAATGCACTTGGTCATATGAAGCCACGTATAAAAAGTTGCTGGTGATTCTTTTTCAGCAGTGCCAAATATTACTATTTTCCTCTGATTTTAATGTGCTCCTCAGCTTTGTTATTTCTCAATCCAGTTTAAATCTCAGCGCTTCATTGAGACATAGAAAGAGATTTGTTTTTGCATTTTCCACCAAGTCTCTAGGGTAAGATGGTTTAATCATCACAACATAAGACACAACTAAAGAAAAAGAAGCTCCTTATCAGTAAACCTCTGCTAAGCTTTAAGGCTTGCAGCTGTAAGTTGATATGGTGTTGGTAGATATGCAGGTGTGAGGGAACACGGTTTCTCCCAAGTCTCTCCATCGAACCTGTCTTCTCCCAAATGAGAGGAGGAATACATGATAAATCTAACCTGACTTGGACTTCCACACTGTATTCCTTTAGCATCTGCTAAGACAGGGCAAAGAATGATTCACAAAGCCCAGCCACAAAGCCTTCAGGGTTAAATAGAAGACTCTTGGCCATACCAGCAGTGCCTTTCCTTTTTCCTTTGGATATTTAAATAGAGTAAGTAGCTCTTACCTTTTATTTTTTAATCCTTTATGTGTGCTGCACTGTTGTCTGTGCTAAACCACACTAATGGCTTGTTCAACTTTCTTTTTAATTAGAGTGGTGCCAATATGCATTTGAAGCACAACAGTGTCCTTTCCGAGGTGGTGTATAGTTATTATGTATTGTCTTAGGTGAGGGAAGGACATGGCACTGTCATGTATCATTCTCCCATCAAACATTTGGCAAGCAGCACTAAACTGTCAGTGAAAAGGTCATCTTAATCTCTAGATAAATTCACCTCAGAGAGTTGTTTGCAGAAATAAAACCAGCCCAGATTATATTCCAGATATAGTCTTTCTCAATGTATAATATAGGAAAAGGTTCTTTTTATTAGCTGACAAAAAAAACCCCAAACAAACAAACCTTAATGTTTATCTAAGATTAAAATTTAGACAACCTTTTTTTGTTTTTGTTTTTGTTTTTTGTTTTCAATTGGGCTTCTTTCTTTGCTTATTTTATAATTTGGGGAAAGCAGATGGCAGTCAGTGCAGGAAGTTAATTTTTCACATGGGGCATTTTTACTGTAAAATGTATTGCACAGGAGACAGAATTCAATACATTACCTGAAACTGGAAAAGCCTTGACAGAAAAGTTCCCAGACTTGCAAAACACTTACACGTCTGTTATGCATTTACAGATCACCCTCAGCAAAACATTGCGAATTTAAGCACCTGCACAATCAAGGCCTAAGTAGCAGATATAAATGTTTAGCTAAAGGATTTACAAATCTTGAATTTCAGGACATAAGATGGGCTTCTTAAGAGGGAGATATGAATCATATCTATGTAACAGCACTTTCAGACACTGTAATCGTTGTTCCTAGTGGAAAAATGCTTCTTAATTAGAGCCAGATGTCAAAAATTCTGAGTTACATGAAACTGTCACAAGCCAAGTCTCTCAGAGAAAGTAATAGGTTATTTGTTGAACTCTGTCTTTTTAGAAGTAAAAAAACATAGAAATGATAAAACTACACTTAAAATGTGTATTTCTTTTCTTTCAGCACTTTTTGTTGCTTTGAGCTAGGCTGAAGTCAAGAGTATAAAATTAAGTATAGTTTTGTGGTAGCAGGGAATCCTCACCAGGAAACATTAGCATTATAACCAACTGAGCATCTGAAACAGACACTCACAAAAAGCATTTTCTCTCTAATACCTTGCCCTTTTACAACGTTAAATCCATGCCATGTGCTGTCCTTTGCAACACCAAAAAACAGTTGTAGGTTTGGTTTTTTTTTCATTAAAAGTCTCTCACACATGGTCATAGCTCTGTTATTGCTAGGGGCTGATAGTTATCCATGAGTTATCATCATGTTATCCAATATGATCTCATTTATAAAAAGACCCCTAGCAGCTGTGCTCAAGGAATCTGGACAGAGAAATGCCCTAGATGGTTGCTCTAGGGAGGCAGGTCTTTGGAAGAACCACTGGGAAGGTGTGAGGTAGGGGCAAATACTGTTTTAGTGTTGAAAGAAAAGAAAAAAAAAAAAAGGATGAACATAAACATCAGATTAAGTATTCTTCATTGAATGCTGGAGATACTTCCCGGTCAATTAGTGATAATTACTGAAAAATTTTTAGCTTGGTTGCTTCAGGAAATGAGACTTGGATGATCATTGCGTCTGTCAGTCCAGCTTAATAACTGCTGGATCCATTCGTCAGCTGCAGATCTGACAGAGGAGTGATGCTCTCAGTGCCACCTGGTCCTCACAGCATTCTTGAAAGGAAGTGTCTTGGTGGTGGAAGGTGCCCAATTAATACTCCCCCAGAGAGAAAGAACTCATCAAATTAAATGTTCAGGTTTAAAAGAATTATTAACAAATAATATATATATATATTGGGATGGGAGCATCAGAAATACTCTAAACCCAAGAGAGCAAAGAGGCCTTTTCTCAGTCAAGGGGATTGTGTGGATTTGCTGGTGTTTAGTAAGGGTTGCATTCAGTATCCAGTATCATTTAACCCATTGTCCAGGAGACAAAAATTTTGGTGGTTGGATTTCATGAGCTCTGATACTCAAGTTATTCCTCATTCTTCTTCTTCTTAAACCATGGGATATTTTCTTAGGTATGTTATATCGCAGACTACCTGGGACTGACATAGAAGCAGAGTGTTGTGTCTCACCCACATTTCCATTAATTTCATTGCACTTTCATAAATTAACGCAACCCATGAAAGGAAGAAAGGCAGTTCTAACAGTTTACTTATTTTACTTATACTTCCCTGATGAAAAAAAAAAGCATCCTTTAGCAATCTCTGGGTAATAAGAAGTGAACAAATACTTTGATTTAATGACAGGATTCGGCACCTTCTATTGGCAGCAGTTTTCTAACTTGCGTCCTGATATTGTCCTGGCTGTTAAATGTAACACACACTAAACTGAGTCATTAAGGAGCACGGGCTAGTGGGTAAAACCAACACCATGGAAAGTTGGTTACTTGGTTAATGTCTTTTGCACCTGATTTTTGAGGTCTCCATTAATTAAAATGAATTTCATCTCCTGAAGGAGCATATGTGTTACATATTCCTTCCCACCTAGAGCAGATATAATAAGCTTTATTCACATGAGAGCATGAAGCATCTCTTTTTTCGCTTTTTGGAGAGCTCCATGCAGACAAATTCCTTCATGCTATTTCCCAAACCCTTTTGAAAGTTTCCAGTCCAAAGAGAAAAAAAAAAACATGAGGTTTTCAGTGAATTCATCTTCTGCAACTTGCTCTGAGCTGGAATAGCACTGCACTTAGCAAATTCAGAGGCCGCTTTTTCAGGAAAAAGAATCTCCCTTCTCTCTTTTTACTACTACTACTATTATTGTTGTTGTTATTATTATTATTATTATTGTTGTTGTTGTTGTTTTTATTGTTATTATTGTTATTATCTCTCACTATGTGCACACACACATACATGTGTGCACTTGCCTCTCCCATCAGATTAACCAGAAACTCTCGAAGATACAGGGTGCTTCAGGAAACTCATGTATACTCCCATAGTACTTTGCAAATAACTTTAGTCTTAAGGGCTTGGCTCACAGGCTTAGCAGGATAACTGGCCAGTAGGTCTTCACACTTCTTTCCTGCTTTCTAAAACACTATACAGAAAATAAGAAAAAGCCACATTGGATGAGGTGATCTGTGGAGATAATAGGATAAAGGAGTTCGGTGGCATGCTGCTTTCTAACAGAAAAAGGAAAGAACTCCTCGTGCTTTTAAAAGTGACTCTAATAGTCACAGGAATGATGACCCTGATGAGCAGTTTGGTCACCAAACTGCTGCTCTGCTCACTCGTTATACCCAGCCAGCCCACGGTGCTACATGACCCACACCAGATCCATTGCTGCTGACTTGCTCAAACTACGTACACTATGTCTCCAAACTATGCGCAAAAGACTGAACTATGTGACAATTTCTGTATCTGTAGGAATATTTTCTATCGACAATTTACAGGTGTCTTATTTATGTAAAACTGCATACAAATACTGTCTGTGAATTGGTCTGGGCACAGCAAGGGCCACTTAAGCTGGCATATCTCCAGGACCATCTAAGATCCCCGCTTGGAGAGATGCTGCATCAATTAGTCAAATACTTGCTTGTGAGGGGTAAGAGTTCAGTCAACCACCTTGGGCCAAGTCAGTCCATCATCTCAAACTAGTCCTTTATCTCACCTACTCAAAGAAAAGCTGGGGAGCTTCAGAAACATGCAGGGAATTAATAACAAAGTGCATTTTGTATGCCCTGAGGCACACCCCTGATACCCATTTGCACCATAGTTATAACTATACGGCAGGGCAAGACCTCTTCCCCCTTTTTCTTTTTTTTAGAATTCAGCAGGCAATGGACAGCGAAATCAGGACTAAGTTTTGCAGTCTGTCTGCCTCCTGTTCAAGCTACAACTCTGAGGAGGGCATTCACTTTTAGCAATACATAGGGGAATCTTCTCAGCAATCATCTTCTCTAAAGCCTGACAAATTAACCAGACTCGTGAATGCCAGACAGGCAGTGGGAAACCTTTGTTTAGGAGCTTGCCCTCTCATTGCTAGCACAATATAACCTTTGCCACTTCTGTGTCTAGACCAAAAGATTCTTATGTTACAAGAGGAAGTACTTGTGGTAAGTCAAGTCATTCTTTCAAAGTCCTGTAAAGTCTTGCTAGTAAGGTTTCCAATATCAGCTGGTAAAATATCTCCTTATACCTTAAATTTGATACTCAAATTAGGAAGTGCCCTGATGCTCTCATGGTATTGTCTTGAGGGAAATTAAGCCTAGACACAGAACAACGTGTTAACTTAAAGGAAGCAAGATGACACAAGACTTTCCAAGATGATCTAGGCCATCTCTTTCCACAGGCCTACCAAGTAGTTGCCACAATCACTCGGACTTGTGAAAGATTCTTTTTTTACCCTATATTTTTATTGGTTTAATTTGCAACAAGCAAGTTTAATGAAAGATCATGCAACAGTGCTTCTGGTATTCCCTGGTGGACCCTCCACAGAGGTACCGAGCTGAGCAGAAAGCACCTGCAGAGATGTTTGTGACTGAATAGCCTTATGCACTTAGGTAAAAAAAATCTTGAGGGAGGTGGAAAGGAGGATGAAAAATAGTGATGGTTGTGCATGAACTGTTGTATGTTACACTACTGATGATGAAGCCTTTTATCTATTGTCTACTCCTCCTACCACAAGAAGGCCATATGCTTACTATTTAATAAAAAAAAAATATATTCTTAATTCATCAGAATTGCAGACATCAGGAAGAGGGTAGTGGTGGTACAGGTCCTCCTGCTCACAAGAGGCAGTGAGGAGCTCCGTTACAGAAGGACTGAATGTCAAGTGGCTTCTCAAAAGTTTGTGTGAAAAAAAAGGATACTCCCTGCTGTTCTCTGAGGACTGTAATAGCAACACAACAAAAATCGCTCTGAGTGCAGGAGCTATTCTAAAGGGAGTAAATAAGCATCTTCTGCAGTATACACGTTATAAACAACAGCTCCAAAGGATACATAACCTCCACTTCAGTGCTCTCTCAGCTGTTTATTTCCTTTGCTTACTGAACTGAATGATCTCACTTAAAGCGAGAAGACAGCTGGATTCCTGCTTTTCTCGTGAGCCTCTGTAGTTAGGAGGTGCAGAAACAGAATGGCAAATAGAAAGAAACGTGTTTGTTGTGACTTTCTATGAGGTGCTTGCACAGATTTCATGACTGCCGTCTCTTGCTCTAATTGATAGCTCTTCTCCAGCGTAATGATGATAGCTGCATGTCTTCTGTTTTACAGACAGAAGATGTAGGCTGAGGGAAGGTAGCCCTCATAGTAGTAACCACAAAACCAGTACCTGCGATACAGCAAGGTGCCAAACGCAGCTCCTCCAGTGCTCTCTGCAATAAATTCTCCATTCTTCCTTAGAGTCAAAAATAATACGGCAGTACCCAAAGTGAAAACTGGTAAAATAGTCAAGAAGAATTTCGCTGGAGGCTGAGCAGAAAATAAAAACTTGCTGGTGCCAGACTCCCAGCCATGCAGCTGAGATAGATACCAGCTGGATTCAGCTAACTGTGGACTGAGATTTAAATATCAAGAAGTCTTTGGTTAAAAACAGCCGGCAAGCTGTTTGTTTTAGGGCAAGTGAAGTCAGATTTCGTTCCTTGGAATCATCTATCCCTCAATGCATGTTATATTGGT
Source organism: Ibidorhyncha struthersii (assembly GCA_013398815.1). Lineage (NCBI taxonomy): Eukaryota > Metazoa > Chordata > Aves > Charadriiformes > Charadriidae > Ibidorhyncha > Ibidorhyncha struthersii. The sequence goes on along the minus strand of VZSZ01001963.1, from coordinate 12,811 downwards.
ACTACAGGAGGCTAAATGAGAAGTAAAGGAAAAAGAGACATTTATTTGAACACCAAAATAAAATAAAGCTTTTCCAGAAAGTTGTGTACAGCTGACGGAATATAGCTCATCACCATGTTTTAGCAAAGCGTATTTTAACCACTATACACATTCAATTTGTACCAGTGTATCATATGGAGATAATATTTATATCAATGCATCACACGGAAAATATTTTTTTAAAATAAAATAAGTTTTTAAAAAATAATAGTTTCTTTCCGGAAAATTAAAAAAAAATTGGAAATTATTTGTGGGAGACATTGTCAAAACCTGGATATATTGTTACTATTTTACCTGATATTTTCAACTGAAAAATAACCGAGAAGCAAAACACTGAAATGCTCACTCACAAATGGCTCCCAGAAAAACATACTGTTTTTCTGTTACAATGTGAGGCTCCGTGTCTTTAGGGCTCATATTTCAGCAAAGGATTTTGGTTATGGAAGTGGAATTGCAAAGTGAGGAGAGCTACTGTGAAGCTGGTTAAAGTCAGAGATCCAATAACTTTGTACTTTTACGTTTAGGCTACTTCCTAGCTCTGAGGTTTATGCTAAGCTCTGTGAATTTAGACACAGGCCAGCCAGAAAACTTGCATGAAAAATAGTAAGACAGGTAGATAAACTCTGTCACAGTAAAAGCAGAGCAAACTGTTTACAGCAGGCTCCTTTCCTTCAAATAACAACATTTCCACAAAAAAAAAAAAGTTAAGCACTGGGGGATGCAGGAAATATTTTCCTTGCAGGGGCAGTGATTTCAAGATGATCTCTCATCATAGAACTGGTGTTGCTGGGAAGCAAGAGGAGGTATTTAATGTCTCCTTGCCCTGCCAACTGATCCCACAATGAACCTTTTTTTGGCTTTGTTTTATACAGAATAAAGGAATCCAGCTCACAGGAGGCATACTGAGTGTCAGCATGGTGCATTTCTTCCAGTTTTCAGCTGCCACTCCGCCTGCTAGTAGTCTATAAAACTGAAAAACCTGTGATATCCTCTGCTTCCTGCAACCTTGTCCCCAAGGTCTCTCACTGTCATTGTGTTCAGACAAGAAAAATGGACATGAAAGAAACAGATCTGTGTGTTTTGTTTGTTTTCCCTGGCATCAACTGGCTGCAATGTATGGAGGTACCATAACCAGGTTTCTAACCTGAGGCAGTGTGACTCGTCTCGCTTGGTTTCCCCTACTCCATCCAGCGTAATTCTTACAGCTGCATCTATAGACATGGCTGTGGTGGATTTGGACAAGGTTAAGGTCATGACAGCCCAGTAGTTCAGAGTATTCAGACCATGTGCACAAAAGTCCTAAAGGATTGCAAAACTGTACTGAAGACTGTCCCCAAGCCCTCCTGCTCTCTGGAGTACATTTTGCAACTTGTCATGGATTGGCACCTTTGACTTCTTGTTAGACTGGACTTGAGAGGAGCCATGTGAGCTCTACAGACTGGTCCTCCTACAGAAATTGAGGATTGAACTCTCACTGGTGACAATGTGGATACAAGGAGTTGCTATGATGGGCTGGAAAGGGTCAAGGAGCTCAAGAAAGATACAGGCCCTCTTTTCACATAGACAGGATCTAAATCACTGATGTCTGGGAAGGGACTTAAGGAATCCCACCCAAGCATGGTTTTAAGGAAGAATGATTCCTTCTCTTTCTACTTCAGCAGATTACTTCTCCCCTTCTCTTTTTTTCAAAATGTGTAAATGCAGTCATTGGTCTGGCAGTCCTTCAGTGCCAACCTTTATAACAACAGCATGCAACATTTTTCAAAAATGGCACAGGTATCTTGCCTTTCATCAGTCAGGAGACATGATAGAAAGATCTTGTGCACATCTTTTTCCATAGGCTAGACAGCACCAGATCCAGGAATGAGTCTGGTATTTCGTGTCACATGCTGGTAGACGGACCATCACAGCTCATGGGGATGATGGTGTTTGATGAGACCTCTTCCAGGAAAAGTGGACCTCCAGGACACAGAGCTCTGCTACAATATATACTTCTTGCAATGTCTTTCCATCCCAACATTAGTGACCTAGCACCTTCATTGATGTGAAATATGTGATGAATATCTGGTTTGCATTCAATAGGCAGGATGATAGCTTTGATTCTTCGTTCACTGTTAGCAGAAGAATCAGAAGAGGTCCTGAATTAGCTTGAAATCAAGTTTTCTGTGGGTCTGCCTCGCGAAGTCAGTCATATCTGATGTAAGTCAAATTTGTGCACAGAATCTTGAAGAGAAGAAGGGAATAAAGTCAGGCTGATTTTCAGAGGTGACGAGTCCCCTTTGACTGGCAATAGATTCCAAGGCCAACGAGGTCTAAAGTTCTGCCACAGCTAGAAATAAACCAGCTGAAAGTGAAATTTGCAAAATTCTGGGTTATTCCAGCACGCTAATTGTGACTTCAGCTCTGTGGACAGCTTCAAAGGATGTTGGCCTTAACTTTTTACTGGTCTTCTAAACAATCTGCTGTGAGACTTCACTTCTTTTCCCTGTCCCTCTTTTTAATTTCACATCTCTAAGAAATCTTTAAGATTTGCCTTCATACCCTAAAATGGACAGATCTGCAGAAGTTTGCAGGTCTAATCTTGCTGGAAGCATTCTCTGTTGGAGAAGCCCCTTCTTTTAATAGTGTTTGTGTGTGTATGTGTAATTAGAGGATCAGATATACATGACAACCACATGACTTTTCTTCTCAGCAGATAGTTTGTCACTGCAGATACCATATAGTTCACCATGTCTGGATCCCTAATAGAAATGTCACTCACTGTATCTCCCCTGCAGAAATGACAAACTGCTGCCCATACCTCTTCTAAGTCAGTAGGTACTCAAAGCTGACCGTCATAAAGCAGATTCTAGATTTTTTTCCTGATTCTTTCTTTGCATAGTACAGAATCTAAATCTGGACATTACCAAACTGGCTTGTATATTAATACCTTGCCTTGATACTGTATTTTCATAAATTATAAACATGCATACTTAAGGGTTGTGCTTCATCAACAATTCCCTCATGTGGTAATGAGCAATTTACCATTGTTATAGAATAGAAATACATAACTTTTAAAAGCAAATATTGGTGGAAAAAATTATGGACATTAAATGAACAATATGTTCTGTTGGTCAGTGCTTCTCTCCCGAAAGAGTAATTCCTTATATTAAAGACATACAGTTTGGAGTTATGCATGATCAAGTAATCTCATCACAGCTCTATTGTATCCCCTTGCTTTCTATCCTGCCTGCATTTCATGCCATTAGTGTAAGCTTTTCCAGACGATAATCCTTTTACCACATTCTGACACTGCTGTGTCCATTTACATCTCTGCAAAACTAAATTGTAGCAAACCATCTCGTACAAGACAAGATTAGTGGGATGTCAGTTCCTGGGCGGCTCAACCCTGGACAAGAACTCACAGTATCGGGAGTCTCAGAAAGAGCAAATGAATCCATTGAACCACCCTGTCTTATTTAGTCTCACACACCCCACTTAACTATTGATCAGTTTTACACTGACAGGCTCTGGGGTCTCCTATTTTGTGAGGATTTGTAATGTGTTATAGAAGATTCTTGTTTCCAGCCTCTATGTTTTACCTGCGTTGAGGGATTTCTGTACTTTCCCTCTCATTAATGATTGTTATTTCTATTATACATATAGAGTCCTGGAGTGGTTTAAGGATCACCGTATTTAGTTATACTTACACAGTGACAAACAGCCATTGCCTCCAGAGAGCATCCCCTTCAACTGTAACATCTCCCCACTTTGTCTTTCTTCTTCCTTCCCCTTCTTTATGGCTTCAGCCTCACCTCAACTCTCCCGGGCAGCTGTCCTACCCCATCACTGAAAAAAGTTCAAACCTAGTTTGGTTATATTTCTTGGTACTTCTCATGGCCAAGGAGGTTCATATTTTTCTCCAGTCTTTCCTGCTGGTGTTTGTTTTCTTGCCTTTACTTAATTTCTGTAACTACTTTGGCAAATTTGTAGCCTAATGCTTACTCTGTATGCGCTTTGTGTTGTGAAAGAGCAATACAAATAATATCCTGTAAAAGCTAATTGCATTGTAATTCTCTTTCCTTTTATGTCAAACTTTTGACTCTGGATCTCTGACATTTGGAACATTTGTTGCAAGGGTATAAGTTATCAAAAAAAAAGAAACGCACAGAAAAGAGAAGGAAAGGTTATGCCACATTCAGGTCATGAGGACATGAACTAGGGAAATCTAGCAAGATTTTTGTTTACGCTCCCTCACCTTTTACAGAACTTCGAAGTCTGACTGTGTTTATCTCCAGAGGGAGGCATCAGTATCAAGCTCTGACATCAATCTGGTAGCTCTGCAGCCTTAACAGTTTGGGAAATTCAAATAGGAATTCAGAGAAGGTCTTGGTGTAATGATATTTCTGAGTTCTCAGAAATAAGAACAACTTAGCCAGAATGGTTTAAGAGCTTACTGAGAGTGGTTTGGAGGTAATGTTTCTCATTAGATGAGTTAGAAAACAGTAGACCATGTTCACATCTCTCATGCTTATTTCATATCTTGTTGTGAAAATAAGTTTTTATTATGTAGTCACAAGGGACTGGCAGCACAACCTGTCCCTCAAATATAAAGTAGCTTTTTCTCCTTTCAACAGGCATGAAAAACCTCTCTAACTGCAGATAACTTATTTTGCCCATTTCTCTATCTTTTCTTTGCCCTTTGACTGTGATTTGTGCTAATCTCAAAGCATCTGAGGCAATGTGCTGAACTTTTTCTTAGGATTTTTTTTTTTTTGGAGGGTGGTGGTGGGAGGTTAAGACCTATTCTTCATACCTGGAAAGCCAGGTACATGAGCTCTTATCTTCTATCAGACATATAACCCCTCATAAATTATTCTCAAGTACACAAACTTTGTAAAATTTTAACCTCTCTGAAATGAGTTTCCTCCTTTCTCGCAATAAAGAAGAGATTTAGAATTGCCCAGGTAGAACTTCAACTTATACTTGAGATCAGGTGGATCAAGATATAGAAAATGAGGGCTAAATTCCCAGCCTGTGAGTTAATCCAGCTGCATGCACTGCAGGGGGGCCTATGCTCTTCTACTCCCACTGAAAAGCTGATCTAGCTGTATCGAAGTAACGTAGCATCGTGAAAAATGCTTATCAATTAGCTTCATGGGCATAGAAGATTTTCCCAAAGCAAAAAGAACCTTTGGCCTATTAACATCCAGTCCATTATGTGGTTGTTCAGCTAGAACAAGATGTTAACATGAGCATTGTGTAATTTGATAGGAAAGTATTTGAGACCCAGGGTTTGTGTGATCGGTTTTGTACCTGATTGCAAAACTTCGTTTATTTGTATACGTGGGGGAAAGAAAAAAAAGAAAACCACCATATCTAATATCTTTTTTTAATGGGTTGACCAGGAAACAGCCATCTGATACAGGCATTAGGCTGTCTTTTTGTACGTATATATAGACAAAAGCAACTTCATGACTCTTCCTCAAAGCATTGTGTGCCAGCCCTGAGGTAAGATGCATCCATCTAATAATTCCAGGTCTATTTTGCAGATGTTTGAAAATAAACCTTTTTCTTGCTCTTTCTGCAGTAAACATGGAAATAACCTTGATTTTAAGTTAGTCTTTATTTATAATATTTAAAAACAATTTGCAAATACATATATAGCTTTCTTCATGACCACTAACAACCCTGACAGAAACTGTTTTAAAACTAGGAGCTCTAACATTTACTTTCTTAGATTTAGTTTTTATTATCTTTGTATCCTTATTGCTTCAAGAGTGTTTAGGATTGTCACACAACTTTGTTATGGAAAAACTTATTCCGTAACCTGAATAGACTATTTTTATTATTTCTTTTTTTTTCCTCTCTATAAGGTTTACATTCAAAAAAAAATAGAAAAACTTTGAGAAGAAAAAAAATCGTTTCACTTATGCTTAGAGATTATGCAGTTCTGAATATAAGATTTTGAGGGGAGATTTTTTGGCTTTTTTTTTCCCCATCAAAGAAAACGAGTGTGTCAGACAGTCTAACACATGAATTCGTAACTTGGTGCTCCCGTATGCCAACAGTGCGGTTGTTTAGTGCATGATTTGAGAGTTGATTTTAAAGGTCTTAAAGAGTCTGTTTTAATAATTCATATTGATTCAGTAGGGGATGAAAATGCTTGACATGTTGAATGATTAGCAT
>VZSZ01001961.1:206488-277548 GCA_013398815.1 Ibidorhyncha struthersii | reverse complement strand
GGGGGATGTGAGATGCACAGTGGTTTTTTTTTTTCTAAAGCAGCCGAAGGGCGATGCAATGGTGGGGATCGCTGGGACTCCTGCAAAGTCGGCTTTCCCCTGGGAACTGCACGGCTGTGCCGGAATGCTGAGTCAGCTGTTGGGCTGAGCTGAGCGCCGGGGCCGAGCAGCAGTTGCGCAGCAAGAGGGGCTGCTCCTCGGGCAGGGCTCTCTGCCAGAGAAGTAGTTTGTTTGTTTGTTTTTTAAAAAAAGTATACCTGAGCACACCACTGTTATTTAAAATTCCTGTTAAAAAAAACTCAAAGCGTTTTCCTCTCCAGAGAATGCAAAGCTGCACCTACACCGACGCGCTCCCAAGTTCCCACCAGCTGTAGTCCCGACGGAGATGCTGTCCCACGCACGCGCTTCAGCCCGCTGTAGGCTATCGCAGCGTAGGAGTTGGCCACTTTCACTGATCCCTGCTAGTGAAGGTGAGAGCAGGCAACAATGCCAATCGGAGTGAAGAAATTGCAAAAGGTTGGGCTACTTGTCTGAAGAGTGCACCACAAAGATGACGGCATCTGTAGGGCGCTGGCAGAAACATGGCCTGACGGGACAAGGGTCGCCAACAGCCCGTGCTCTTTGAGAGAGCGAAATCCTGCGGGTTTCGAAGGGGCCACCCTGCTGGAGTACAGGGCAGCATCCCCGGCGTGGGGATGGGCTGTGAGGTCCCCTTTTCCTTACAGGGAGGCAGGTAAAGAAACACTTGGAGGAGGGGGGAAAAAGGGGGATTCAAGAACCGTGTAATTCCTGTAGTAATCGTGACATGTATAATACTTTCCACTATCGGCCTCAGCCGCAGGAATGACCAGTGTAGCAAGAAGTTTGCTGTTCCTTTTCTGCTGGGTCATCACACACCGGGGACCTGCGCAAAACCATCCATTCCTCCTCCTCTGACCCGCACGGGTTTTTTAAATACCATGAAAGGGGAAGAAAAAAAATACCTAACTGCTGACCGAGCTCCGACATAAATTCTTGCATCTCAAACAACGCACACATAGGAAGATTTTGATATTATTTAAACTGATCTGTAATCCACGTCTCTGTACAATCAGGATGAGGATAGTTATGTGGCCCTACAAAGCAGTTTACTCGTTACCCATAACAGAAACTGTATAGAAACACCGGCTTTGTGGGAAGCTACAGATAACATGGTACTTCTACGCTTAGAGACCAATTAGCTGTAAAACATTAACTTATATATATGCTTGACACTTCAAAATATAAGCTTTGTTCAAATCTCCATCTTCATAACATTTATTGCAAGGTGATAACAAACGTTACAACTCAGAATTTGCGTAGAACAGTGTTCTGCAGCCGATTGGTACCTCTGGAATCCACTGATAAAACGCAGCTTAGACCAATGTTCAGTGCCCATAGCGAGGTATTTATTTCAAAAATATCAGTAAAATATTTTCCATCGACACAAACAAATAGAGTATTATAAAAAAAATTTGCAACCATTCGAAAATTCCAGAACAAGATGTTTTACATACATGAACAGCAAACATGCCGAAGAACTCTATTCCTAAATTCTGAACCGATCCAAAAAAGAAGAGTTCAGAGCGTTGAACGGGTATTTTTTAACATTTTGTTTTTCAGTGTTAGCACAATGTGCTTTGTAAATCACAGTTTTAATAAACTATCTTAATACTTATCACACTTGCATTATACATTATCCGTGGCACTAGTTAACAGATAACCACATTACAAAGTCCACAGATACTGTAGTAGCTGACCAGAGTTCAGCTCAGTGTCTTGCTGCTGCTTCCAGAAGAACAATTTCCTCCAGCGCAACACAGTTGGGGTGGCTGGTTACGGAGTGGACGTAGCAGTTCAGTAACCCCACCTCCTTTCCCAGCACGCTCTGCACCTCATAACTCTGCAGTGATAAAAGCATGTTGATTAAAACAAACAGTCCTGGACATTCTGTTCTAAGCAGCGTTCGGCTCGGAAGATGCAGGGTGTAAGGTCCTCTTTCCAGCAGACAATTTTTTTTAAGGACTCAGAAAGAAAGGTGCCTTAAAACTGATGGAAAGAATGACCACATTAGGTTTTCAATAATTAGATCTCACTCCTGCTTAAAGTGCTGCTTCCCTAGCAGGCTTTTANAAAAAAAAAAAAAAAAAAAAAAAAGAAAAGTGCTACTGTGATGTTGAACTCAATTTTGCTGAAGCGTAACCTACATGTGCTCCCTTTATCCAGCTTTCTGACACTCCTAGGAATTCACACGTGCTAGCAATGGGTATATACATACTATATATCAATTACCTTAGCTAAGCTACCAGATCCACTGAAGGAAAATATACTTTGCAACTCTTTTTAGCCCCCCTTCCTTTTAACTTTGTGTTGTATCGTGCATCGTTTACAGTCACTGGCACCTACACAGTCCCTTCTGTTTAACGATCCGACTGGCACTTTACCTACACGAGCTGTGCCTGAGCGTATTTGTAGAGACCGTATTCTGCGTGGAGGAGAGGGATGCGGGGCTGGGATGATTTCCCTAAGACGAGAGAGCATGTTAACAGAAGAGCTGGTAACGCCGGTAGCTGACACCTCGCCCAAGAGGGTATCATCTATCTCAGATGGCAGATTACATCCATTTCTTTCCTCAGTGGCACTTGCCTACGTACGACCAGCCCCTGACCACGTCCTGGCTTTCATCTGGGCTGGGCATTTTTGTACAGGTATGTGATACCCACGTCTCTTGCCTGATTCAAGGTATAAACAATCCTTTTTTTTTTTTTTTTCCTGAGATTATTTTTACCCCAGACCGGTTCTGCAGTCCAATTCATCCCGCAGCTGCGCAAACAGCTATACTGGTGTTAACAGAGGGGGTGTCACAAGGTAAGGAACAAGCGGCCAGGGGCAGCGACGGCTAAAACTGATCTCCCTGCCAAAAGAAGTATTACAAAGCTACACCCTTAGAAACTTTAGCAGCACTGGCAAAAAAATGCCACCTCAAGTGGTATTTCTTGTGATTAATCTTTGTCAAGATGTGCTCTTTTTTAAAATGCAGTGGTTGAGAGACAGAAATGCTTATGAAAAAAAAAAAGGAAAAAATTATCCCTGCATTTCAGCTAGGGGAAAAAAATGTTTCTAAGTTGCCAGATGTCTAAATACTAGCATTATAAAAACTGAAACGTGAAAAAGAGGTTGTTTGAATTCTTATAACTTGAAAAAGAACTACATTTTGTCAGTCTGTAACCAAACCAGACACAGGCTGTAAAACTTAGCAAGACTTAACTGCTATTAAAAGAGCAAACGTATTTTGGATTTTTTTTGTATCTCTTTGCTTAAATGAAATATACACCCTCCAGCATAAGAAAAATAATTTACAATTTCAGAGAAATGTCCCATTTTAAAAATTATCCATAAATCCCATTAAAACCGCGGAGCATGTAGTAGCAAAAGGCTAGGAGACTGTATAAGACAGTGAAAGCAAAATGACCCCAATACGAGTCACCTAACCGAAGATACTTAACCAGGATGATTAAACAAGACAACAAGCTGACCTTTGCTCTCTTCCACGTGCAATGGAGAGGGGGGGGATCTTGGGATCCTAACTGGACTTAATCACCCTCTGAAGGTGCCGCTCCTTCGCTGCTGACCACCCGGCAGCCAATGCCAGCCAGGCACCTACTCGGGTGCCTCCCTCACCTGCGATAAATCTGGGTCACTGTGCCAAATGTCAGGGTTCTTCTGATATCTCAGATTAAAGGAATACCTACTTCACGATTACATAAACTGTACTTTAGCCTGTGGATCCCTGTGGCTTACGCATGTTCCATTCATACAGTTATAAAGCATTATCTTGCACGCGTTTTGCAGATTTCTCTACTATTACCACCTGCTAGTAATTTCATGGTTGTGCTATTAGAAAGTTGTTGTGGTTTATAGGGTTTAGAAGACCAGCCCAAAAAGGTGGGATGCTTGGACTGTGTCTTTGCTGTCTTTGGATCTTTGGCCAGAAAGTGGAGTAAAGCACAGCACTGCTCGTCGCAGTTCTGAATGTCTGGACATGCTGCTATTTGCAGACAGCTCTGCAGATCCCATAGCTGAGCTAAAGCTCCCTACACATCATATCTGCAGGATCCCTCTGCTAAAAAGGAGGGTGTCAGCCTAATGATAGTCATGCAATAGCAGGGCATCAGCAGGTGGAAGGTGGGATTGCCAAAGGGTCCACCGCACTCAAATCCCAAGGCTGAACACGAGAAAAAAAAATAATCATTATTTCTAGAGGAATCTCCTACTGCTCCACGTGCAGTTCTGAAATGAGCTGCTTGGAAAGGTGGTGGAACCTCCATCCTCGGAGCTTTCCAAGACTCTGCCAGCCAAAGCCATGGCTGACCAGCCCACAAGCTGGCAACAGCCCAGTGTGAGTGGCAGGTTGGATAATGACCTCCAGGAGTCCCTTTCATTCCTATGATTCAAGTATCTTCCCACCTGATTCACACCTCCGGTACTCTGCTTCTACACTAAGTTATGTAGTTTAACCTTCTTTCGTCAACATTCATTACACCTACCCCATCCTCACTGGCGGAGGACGTCAGGAGAGAAGAGATTGTCCTTTGTAACAGCTGGAATGAGAAAATTGACAGGTTTTGTTCATGGCAAGAATCTCGCAGGTTAAAACAGTCACGTTAAACAAAGATTAATAATTTTCATATAGAACCGTTTTATGCCTCTGGCCAAGAGAGCAGAGGAGGGGTGGCACAAAAGATGTTCCCAATGGAAGTCTAAAAATACATGTTCCTTTTAGGCTGTGGAGATTGAGGTTTCCCAGGGGCTCAACCCATCAAGGCCTTCAGCTGGAGCATAAACTAGTTTGGAAACCTCAGGGTGAATTCAATGACTGTATTTTTTGTGTAAGGTCTGGGAACTGGATCCTTAGTCCGGTGAAAAACAAGTCTAGTATCAGATTAAATGATGGGATACTCTTACATCTGTTAATACTTCTTCTGACAGAGCTGTCTATGAAAGTGTGGCTTAGAGTACCTAAGTGTGCACATACCTAGTCTCTCTACACTCAACACACTGAAGCTCATTTCATGCCATACCTTTACTTTTACTGTACTTTGAGAACGGGATGGACAACTCAAGAAGATTTCCAGTTGCATTTTCAAAACTGGTGAAATTACAACTTCGGAGCACTGGTTGCAGTATAGTAAACCTCTGAAACACGCAAATAATGATGGAAAAACACAGAGAAATGGAAAAGTTATCAGTCATAAAAACAGAACACACCAAAACCCAGCTATCTTATTCTCTAAAATACTTTGCTGGTAGACTTCTAGTGGAAAAGCCCTGGTAGAGATTCAGTTGATAATAGCAAATAGAGCTCTTCTATCGGTAGAGCTAAATAGTTCTTGGAGGACTCAAACTCTTCTAGCAAAAAGATCTTCCTTTTATAAGTTTTGGCAACACGGGGGCAAGTTGCTATTTATAGTCACCTCACTTAAGCAAATATTAATCTCATAACCTAGAAGTTATAGCAAAAGAAAATTTGGAGTATAGATTTGGCCCAAGTGCCTTATTGATTTAGGCCCTCGTTCAGCAAACCTTCAACATTTTCAGCACATGCTTAAGTCATATGCATAAAATTAAGCTAAGCTATAAGTGTTTGTTGGAATAAAGTCTTAAACAAATATTGGTGCTCCATTGTTCTCCAAATGAAGCAAAAGTGTCCTCCACAGTAGAGATATATTTTTTGTTATTGAACTACACTACTATGTGAACATACACACATCCTTATTTTTTGCATGATAGTATAATACAGGATAACCTTTTTTTTTTTTATTTTCAGCCTTTTTTCCCCAGAGGCTACACATAACAAAGCATAAGTGGTAAAGCTTCTCTTATTTAGGAAGATGTTATCTATGTCAACGGGATCAAACCCACCCAACTNTTTCCTTCTTTTACACTCTGACTACTCTCTTATCCTCTCATGTTTTTATCCCATCAGGTATCTCAGACTCTGCAAGAGCAAGCTGGCGAAGCAGCTGAAGGGGAGGCTTTTCAACAGCATGCCAGTGTTGATGCAGGTTTAGCAGTGCAGGTGGGAACAGGTCCTGTAGGATCAGTCTTCACATTTGGGACAGTTGTACTCCCAGAATTATTCAACGTACTTTTTAGAAAGGTTATAAATTTAATAGGTCTGAACTGATTCTCTTTCACACCTATGTAAATTACAGCAAAGGTCACAGTTCCATATAAAAAAGAGGTGGATTGGTGGTATAGAGGGTAACAAGGTAGGGTAGAGAGACACAAGAAGCTACTTTTCAAGGAGCTTACAATCCGACCTGTGATTTATGCAGATGTTTATTAAAATTAATATTATAATACAGAGGGCTATGAAATCCTTATAAGCAATACTTTAAGATTAGTTTGGAAAAAAATGTGATAACTGCAAATTGAAACCATTTCATATCCTCTTGTATCTTTCTTAATAAATTAATCTAACCTTGCAGGTTTTATCAGTTCATCAGCAATAAAAATACTACGTCTTAGCTCTAGGAAGGAACAAAGTGCAGCCTGTGCCTGCAGGAATCATTGCATCACCTATTGCTATTATGGCTACATCTGCAAAACACCTGGAGTGCTCCAGAGCGTGCTGACTCTCACCTGTCCTGGGGACACAGTTCCAACTTTCCATTGCCACATCTGTCACATGTAGGCCAGGAGAAAGCAGTGCTCTCATTAACTCCAACAACAGTACCTGCAGAAGATGAAATTCTTACAAAATACTAATGGTAAGCTATCACACAGTCACTCCTGGCTTCACAGCAGGTTTGAGCCTTTCTGACTCTCATCTTCAGAATAAGACTCATTGGAGCAAGCATCGTCTCTTCCAATGATCTCACTCCCTTTCTCCTTCATCCCTCCAACAAGGGATGACAGTACGGCAGTGTGTGTTACATTCTAAAAATAGCGGAAGGTAGATAATTGATAATTAACTTTCCAAACAGGTTCAGTTCTTTTGATTTGGGTTTTATTGGTTTTCTGATTTGTTTTTGTTTGTTTGTTTTCTTTCTGGTCCTCTGATGTCTTCTTGGCAACAAATAGCTATAAAAATCATACGGTCAGATAGCTTGATATCGATATTTAGGAAACACAAACCAATGAGAAGACCCAATCCCTTCTGAAAACAATGATGCAGGTTAAATTCCATTAACAATGGAGTTATTCTTCATTTATAGTGATTTAACAGAGATTAGATCTGGCCCACAGTTTTAAGTGTGTGCCTAAGAAGGGAATGCCAAAGATACTTTGGACTATTATAAAGGGCCTTGCTAGTTTTGGCAAGAAAAAATATATTTAGAGCTTTATGAGAAGCCAGTAAAGAGTGTATTATGTTTTATGGTATCAATATGCTGAAATTATGAGCATTATTTATGGAGAAAGTACTTCTAAGTATTTTGAACCATGCAAAGTGGATCACCTGTAAGAATTAAACTACACTAAAATAAACCCCCACTGGTACAACAGAAGTATAGACTAAAAATTCCAGCTCCTATTGAGCAAGAATCTCACAGTTTTATAGCACACATTCAATAAAAGAAACCCTTGGAGACTGGGGAGCATTTATACTGTTTGTAAGACAGGGCGTTAATCCCTTGCTTTCCTGGTTCTCCTGGGACAAGGACTGACAGGAAGGAGGGAGTGATGCATAAACAACAAAACCGTAATTTTCTTTGGGAATTCAAAGGACAGCGAGTCTGAAGATCAGGAAAGAAAATGAATCAGGATCATACTGATGAGATTATGTCTAGTGGAGAGGTTTATTCTGATGACAATGCAGAGTTCCCTTGAGGAAACCACCAGCAATCACTGAAGTCAGAACAACTCAAAGCAGCAACAGGTCTAATAATCTGGTGAGAGTCTTGTGCATCCTGCATGTAAAGTGATTTCTCAAGTTTAAGCTGATGAACTGCTGCACACCTTTGTCAAGGCTCTAGATTTTGCTTGACGTTCACAAACATTTTGGATATTTCCCCAAGATCCTTCTTTTAAATGGAAAGGCACAGAACCAAAATTCGATTTTTACCTCTAGTCTATTTTTCTGGGTTGTGGCTCACATAATTAAGAAGAGACTGATAATAGGACAACACCTGGAAAAACAGGTCTCTAATGAGGACCACAAAGAAGGGCTGAGGATTAAAAGTAACACTCTGGTTGCAATGTTGAAAAAATGAACGTGTTGGGTTTTGGGTTTTTTTTTCCAATCAGTTACCCTGATTGATGGACAGGAAGGGGAAAAGTTCAATCAAAAAGAGAAACCTAGGTAAGCTGATTGACCCCGATTTGTTCACACTGTTAAGAGGGAAACTGAAAAAAACCCACCTCTGAGTAAGGGCTTAAATATGAAAATATCCAATGTCAACATTCAATCACTGCTGGTGAGTCATATACTAGGCAAATGCCATTGATCAAGTAATATTCCCACATAACATATGTAGTATGGACCAACTAGAATTTGCTCATAAGCATGGTCAAGAGGAAAAACAGTTCTGTGCGGTATGAACTGCCAACATTTAAGTCATCCTGACTGCTACTATACAGCAAAAAGAGGTTAGAAATTACTTTGCAATGCATACTGATAAGAAAATAAATCTATTAACCCTGAGCTCACAGGTGAGAACCACTGACTCATCTTTAAAAGAAGAATAAACTTTTCAGTAGAAAGGAAGCACAGGTTTTCACTCATCTGTTGAAGAGCAACACAATCCGTTCCAGAGCTGATATGACTGGAACTCTCTGAAACAAGGATTTCTGACAAACTTAGTGGATCTGCTCGGATTGTGACACTGTCCTTTTAAAGCTGGGCCAGCAATAGAGTTGTACCAGGTTGCTCAGGGCCCAGCTTTGAGCAGGAGTTAGGACTGGAGGAACTCCAGAGGTTCCTTCCAACCTAACTTACCCTATTTATACACCTTCCAAAAAATTACCAACCTACCTAAAACCCAGCAGGCAGCATGGCCTGTGCCCCTCCCCAGTCCTGGCACTCCTGGGAGCTCTGACACTGTGACCAATTGCTGTAACCGTGGATGGGGACTTGAATGACCACCTGCATTTTCCACTGGTTCAAAATAAGTTTTTCTAGGGAAGGTTGAGCCTGCTGAATCCGGGGGAGCCAGGAGGAGCAGCCGTGACTGTAAAGGAGCAGGAAAGAGCACCACTACCAGAAGGGGTAGAGTAAAGCCATTGCAGCTTTTTTTGAGGGTTAGGTGAGAAGAGGCCCACGTACAGCAGACGTAGGTGATCAAAAGTACAGGAAGTGAAAGGAGGGCACAAAGAAAACAAATGAACGGGGTTATACTGCTTCCCATTGAAAGCCAGACTAACAACTCTTGAGTTAAGAGACAGGGACAGTGAGTGAATTTTAGAGATGATAAACTTTCCTTCATGCATTACTCCATCAAATACACAGTCTCCCACCAACAAAGCAGGGTTAATGCTATTAGTTTCACTCCTTCAGTAGAAAGATGTAGGCAGAACTAACTGAACTCCAAAACACTGTATATATATATCTTAAATGCTATTAAATAATTTTAGTTACATACAACAGTGAGAGTTATCATCTACATATAGCATTAGCATAGGTATGAAGAAGACACTTTATACTCTACATTGGTACAAATGTGTGGGAACATACTGGTAACAGCTACCCTGGAAAAATTTCAGATGAAGAAAAACAAAGCTGTAGGATTAATTTCTCCTTTTGTCATTCTTCCATCTGTAATACAGAACAGGGAAAGCATGACACATCCCATACGTGTAAAGTAAGTATTTGTTTACACAATAGATCACAAAGGTGTATTTTCTTTGCTCTACTGGAAAAAGAAAGGACAGAGAAATGTTTGCTTTATCCTACTATGTACACCGTCAATGGGACAAAAGAAGACAGGCACTTCTCATACTTAGTTATAAAATGAAAAGTGCAGAAGTGATAACTCTTAGAGTTTTTTTAACCTCATGGAGAGGTTAAAAAAAAAACAAGCCAAAAAGCATTTCACACCCAGTGAGAGAAATATCTTTCACATAACTCACAATATTGATGTGAGATGCACATAACAACTAAGGCTTTGAGTGAAGTGCTTCTAGTTGTGCTTGTTTTTCATTATGCATTGGTGGGGTTCAAGATTTGTCACTGGAAGATGCTCATTTATTAATCACAGAGGCATTGCTAACTTGCGGCTCCACGGTAAGAGAAGGTATGCTTAGTAACAGCTTTGCGTGGTTTCAAAGTGTCTTTTCAGTGCATCACGTTATAGCTGGAAGCATTCATTTGTAGCCGTCATTTGCTATTACTTTAAAGCTCATTTCAAATGCTCCAGTGAATACTTGAAGGTGTAAATGTAAAACAGTATCAAGAATTTTCTACAAGGGCTACTGGAATCATATGAGTTAAATCAAGAAAGGCTTTAAAAGCCAAGAGTTACTGGGCTTTTAAGGACTTTTCCCTATAGGCACTCTACAGCTGGGAGGTTTAGAAGCTGGCTGGACAAAGCACTAGAAAATACACAGTAGGAAATGTTTCTGCATGATCAGGAAATGTTAAAAAATACATTGTAAGAAATCTTTCTGCATGGTTAGTGGCAGGACTGAAATATTAGACAAAGCAATGATCCAAAGTGGCTGGTGAGCAAATATTGGCCAAGTTATGCTAGATGACTATGGTGAAATATTAAATTGCCCCACTTGCAGCAAAGCTCCAGGGAAAGCTCCAGGGAAATCAGACACTAACCCCTACCGTTCAGGATCTGGCTAACATATCTTATCCATCTGCCTAAAAAATATTGGTATACCTTACTGTTGCCAACATCAACAAGGCTGGTGTGAACAGAAGGCTCCTGAAAGAAGACAGCGAAGGAAGGAATATAAGAAAACAGATGATTGTGCATCAAACATTTATTCTGGGGTATGAGTGAGTGGGAGCAGAGCTTGGCCAGCAAAAGGCAAACAGAGCCCACAAAGAAGTATAAAAACTTAAATATCCTAATGACCCACAGCAATACTGTGCTTTTTTACCCTCCACGCTGTCCGTGCAAGAAATCAATATGAAGACATAAAAGATTAAAGTGAGCACAAATAATTAACCACATTCGTTTCAGGAAAGGCCATACAAACCTCTTACAGCACAAACGGAGTTGGCCTGTGTTGTAGAATCCAGCTCATCGAGTCTGACAGGGCCAGTCAGCTCACTGAGGTCAGCACCGGCAGCCGAGTACAAAAGAGGCTTTTGTAATAAGAGAACAGTACGTTCAACACAAATAATCCTACCTGCCAACAAAGACATTTCAACTCAGTACAGTAACGAGGAAAAAGGTGACCATGTTAATTGTCATGGCCAATAAAGACAACGATCTCTGCCAGCTACTAAACAGATGGATAGACTCCATCAGGTTTTCCCAATGACAAAATATTTTGCTTTCAGCGATACATGCATCATGCTCTCGTTACACTTCACAACTCCCAGGGAAAAAAGATGCTTTAACAATTCAAACATGGCAGAAGATTCCACCCGGACTGCATTGCACCATGCTGCCTGCAAACATAATAAGCTTGGGCACCCTTGGTCTTAATTTGTTTCAAAGATTACAGAGAGTAGGTGCATGCAACGCTTTATTCTCCAGAGCAGAGATTTCTGCTTCAGGACACACAGCCATCTACACAGCTTGCTGCTTCCAGTCCACTTACATTTTGGAAGTGACTGAGGGTGTGAGATGTGAACTACCCATACAGGCACCATACAGAACCCTACCTGAATCTCAAAAAAAGGAGACTAAAAATGAATGTAACGTGAACTACCATCGTTACATGATTTGCATGGTGGCAAAGGTTCACAGCTAAGATGGCCTAGGAGAGTTTGTAAAATTTCTGTATCTAGTGACGCGCAAGTCTCTTTTGCTCCTTTTAGAGGTCAATAGCACAAGTTTCTGCAAGAATATCCAAACAAATGAAACCAAGTTCCTTAATATATTTGAGTCTTCTGTCAGCTAGCAAATTTGATTGACACTGGTCATTAGATTCAACAGCCATCAGGGAAGACAGTAATATTGGTGGACATACAGCAAGATCACTGAATTTCTCATTTACTGTGGAGATCAAGACAAAAACATAAAAAAGAAACCTTACAGGAAGGCTCTAATTACAACCTCTTTCAAATTTCTCATCCCAAACTTGCAATGTCTCATCTTCATCTGAGAATGAAAGTCTCTGCAGGACATATATTGCAGTGTCAGAGATTAGGATGCTATTTCAGTTTGATTCCAACTGCTTCAAAACCACGTGTAAAGCTTACCATTTCCCCACAGCGCATCCTTGAAGAAGACAAGTTGTGAGGCAACACTGAGGGTTTCTGTGATGTCCATACTGAGAACAAATGATGCAGCGACTGACACAGCAACAACTTTTGGAGTGATATGAACCACATTTTGCAATGTGGAGTCAGTCACAAACAACCACATCTCTCTCTGACTTACAGGAACACTGTGTTTTGTCTACGATTCCAAAAAAAAAAAAAGATACAAAACTGGAATGCAGTTGTTAATTTTTAGCAGAAGCAAAGACTAAAACATCCTCATATTTAAATACCTAATAAAACTTACAGAAATTACTACGTTTAGGGCTCGTACGGGATAATGAATCCAAGCTTTATTGGAATTATTCATTATTCCTTACTGCAGACACAAACATCGCTACCCTAAATTAACTTTCTGAGGTTGACCCACTGGAATCTTGGCTTTACCTCTATCAGCTATCATGCATCATCATACATAACTCACTTGGACTGCACTACTGATTTAAAAATATATTTTATTAAAAAATATTATATGTTATATATATTATATATTTATATCATATATGTCTGATATCTACAAAAAAGTTAACTGCCTGTTTTTATGAACAAAGACTTGTATAATTTTTGTCTTTAAAAAAAACCAGAAAGGCTAATGCTACTAGCAATATTATTTCTATGTGAGCAAATTTTCCAAGTACTGTTATCTGATTCCCAAAAGCACCAGTCCTTGGCTAATAGCTCCTGCCCAGTCCTTGGCTAATAGCTACTGCAAGCTACAAAGCTGGAGTTTTTTCTTTCTGTTGAACAATCATCTCTAAATATTTGAATGATGCACAGAAATAGGAAAGTAGATAACTCATAAATAAGAGACATAGGAATCTGCAATGACAATGTAAGTTTTCTGCCTAACACAGCTATAAAAATACTATGGTGTGACTAAATTAAGGTCTGTGACAACTACTGATGTCACAACCAAAATACCTACATTTCCCATCAGCCTTCATATCTGAAAATAAGTATCACAAAAGCAGCAGTGTTTTTAAAATCTTTCACACTGCGATGATGAACAAGTCAGAGTAGACAGACACTGCATACACATCAGTGCTTATTCCAGGGTCTCTAACAAAATCAGATGGGTTACAATTTGACAATTCATGCTTTTCTTCTTTGTTTTTTAACACAGATTTTATAATACCTGCGCACGTGTGTGTGGATTTTCCCATGCTTTAGAAAAAATGGGCTTAATACCAAAGCATGTTTCACATTTATCAGTCCAAGCAACTTGTAAAATTTTAAGATTCCAATATTTTAAAATATTTAACTAAGATTAAATTACTTTCTTAATTTAAAAAGTTTTTGCTACTATTTTTAATTAGTCTGCCAATTGAAAATTCATACTTAATTAAATGAAAACGAAATACTACAGTGATTGGAGAGACACATATCACGTAAGTATTTTATTCTTGAAGTTGAATGTCTCTAGCATAAGGTAATGCAACAAGAACCCCAACTTTTTCTCTACGGTTGAATTAAAACCTTGAAACCATTAATCACACTAAAATGAGCTTTTTGTTCATGCTAGCAGCTCTTAGAGCAAACGCAGTAATTGTAAATAATGACTGGGAAAATTCATAACTCTGATATTAAGATTATGCCTTAATGCAATACACGCTGCCTATTGCATTCATGTCGTTTCTTTGCCTAGTAACTACATACATTTGAGTACCTCCTGTGTGTAGATAGCATTAGGACAGCTTCAAAGAAAGAATTTTTACAGCTGTCCCATGAGAATTACTAACACATTAGAAGCGGGCTTTCAGAAGAGCCATCCAAAAAAGTAAATAATAATAACAGCAAAAATCACAAGTTAGTATAAAATCATCATCTTGCTATGTGTGACAATTTGTTCTGAACAGAGAGGACACAACAGACAAATAGCAGCAGGATTGAGTTACAAGGAAGGACAGCTCCTTAACCACAGATGGAATATATTTCCTCATATTCCTTCTGTACCACAGTACAGATTCTGAGTAATAATAAAAGCATATTTCCATTCTTCCTTCACACAAATGAAGTATCTCAGAATATTGTGGCTACATAGAATAGATACTATTTTTTAAAGTACATTTGAATTAGCTCACGTAGCAGATTATCTAATCATAATAAATCTGCAAAATAAACCAAATCATAGTCCCTTCCTCACTTATTACGACTTGACAATTTTGCATGTGAAGGATATGTCCTCTTGGCAAAGGCAACTGCAGTAAACAAGCTGCTGTTTGTGACCTTCTTCTGGGGGGATTAGGCAAGCAATACACTAACAGCGGGTTACAAGGATTAGGCGAGCAATGGACTAACACCTTTACATTCCTAGAGCAGTTATCCAGAAGCATTATCCAGCAGTTATCCAGAAGTTATGCAGAAGAAGAGTATCTTCTATTGCTTTTCCAACATTACTTTCAAAAAATTTATGAGCATTCATGTTGTTCACTTAGGAAAATTTAGTGCTTACAGTTCAGTAAGTGAATCACAGAATCACAGAATGGTAGGGGTTGGAAGGGACATCTGGAGATCATGTGGTCCAACCCCCCTGCTAGAGCAGGTAAATAGCCATTAAAAATACAGCTAACAAACCTCCTAGTAGCAAGAAGAAATCACAGACCTCTTTTTCTGCTAGACAAGCTTCCGTTCTTCAAAATCACATCTATTCCTGCATGCTTCATCTTTACTCTAATTTAGTGATGAAGTGCTTCTATGCAAGAATACTGAGGACCCACAGCATCTCAGATGTAGACATTCCCGAATACAAAAATGTTTGGCTAGGATACCACTAGTCTGTAATTTTATTTTATTTTTTAATAGAACAGGTTTCTTGGAATAAAAGTTTACGGACGTATGTGTCCATCTTTCTGTTAGCACCCTAAAGATCCCATCAAGCTAGTCCTAATTTCACACTTGCAAATTCTCTGTTAAATTCTCACTTAGCATGGAGAAAACACAGGTGACTTCCCTCATCTCAGGAGTTAACAGAACTTTCTGACTAAAAATCAAATCATAACTCATTGGCTTTTTAAGCAAAAGGGCAAGACCTAAATTAAATTTATGTCTCACACTGGTGGGAAGCATCTCCAGCTATTTTGCTGGCCGTTCTGGAATTTCATTGTCTTTGGTTCATATGCTTTGATTCACACTTTGTTTCTTGTGGAGCTGATGGACAACTGCAAATTATTCTCCACCAGTATTCAGTGCTGGCTGTACTGAGGATCCAGTCGCCAGGAAAAAATAAATAAATCGGCAACAAAAAATTCCTTTAACTACTGAGGGAGTTAGCAACATTTTGAAAGAAAATTGTAGCGTCATTCAGAAACAAATAAATAAAACATAATTATAAGCTTTCTAACATAGTATGGATGGCAGATGTACTTACCTAAGAGTTCCTCCTTCCTACTAACTGGACCATAAAAGCCAAATTTGCCTGAGGGGCTTCTATTGAAGTCAACAAAAACAGTCCGCACACTTGCATGCAAAGAGCAAAACTGTATTTTTATATAACCATCATCTGTTAAATTCTATCCCCAGACACTCAATTGCCTGGGAACTTTTCACTGTGCATCTAAGGACAACATTTAGCTATAAATTGAGTCTCAACGAACTCCGTGCAACCTCCCTCACCAGGGTGAAATATTACCTTTGGTTAGATAGCAATTTATTCAGAAATAATTCACGTTCTAGACTGGATGGTATTGAAACTGAAGATGCAGTTCATTTTACCCATTCACAAGCATTTCAGACCTGGTGATAGTTCTGCTCATACAACTCTTGAAGATAATCCTAGGAAGGTTTTGGTGTTTAGCCCTAAACAAGATAAATACTGGCTTCTTCACATGACCACGCTGAATACATTGCTAAGTGGAAAGATTACCTGCAGCCTTAGATATAGCACTCGTGCCCAAAAGCTACAACGTTCATTACAACCACCGATCTGAAAATGGTACAAAAACAGGGAATGAGACAAGCATGATACCAGAAATCCAGTGGTACAAAGTATTTGTTATCCAAGTTGTAAAGCAGATTACCTGAATAATTTCCTTTAGACCATGAACAGCTGGTGGCTGGTACAAATTAGAAATCTGTTCTTCCTCATCCACTACCACATGTACTTCACCAGACTGAACAGTAAGAATGTAACAGAAGCTGGGAGGAGGAAGATTAGTTGTCATCTATTAAAAAGTAAGGAAAAGAAATGTGACCTTAAAAACGGCACTTTAATATGGCCAGTTGGGTTTTATAATATAGCCAAAATGAACCACACAATTTACATTTTAAGAGGCATGGAAAACAAGATTATATAGTTAATAACAACAACTCTCTGAAGTAGAAGTTAACAAACTGACATTCACCACTTAGATGGGAAATCAGCTTTTGCGTATCATTCTTTCCATAATCTGACATTGAACCTCATCACAAAAACATCTCGTGATTTGGCACACTTGGCAAACACTGCCACTAGCTTAAGGCACTTGTTATTTTTGCATTTTTTTATTACCTGGTAGGAGTGCCCTGATTATTCTTTTTTTTTTTAACATCTGTAACTTTTCTGAGATTTGGGGACTTTTGCATGTGGGTGGGTTTTTGTGATAGTAAACAGCTGACAAACTTTTAAAGATGCCAAATTAAATCCAGGGCAGCACAAGGAGATAATGAAGAACAGGAATGCAACAGCTACAAGAACTGCTCTCTTTGTGCTATGCCAGATTTTTCTTTCCCCCTTAAAAAGTACCATGACGTAACAACTTTATCAATCACCACTTAAAGAGGTCCCAAACTAGAAAGGCTTCTCAGGAAAAAAAGACAATGCTAGAAAATAATTTTTATTGCGGACATGGTAAAATATTCTTCTAGCGATGTTTGTTGTTAATAAAGCATTTAATTTAATAAAAGAAATATGAATCTATTAGAGACAGCTGCCCACCCATTTAAAAAAATCTGCATAAGGAGAAAAAAAAGCAAAAGACATCAACTCAAATTCTGTTTGCCTCTGACAGCACTAAGGAGGGTATTTGAATGTACATATGGCTCAAAAGAAAACAGTTCCACAGATCTCTTCCCAACAATATTATCAGCATGCTGGTGATATTATTTATGCGCCTATGTGTAAAATTGCTTCTATAAAACTGTGCATAAAACTATACTGTTTGTATCAAGAAAAATGTACCTCAACTGAAAAAACTCCATTCAGCCAAAAAACTGCAGCAGCAGGCTGCACGTCCTGATCCTCTGTAGAATGAGTTAGTGTTTTAAACCCATGACAGAAGTGTAAATTGCATGATTATGGAAAGTTTCCTCCATTTTTAGATTGCTAATAAAACAGAGAAAATGAAGAACAACTGAGAGTTGTAACAGTGCTAAACAACATTTAAGAGCTTTGCTCCATCCATGGATATTCCCATTCTGTTGTCCACAGTATTTTACTGTACGAGACAATCCAGCCCTCTGAGACTTCCAAAATGTCTAGGTGAAAAGCTGAGTCAAGGACAGAACAGCCGTCTCACTCAGTTTCAGTCTTGGTTTTATATATAACCAAGGTCTGAACTTTTTATTCTTCAACATAAACCCCTGCACAATGCAAAGAACACTCTACATTGCAGAGAAAAGATTCTCAGACTTCAGAAATAACTAGCAATATCCACTTTTCATGTCCCCTGGTTTTGGAAGTTGTTTATTTTCAGCTTTTTCTTCTTTTCTAGAATTTGCATCCTGATTGATTCCCCTAGGCTCTAACACAAATTTTTAATACCACAAACTTCTTCCCCAAAGAACAGCTGTACAAGAACAGCAGGACAGCACGAGCACTTGGTTACCCAGAAGCTTCTCAAATGATCTCGTATTATTAAAATGACACTTGATATGACAGAACTCCTTTTCAAATACAAGAGCTAATTAAAGTAAAATTAAAGATGTAATTTTAGATTTCCAAATGTATAGTAACATACTTTACATCCGTTTTAATACCTCCCCACCCCCTAAAATCACAGAAACACTCACTGCTTTTTAGTAGATTGGTTTTGTGTTCATCCTTTAACTGTCTTCACGTGAGACAAATATCAGTCAAAATCATCCTAACTAGTAAGAGACCTGATTCCAGCAGTCAGTCTGTCCTCACAAAAGTTAATCTTAAGAAAAGTGCTTTTGAATCTAAGACTGAAAAGTGCTTCAAAGAATGAGTTAGTATCTTTGTATATAGATTTCTCAGCTGGCTCTATGCTATTTAATATCGCTTTCCTCCTGCAAGGAGAGGAATAATCTCTCTGGACATCCTACCATTCTAACTCTACAGGATTAAAAAGGGGCTAACTGCATTGTTTTGGAAAGATGCTGCTGATCCAGAGGGCTTCACGTTAGCCTAGGAGATTGCCAGAACCAGTAACACAAAACTCAGTAGCTAAAGACAGGGAGAGAAAGAATAAGATTCCCAAAGTAAACATGATTACACTACCAACAAAAATAGCAGTCGTGAGTGAAAAAATACATTTCCATAATGACAAGACTTACCATTTCAGAGTCTTGACTTTGTCCAGGAACTTTTACAGGCACTACTGGAGGCCACAGACTGTCTATCAGACTAAAAAGTCCTAATGCCCTTCAAAAAGACCAATGAAATCAGGTTTAAAATGTTTTCCAGTGTTATACGTTATATTAAAAAGATTCATTAAGAAATATAATTTAAACCATTGCATGATTATGAAAACATTTTTAAATCATATTTGTTTTCTGGAAGCTGGTTTTGATTTGGTCTAATTAAATCTCCATCATTTCTGCTGCAGGGTGAAGAGGGAGGGAAGGGATGTATCACATTCAGTGACAAGCAAGTCATATTTAATCTTTTGCCACAAACAGGCTGCTACATGATAAAATTCAGGGGAACTGGGGTATATGCTAGCTTGGGAAGGACACAGATACCAGTACAACTTCTTTTATGAAAAAGCTTTTAACCGTTTTAACTGACAGATTAAAAAATAATAATAATTTTGCTTCTAACATTTTCATTTCTTGCTTTTCTCTAACAGCTGGCTGTAACTGCTTTCAGGAAAGTCAGCAATTATAAGACACGGAGAAACAGGCAAAATTCTGTTATCTTAAGTACGTGTGCAGAGGACCGTCTCCTTCCTACACAGCAGCTCATTTCGTGACAGGTTTTATTGATTTATTTTGCAACTTTCCCACTTTTCATTTAGAAACAAATATAAAATTAACAGCCCAGCATATTAAGGTAAAACGCTGCAGACTCTTTAGCTTAAGCATGCCCAGCCGTAGAGTGGCTGCCTCGTCAGTTGACAGGGCATCCCTGCAGGACAGGCAGGAACATCTGAGGGAGAGGCCAAGAAAACAGCTGAGGGAGGGGAAATAGCTACAGATAACCAACTTGAAGAGGCATGCATTTTTGAGTTAAAGCTCTCAGTTATCTTGTCCTAGTTCTCTGGTCTGTGTAGCTGAAGCCCAGAGATCTGGATTTTAACCCCACGCTGCCTCCAAGAACGAGTTGTCTCTTCGTCCAATTAAGAAAGCCACTATTTCTGGAACAGCTCTAAAAATGAAGTCCAAAACATGCTAAAAGTAATATTAGCTTCTCAACTGAACTGTTTAGAAGACGAAAAAGGCACGCAGGGCTGAAGGTCACTGCAATATGCTGCTTCTCTTCAAGGGCTCACGGAAACTCTCCTTTTAAAGTTCTGCTTTTAGCTCACTTCTGCTTAAGCTTATTTATTTCTCTATTTCCCTAGTCCTTCTCCGGATTCTTAAGCGCTTAGACTTCGGGTGTATATAGGCAGTGAATTTCTTCCCACATTTTTTCATAAAGCACCTGGTATCATCTATGATTCAACGTCAATAGTGATGCCTTTGGACCAGCACTGTAAGAAGTATGGATGTAAATCTCAGAGTGGACCTTGTGGAACAAAGCTTGTGGTTCACAATTCAGGTAACAGGCTGGCAGATTAAAAAGGTGATGTTGCTATCTGTAGTCGTGTTCTCCACACTAATGAACAGACCAGAAATACAAATGTGCTGCTCTTTTACAGAAGCGAACTTCCTGACTTACAGGGCATCATTGCCGAGTCTGTAAAAGGAGAAGGCTGAGCTCAGAGGCTGGGTTTTGTTGCTGTTTTGCATTTTGTTTTTAACAGTGAGAACATTACAACACAGAAACCAGCACTTCTTGGGTATTAAAGAGACTTTACAGCAAATTGACCACTTCTTGAATCCTGGCTCAGGGTGACATTTTCTGTCCCGTATCATACAGAACAATATCCTCTCTACAGTCACAGGAGGGCCAGTGCCCAGTGGAACAAACTGGTGTTGCTAAGTGGGATGTGAAAAAGGAGAGTTACAAAAAGAGAGCATAGCCTTCCATGTAGTTACAGGCAGTTACACAAGTGGCCTTCCTCACACAACACGCAGCATGAGGGCAAGGGAAGAGCACGGATACAAATGTACCACAAACTCTACGCGTGGGTGTGCATACAGAGACCAATGTATTTAACATCTTATAGCAAAAAAGCTGTGTTGTTGCAGTGCAGGTATAATCACGTCTCCACACAGACTGTGCATTGATCCCTCATCTGTATTTTTAAGATTGCACAAGGGACATGAAGTTGTCCCTTCTTCTTTAGCTCTCTTCCAGCTTGCTACCTATATCAGAATATCTAAGACATACGGTACATTTCCTGCAATTACTTGTGGCCTTTTGGAGAAGGTCATCTACCGCTTGAACTAGGAGCACTTAATTATTAGTAAATTACAGTATTTGTTTACAAACAGACAGAGGAGCAGCATTGTGTAGAGTGTCTCCTGAACATCTTGGCCCTATCCTTTTCTTTGACACCAGCCAGGCAAAGGGCAGGGACATTTGCCACCCAAAGGATTTGCAAGTTCCAAATCACATCCTGCCGGGATCCTTCTCTACCAAAAGGAATGTTGTCTCCTGGAGCTGTCACTGATGTGCCAGGGACTGTATCAGTCAGTGTCCCTAGTGAGGAGCTCTCCTCTTGCCCTACCCATTTATATGCCTCCAAGACAGTTAACTCCCTCTTTACATTTATGGACTTCGACTTAGCAGAAGGGGGAATGAGGGGGGCAACGGCAGTGGAGAAATGGCAAGATGCTGTGTCCTACTCTGTAGAAAATCACAATCCTCACAGAAAGGATAAAATTAATTCTCTTTCTTGGCCAAGCAACACTCAAATCCCACTTCAATCTGACTTGAACAATGGGTGTATTTTATCCAGTATGTGTATCCTTCTTCAGCTATAGAGTCAGGACAAGAGATGAACAGCTGGCTCTGTGATACAGTGAAGGGACATGGTTATCCCCCATGTGCACGAATAGCCTTTCTGGCTACAGAAGACAAAATAAAAACTTTAAAATTTTGCTCTGTGAGTGTAATTACTAGTCACTATTAAAAAAAAAAAATTGATCACAAAAGGACAGACTTTTAAAAAAGGAAAAGTACAGTAAGAAGCAAGAAGAAACAGGCTCAAGGCTAAAAAAAATATGTAAAATATTTTGAATAACATATTTTTTATTTCAGAGACAAGGACTCTACTGTAATATTCTACAACTTTTCTTCAAATAAAGAAAAAAACCCTGGATCCATACCAGGAGGACAGAAAGCATCTATCAGATTCTAAATGACAGATTCAACCTTCTACTTCCCATGCTAAACTGAAATCTACGTTTGGTAAAAATTGTTTTGTCCCACACTAAAAGATGCAAATGTCCACTGTTTATTACCAACACAGCAAGGCCACCAGTAACTCTAGTGGAGTATTATATTATAGACTTCCATAGAAGTATGGACTTACAACAGGCAGTCCTCTACATACAGATACTCTTCTCTTCTGTAAAACCACATCTTCAAGCTTCGTTTATATATAATGATACTTTTATATAGGATTTTATACTTTTAAACAGGCTAAATACATGGCTGAGAAAACGCAAAATACACATGCAGCACGTGCAGAAATTAATCCTGACCTATTTAACAAATTGTCTTAAACTACTTTATAGAAAAATAACTGGAAGATAGTGTGTGATACTAATAAAATAGAATTTACTTCTCCCTCTCCACAATTCTCACCACAGATGATGATTGTGCTGCCCTGTACAGAAGAAGCTGCTTTTATTTGCTCACTTAACCACCTTCCTTCTCGGTTTTACAGCTCAGCAGGAGACAGAAGTCACCTTCTGCTTCTAACCTTCCTGGCTTGTTTAGTTTTTCACTGAAAAGTCAAATGGCATACATTCATATGTGCACACATGCATATACATATTTGCCATGAGTTCTGATAAAAACATCAAAATAAAGAGAAAAGCCATTGTAATTATATTTATACTCAGCAAAGTGATAAACTGGTATCAACAGTCCCAGTACATCTACACTGATCCTATTGAAATTTCATTCATTTCACACTACAAGCTATACTACAAAAATCAAACAACTTCAACTGTTGATTTTTCAAAACAGTATTTCACCGACTCTGATCTGACAATGTATTTCATAATTTAATAAGAAGATTTTGTTTATTTCTCTCACAAGCATGAAGTTCCATCTACTGTTCTGGTCCAAGAACTTTGTGTGTGACATGCCTGATTCAACTTTTAACAGTACAGCTTATAGTTTGGGGGATTTTTCGATTTTAATAATCAATCACACCACAGGTTCACGGGAAAACTACTACAGGGAGAAAATATCAGCCATATCAAAGAAAGTAGAAGGAAAACAATGGCCACAACTAGGAAAAGAAGAACGACTACCTAAGATTTACGATAGGGGACGGGAAGAAAGATGCTAAGATTCCCCTGCAACGTCTTCCACAGCTTTGCTCTGGGGACTCAAGACTTGGCAATTCTCTGTTTCCTCCTCTCCTACTCTCCCAGTTTTAGTCTAAAGTGAAACAGTTTCCTTTTGGCAGTATCCATCTCAATTATTAATAACTCAAAAATAAAGCAATACCTGGTCCTCTGTGAAACATGTCCTTGCTCGAAACTAAAAAGAAATTCAGTAATAATGACCCAAACTGCATAAGCTTCAACTATCAAAAGACAAGCAATCCAAATATAAAGCTGATACTGCAGGCTAGCTCTCCCTTTAATTGACCTACTAAGATCTTGCAGTACAACACCATATTTTCTCAGACTTGAGTAAAAAAAGAAAAAAAATCATAAAGTAAAAATCTGAGCCTACTAAACCAGCATCTCAGTCAAAGTACAAACAGGGAGGAAGGGTTGCTGGCTTTTTTTCCCAATTTTTGTTTAGATATACGACACTATTTTGTTGAATGATTTATTTACATAATTTAATAACTCAATTTTCTATAGTACATTAGAAATTACACATCCTACATTAGAACACTGAAATTATAATATAAAAGTACTTTTGATTCAATATGGTTATGCCTATGTTATTCTCCAATGCTGGTTACTAAACAGGTTCATGACAGAAGCACTGAAGATACAAGCAGTAGTCCATGCTTGTTAAAGAGCAGAAAACTCAGGAAACAAAGTTAATTTCTGATACACAAGCAGTCATCAAAAATAATAAAAAAGTAATGCAAATATTCAAAACTTTAACGTGATTACTTAAATTATGCTTTAGATGGAACTTGACTTTTAACCACAGCTATTACCGAAGTGTTTCAGGACCTCAAAACCTCAGAGACGTGGGTAGCTCTTTTAGATGGCAGTCTTTTTGGAGGAGGGAAAACCAAAGGAAGGAAGTTATGACTTCCTTGCTCTGCAGAGGGTTCTTACTATTACATTTCCTGTCAACGTCTAGCAGTTGAAACACTTTCTTCTATAGCAGTTAGCGGTGGTCCTCTCTTCTGAGTGTAAAGCAAAAAGAAAAGTATACATTGAAGAGTAGAGGAAAAAGGAGAGAGAGAGAGGCCAGAGAAGCATGGGACTTAATAGAAAGAAATCAAGAAGAAAACCCTCAGGCACAATAGTGACCAACACTACAGACTGGGACAAATACAGGGAGATTTCACGATTCAGTGCCTAACATTTGAAAGTTTAAAATGACACACAACAGAAGCTAATTTTATTTGAAAACGCTATAATTTCTCAGAGAAACATAACACTGGTTGATGAACTCAGTATTCAGAGTCTACTTACTTTAGAGGAAAATACAACAAATAGTACAGCAAACTATTATGGAACAACCTACCATGAATTAAAGGTTGGTTCATGTACCAAAGGTTATGAATTGATGTATCCTTCAAAGTATTTTACCCTATCCAACATAAGTGTGGATTTTAGCACTGTCCATGCAACAGTTGCATTTTCTTTTGAACTTTGTTAAGCATTTTCAATTTAGGGACATAATTGGTACTGACACCATGCATTAATTATGTATTACCTTAAAGCATCTCTTCCCCTCCCCCCCTATTTTTAAATTGGTGTCATCTTTCTATACTGCTGAATAGAAATTCTTCATATTTTTACCTTATAAGAAAGCATAAGGAGAAGCAGCAGGTGAGTCTGCTATACTCAGCAGTAAAACAACTTAGTGCTCCGCAAATCAGGTGAAAAGACACAAATTGTCAAAATCCAAATTATTATTCTGTGTGGAACTCCAGTCAGGACTAAAAACATAAAATTAATATTTTTGTCGATAAAGACAGATATCTAATGACAAAGTTTATCCCACTTCATTGAAATTAATCTCTGGTAGGAAGCAGCAGACTATGACAATTTATAGGTTATTTATTCCTGGGGCATTTTAGTGAGTGCTCAGTCCCTGCATCTAATCGCATCCATTTAGTTACTGGTTATACCAGACATACCTGAAACATGCCTGAGATCTATTAAAAGAGGGGGGTTACGTTAGTTGTACTGCATGCAGATTGTTAACCAAAATTCCTGCCTCTAGCAGTACACCACCAAAATCTCACTTCCTCTTTCTCAAGGGGCTGAACTTGTAAGACTGACATATGAGGTGCTGGGACGACAAAAGAGAGAACATACACGTCTAAGGAGCCAACACCACCAGTGGCAGATCAATGAACATTTTTCAGTCTTCTCTCTTTAAACCACCATATCTTTCTTTTCTGCTGATAATAAGCATGCCGTTCAGGGAACAGTTGCAGGAAAGGCTAGGAGACAAGGATGAATGAGAGGGTGAAGAGAAAAGATGTCAAGAGAAAAGGTGTCAAGAGACAGACACTGAACCACATAAGTGCTGTTAATTCAACTGCTACAGTACTGGTTCCTACCTTATTCAACAGCCTCATGAACAGGCTAGAACTGCTGGAAATAAGAGACTGGACAAGCCACGGCAACTTTGCCCATCTGTCTTACAGGATTGCCAGAAAGTGGACTGCAAAGGGAAATGCCACTTCCTGTACTGTACTACAAAGGGAAGGATTTTTTGCAGGGATGGTTTTGGGTAGTATGTTTTACATGGGGTGTGGGACTTGTTCTGAAAACCACCTAAATCAATGACACACCTTCAAATGACCTAGTACTAGACCCTAGTACTTGTGAAAGCATATGGGTATTCAAAAACAATAATCAACATTAACAGTGTTTCTCTCAATGTAAGATAACTACAATTCTGATTTTTCACAGGGTTGATCTTGGTAAAGACAGGACATGGTTGTTTAAGTTCTTAGCCCGCTTTTCTTCTGGAACACAAGGGTTTTCTTATTGGGAGAAGAAATGGGTATAGTTTATTGAGCACATGTCACAGTACAGGTCCATTCTAAAGATCAAGTCAGGTTTACAGCCAGGTTTTTGCCTGAATGTAAAACACCCTTCATTACAGGTTTTTAGTCCTTGAAATGCAACTTCAACTTATGACAGTGATTTTAAAACTGCATTTAGTGAAATGATGCTAAATAGTACTTTAAGTTAAATACTTGATGATAAGGATGGATGATGGCCTGGAAAAACTTTTGAACAGTAACAGTGGTCCATTGATGCAAAAAACTTGAGAACCTCTTGTATCTGTTGAATGAAAATCTCCTCTGTCTCACCGAGGGACTGAGGAAGCACTCTGTCTCCCTAAGTGAGATTACAGTTCATGTGACTGTGGGACAACACGCGCATATGGGATCTTATTAGCCATTCCTGGCTTTCTCCAGATCATGTACTTCAAAGGCACAAAAAAAAAAAGTCATTACTTTTCCCTCATATTTCCTACATTTTATTCCCTTTAATCCATTTTAAAAGCCACTGTTAGACTCCAGGAAACAAACAGTTTAAAAGCCATCTCCTTCCAAAAAGTAACTGGTGTTCTCAAAAAAAAAACCCCAAAACAGGCGGTATGTATTTCTTACAGGGCAGACCACATAGTTCTTATTCACTCATGTGCTGCACGCCAAGGTTGGGCACTCACAGGCATATCCCATCATGTGCTTGGATATACCACTGGCTCTGGAAACCCATTTATCCAGTGGCAATGAGTTCTACAGTCTAATTACGCTCTGTGTGAATAAGTACTCCCTTATATTCATTTCAGCTATGGCTTTACTGTGGTTTCCATCACACCTAGAATGACACAAAATGTGTCCCAACACTTAAAAGTAATAACAAGTTATAAAGCAGAACTTAGGCTAAAACAATTAAGAAAAAAATAAATCCCTGAACAATACCCCCACCCACCCATCTTGTACAATGAAATCACGTTTTAACCACTGCCCTGTCCCTGAAGCTACACTCGCCTTTTTCTTTTAATGTTTCCTAGCAGGGTTACCACCAGCACAGCTCCAGCTGAGCCACCAGCATTTTCAGCAGCGTGTCTTCTAATCGTCCTCAGAATAGCCAGAAGTAAGTTACTGCTGCTTTGAAACACAATTTACATTAGAAAAAGTCTGTCTCTTATTAGTTAGGCAGAGTACTGGAAACACCAGCAGCCAGTTGTAAAACTTCATTTGTATCCAGAATTCCAAGGCCATTATTTAATTTGTTTGGAAAAAATGTAACTTGAAAAAAAAGCCAACAAAATAATTAAATAAGAAGACGTGTTTGTTATTAAAGATCCATAAAAATGCAAGTAGGCTTGCAATCCAAAGGATCTGAAAATTAACACTGCAAATACATAAAAAGAAAAGCACACTGAATAGTGCTGGCTGGAAAACAACAATTCCATTTTGCTAAACATTTCAAGGCTTTGAAATTTGTTTTTGTTCCAATATGAAACAAAAATGAGACTTTCTGCAAGTTTTCATGAAATGAGAATGAGAGAGAGAGTATTCGCTCCCTCTGGACCTGAAAAAAACTTCCCAACAAAATTGTCTCCAAAATAGATAATGTTTCCATGAAACATTCCGGTTTTGATGAAACAGCATTTTTCAACAGGAAAAAAAGTGTCAGCAGAAATATCATAGCCATTCTAATACCAAAGGCTTATCTAGATCGGATGTTTGTACAAATAAATTATGTCGAGAGTTGAACCAATCTAATTACATTTATATAGGTCCCCATCTGAACACCATATCAATTTCCTTAGAAAGTTACTCCATAAGATAATTGATATATTTAAAGGGGTCTTTTTTCTTGATTAAGGATATTTTATTTTATTCAAAGAAAGTAAAAGGAATCACAGAATAAGCAAAATCTGAGAGGTAGCATAAGTTAATTTGTTACTCTTCTAGGGCGATTTTTGTATAAACCTGCGGACACTCTTATTGCAAAATAAGAATGGCTTTACTGTTTGTAAGATTACTTTTTTTTTAAAGAAACTTAAACTTTGCTTTCAAAACCATAGAGACTTAACTGAATTAAGCTGTCATATACTAAAGGAAAGTCTGTACTTGAATCTTCAACCCAGACTAGGCAGCACTGTAGATAAATATACTGTAATGAACAGTTCTGCAATGAAAGGGAGGTGAACTAATGTTTTAAAGTCTTTGAATCTACTGAAGAGGAAGAAAACACTCGTGTTTTATGAAATATTGCATATGGCAATTGTTCTCTATCCCTTGCTCTGTTAAGTGTGTATTTGTGTGTTCGCTTATTTATGCTCATTTTGGAGTATGGTTGGCTCAAGTACTATTGGGTGCCCCCAAAATGGCAATGAGGGCATTTAATTGAACACAGCCCAATTCAGTTGTTCCAAAGAATATTGATCACAGAAATAAATCAAAAGGCAGATCATTTCTGCCTGCCCCAGCAAGCAGTACATTCTCCCATGAATTCTCACCTTCCTCTTGTGGTTCTTTGCAAAATTTTCATTCCAGCTAGGCAGCAGAATTTTCCTTCCCATCTCCTGCAATACTGCTCAACGTCATCTGCAGAACTCAGGGAATGCAACTGCACTTCACTGAACATACCATAGGCATCCTGGACAAGGAGGCATAACCTGCAAAACATTCCTCTGTTACTCATTGGCTCCTGTTCATAACAAACGAGTTAGCACATTTCTGAAAATTACCTTACAAGCTTCAAAACAGGGCTTGTCCTCTACAATATCTGGAGAATTCCTACCAAATAATGAACACCCGCATCAATAAACAAAACCGCTATCATTAAAGGTTTTCTCATGTATATTTGCAGGAGCTATCAGGGCCATGAAATAGAGAAGCATGACTGAAAAAAGCATAAAGGGCTTGCATGGGGGATTAGATTAACTAATGTCTACACACTGTGTGGTTCATGTACCTATAAAGAAAGAAGGTTGAGTTTTTGCCTAACTTGAAGTGCATTCTGCAATGCAGACAGAGCAATGATGCAAGCATATATATGTGTGCGTGTGTATAAATACAAGAATTCTGCTTAGAAGTAAACAAAGCAACATATTTCACAAGTAATAATCACCAACGTTGAAACTGGCAAAGCAAGTGTTACATTTTCTAGAACTCTTTTTAAGAGTCCTGAGAATGCAACAAGTGAAATGTCAATTTTTCTTAAAAAAAACCCCAACCAAACAAAAATCCAACATGAAACTACAGATTACTACTTTCAATACCGGGTATGAAGAAGCCCAGAGGAACTATTTTAAGGAGGTAATTAAAGAACCTGCTAAACAAACAATTCGATTGAAGTAATCTATGGAAGTAGGGGCTGTAGGGCTGGGAAGTATTGCTTAACCAACTTGCTGGCATTTGGAGAAGATATTACTGTCATAGCAGATAAGGCAAAATCAGTGGATGTCATACATTTAGATAGTCAAAAATGCATTTCACAAGATTCTGCACCCGAGATGAGAAGCCACGATAGCATGAGTCATGCAGCGCTGGAGGAAGGAGGCTGCTGTCTACAAGATTGGTTTAATTGCCCCAGAAAGAGACAGTTAAGCATGGAAACTTTTCAAAGGGAGACAATAATTACCTTTGAGGGTAGCACACACATCTGTATTTCTAAATAAAACTCAGGGGTGCACTAGGCAGCAGAACTCAGCTCATGTCAAAGGTATATGTCAAAACTACCTTCTCCAGAGCAGTACCATTGTTCACAGCAAGCCAACTCCAACTGCTTTTGGAGCACATCATATAATATATTACATGCATCCTGAAAGCATTCAACAGTAGTCATTATATCTTCATAAAACATATTTTAAATGAAATGAGGTCCTACATTTCTCTGGAAGAAATCCATGTATTTCTTTGAAGGGAAGCTTAGGCACACGGAAGATCATAGATCACGAATCACAGTTTCCTTGTTCATTATGAACCGTCTAACTTTGGCTTACACTCTTGCAGGGGCTGTATTCAACCCAGGATAAAAACTGAAAGCCTTTCAGACATCAGCAGCTGTGCAAGCACCAGCTGAGAGTCCTCATTTTTCAGATTCTGGTGCTGTTTTTGAGGAGTGGTAGGACTGAACACAAATGAAGGCTCCCATATCTCCCCTGTTATCTCTAGCTGCAAGGGTCCCACACGGAGTCTTCACCAAGCAAAGAAAGCTTAGGTACAATTCCTCCACAGCCTCCCAAGGCTAAGTAGTCCTTTGGAGCCATGAAACACTGCTTCTACCCCGAGCAACGACACATAGGAGGAAACCAAATGCTGTTGTGATGTGTAGGCTGGAAGGATACGTATCCTCACTTCTGGGATGAGTGGTGTTCCCAGCCTAGAAAGTGAGTGACTCTTAACGATATAAACCTGTGTCTTCAACAGCTCTATCACTCTGTTCATTTTCTGTGTAAAACAATCTGTGAGATCTCTTCTGGATTCATACCGCAAGATCATCTCCAACTCAACAGAACAAAGACTGATGTGCTATGAACACAACAGCCCAGAAGCAGAAAAAACTATGGTTGCCTGCCACTTACCATGTTAGGTCCTTGCAGTCAGTTAAAAACTCTCCCGAGTTTTAACTGATTGGACTGAAACTCCTCATGCTATTGTTTTGTTTGGAAAAAACAGAGCTAATATGCTCCGGACATTTCTGAAAATCAGATTGAGGGGAACAGGAAAAACAAAGCAAACAGTTTTGCCTATGTTAACAAAACATTCAGTGACTGTTAATTGTGAAAAATTAGGCCTTCGTATCTTGGAGCATGCAAGGGCCAACTGAGTTAGCGTCTCAGATCTGATCAGTTCATCAGTCTCTTAACTGATCACTGGAATTTCTCATATCTTTAGTGAGACATAACTGAACGCAAGTAAGTCTCAGACTGGCTGGCACCAGGCTCATATTAAGTCCTCTGGGACATGTTAATTACCCAAATAAAATTAGCTTGGTTGGTGACGAAGACATCAGTCACTAAAAGTGCATTTTCCCAGTCCTTTTAAGCCTGGGAGTCTCAACTCCCTGCATCCCTGGCCGCATATTTCCATCCCTTTGTGGTGGCAGCACAAATGGCTAGGATAGGAAACTGATCTGACCAAAAAAATACTGTAGGCAAATAATCATCATCAGATCAGCTCCTTGAAAATTAACTTTGTAGAAGTTCACTCCTATTTGTACGGAATACTGCTTCTAGACAAGGATGCATTTTCCAAGCAGGATTAGGAGGCTGAAGCTCCCACTCCAGTGTACGCACCACAACATCCCAGGTCATATGATGGGACATCATATGACCAAGCTCAATATATAGAAGTAAAGAAGAACTTGAGACATATCACTCATGTTCCCATTGACACTAGTAACATGTTCACGACTATTGGAATCCTGAAGAAACACAGAGCAGCAGAACCTCTTGTACCAGACCCCAAGTACTTTTGCTTTATTAGGACCGTACATGTGAGCAGACATCCACAATACTACACTTGTTCTAACAGTATCCAAAAGGTAGTCACGATTTCTCTGCAGTATGCATGTAAAATAAAATGTATATATTCACAAACTTGGAAGATGGAATTTCACAAATAACCTTCAAATGCCCAATTTCAGGTTAAAAGATGAGGAACATCCCAAACTAACACTTGTGAAGGGAACTTCACAAACACGTTCCCTCCTTCAGCACACTTTTAACACAGCATGAATGAAATAATGACATAAACTTGAAATATTCTCAACATCATTTGATCTGTCTCACTGATTAACTAGGTAATACTATAGGTATTTAATGATGAGTGACACTGATTTTCCTACTTAATGACTACAATGACATCAGCTGAATCAATCCCACAAGAGACTCAGCAATGCATTCAGAGAACTATGTTCTCTGAAACTGGTTCCGTTCCGTTCTTGTGGATTTTGCACACGCTGTTAGCATCACTAACAGTAGTTCAGCTGCTATCAGAGGCTGTTGATTCATGGCCTTAATTTCCTCACCAGCACTGGCTTTTTCCTTGATTTCACTTTGTTCCCAGAAAAGTGCATTTGTATTATTTTCCCATGTTACAGTGTTGCTTTCATATTGCAGCAAATGTTCTTGCAAATTAAGTTTTAGCGGCAAGTCTAACTGTGATTAAAGCAACAGTTTGTCCCATGATTTTCCCCCCCTTTGAAGCTCATTACCAGGATGAAACCCCACATCTGAATTATGAGACAAGCTGCAAATCCAAAATGAGTATCTGCCCCCAGGAATTAATCATTTATGTTTTGTGTATAGCTACCACAAATACTTTTTTTCAATTAAATGTGGCATTTGTACTGAATTAGTTATGCAGCTAAAATATACCTTTACCAATGCCTTGTCAGTATGCATATAGTAATGAATTCTTAAAAAAAGAGAAGGGCAACATCTCCATTTTTATCAGCAGCACTCATGTATGGAGGAAATAAGGGTCATTTTTATTTTTGGGACAATAGGATGCAAGCCTGCATAAGACCCGAATTTAAAATACAGTTTGGGAAACTGAAATTTCTCATGCAAAGGAAGAGAGAATTCGCTCCAGGAGTGAGGGGTGGCAGGAAAGCCAGTAGAGGAGTGAGTGTGGGAGATGCAGACTAAGGAAA
Source organism: Ibidorhyncha struthersii (assembly GCA_013398815.1). Classification (NCBI taxonomy): domain Eukaryota; kingdom Metazoa; phylum Chordata; class Aves; order Charadriiformes; family Charadriidae; genus Ibidorhyncha; species Ibidorhyncha struthersii. The sequence continues at coordinate 244,859 of VZSZ01001961.1, read as the reverse complement.
AGGTGAAGTATGACTCATTGGTAATAACAAAGGGGGCGAAGATAGGGAATGATAAGNCTTTTTTTTTTTGGTAAAGTAATGACACAGTAAATCTCATGCAAAAAGCTTGGGAAGATTTTGCTAATTTGCTAATAGCCGGGAGCAAGAATGGGGGCTGGGGAAAGATGAGACTGATTACTCTGCATTATTTCAATGACTGTGCTGATCTTTAGGACAAAATGTCTTGCAGTAGAAATCTGGAGAGGATTACAGGATTACTCTGCCATGCCCTTCTCCTAGTTAGTCACTCCTCATGGGTAAGGGTAAAAAGCCGTCTTTTACTATTACTTTTTTAGGCATGAAAAAATCCCATCTCTCCATACTGCTGCCTCGGCCAGCTGACTTTCTGGAGAGGTAATAGCAACAAAAACCTATAGCTTTGGTCACCTCCCGCCTCCTCAGCGGTTAGTGGAAAAGAGTATGAAAAACAAATTGCCAGCGGAGGAGATGAGAGCATACGGAGGCCAGAACTGACCGATGACACAGGGATTGCCTTTAGTGAGTCTTGCGAAAACAAGCAGCAGAAATTTGTCACGAACAGATCTTAACTAACAAATAATTGTTTTACCCTAGGGTAGGAGGACAACCATGTGGCCCAGAGCGGCTTTTCTCCATGCATAGCTGAGCTGTGCAGTACGGCGTGAGGAGCAAGGCAGCCAGTCAAATGCTGCCACCTTCGCAGTGCTCAGCAGGGACTTCATCAGTTACTCCTTCTTTGCAAGGGAGGGAAAGGGGGGAATGGGGAAAATGCCTGAAAACTAATTGAATTGTATTGGCTGTGATATTTGCTCATGCTTTATCTTAACCATCCAAGAGACAGCTGCTGCTGCTTTGTTTGTCAGAAGGACTTCTTATCTCTTTGAGATGCGTTCCTAGCAGAGGCATAAAGCACACGTACATAAACACACATAAATAAAAACCCCCTCTCCCTTAATCACCAGAGGCACAACCCTACCTACACAACTCCAATTCAGCAACTTGTCTGGTCAAGTCTCAAGGTGGAGCTGATTAACTCCTGCTAATATGGCTCACATTCAAATTGTAACCTGCAGGACACCACCCTGCCAGGATTTAATTTATCCCTACCTTACGCACCCTTTGCATTCACCATACCCATATTATCTCTGAAAAATCAAAGCTCAGGGCACAGACCTAAATGCACAGGGACAACCACCCATCTCCCCCAACCCCTTGTAACACCAGCAGGATTCTCCTATTTAAAGCAGCTTATTCACCAGATCACAGACTGCTTCACATTTGAAAGTGCATAGCTGCAGTAGCCTTCTTTAGGGAGACACAAGACTCAGAGTTTTCTGCTTAAAATCCATGCCATTTGCTGTCCCTAAATAGTACACAGCAGCAACAACTATGGATTGAACAACACAAATAAAAATTAATGGCGATGATGACTAGCCCCTTCTATGCATAGGTGGCAGGTACACAGGTTCAGAGGAAAACACAAGCACTGCTGCTTCCAGTTTATACAGGGAATGTCAAGCTCAAAGAAAAACGCTGATGACAACTCCCTCCAAGTACAGACATCTCTAGCACCCAGGCTGGTGCTCTGGTTTGAAGCACTGAGATGACCAGAATAGCAATCATTTGCTTTGGAAACTGAAGGTTTAAAATTACTGAAAAGGGGACTTTGTGATCATATCCTTTTTTATTCGGTAATTGTGGAAGGATCCAGCAGGAAAGAAAGGAGAAGGCAGTTCAGGAGTGCTGGACCTGGCAGAGTGAGAACAGCACACACAGTTAACGCCAGACACTCCAGTTCCTTCCAGAGAGACAGGCTGTCCTTGCAGAAGTATTGGTGGAAACTGCATGTGTGACAGGGATATCAGCAAGTCTTATCTCAGCATCTCAAATAGAAAATACGTAGCAGAGGCCTCCCCTGTCTCAGGAAAGCAATCTTTTCTTTGCAGGCACTTCTTAGTATGTGTGTAACAGAATATTTATATAACACACTCCGCAAATAACTCCCTACAGTAACTATACCAAGTCCATTATTTTGCATTTTCCTTGTTCTTCCTTACAGTTTTATACCTATGTTAAAAAAAATAAAAAAGAGTGAGAGAGGTTATAAAAAAAAGTTGCTTATTTTTATTCACTTCCTTGAATAGTCACTTCAATACAAACTGGAAAATTCAATGCACCTTCCACAAGGTCTTTCATGAATCCCCGCCTGCTGGTTGCTTTTTCCATTTCTTCATTCGGGTTAATCCTTCCGCCTACTATTTTCTGTCTCTGACCTGAAGAAGCAGTACTTCTGTGGGAAATGGCTTTTGTGCGTAGGAAGAGACCTGTACGAGCTAAACACATCAGCAGGGCTAACTTTTGAATGCAGAACATGCATGCAGAGAAGGGAGCTCCACAGCACTGTAAATCTTCCCACTCAAAACTGGGAACACCACCTGCCTGGTGGGAACTATGTACAACTTCTCAGGAATGGATGTAGCACAAAACCAGACAGCCTTTTGTATTTGCAATGACAACCATGGCTTCACATGGGACAATTTTTTCCGCATAAACCATTTCTTCTATGAAGTTTTCATGCGGCACCATATGAACTTTTTAAACTCCCCATCTGACACTGTCTCTATGTGTACTTTCCAATTAAACTGCTGATGTGTGTTTTATTTGTACGCAGAATTTTAGTCAAAAGTAAACAAAACATTTAAAACCTTAAAAAGACATTCCTGACATCCACTCAAACAATACGGAGCCTAAGCTATAATTTAAAACAGTTACAGAGTTGCATTTGAGAAATATTTTCAGTATAAGCCAATAGCTTCACTTATCTCAGATTCATAAATGAATACTGAAGTTGTTCTATATTAATAGTTTAAATCCAAAATAATTTTGCCATGCAAGAAAAAATTTGTAGCGATGGTTGGTTTGGAAGACACAGCAAGTTAAGGAAAAATAACTTCCCAAACACTGCCTAAAAGTTTGTACAAAGATTCAGTCTCAAGAAACCAGTAAGGCCTCCCTTCCTCCAGATCCCCCAGGCATCTCCCCTCTACAACAACACTACACTGCACGGAATTTATGGTCTTTCTGCTAAGATCCATTCCATACAGCTTGTTACATACATGAAAACAATTTTGGGTTGTAACAAAAAAGCAAGCACATCAGATCATCCCAGCTTGTTTTGGGCTCACTACGCCGTTAATTGTAGTTGGTAAAAAAATAATGATGCACAGACTCCTCAGGTTCCTCAGTGTACCATTCCTTCAGCATGGAATCCCATTACAATCCCTTGGTTATTTCAGTATACAATTCAGAGAAAATACTATTTCGTGTATGTCATGATTTACGAATCAAAAGTAAAACTGCACATATTCAAGAAACTTACAGGCTCAGTTGAAAACTGCAAGTCTCTCTTATGGATGATCTCCAACAGAAAAATCATGTTCCAAATATAACGTGTAATTACCACCCAGCCATTTAAAGTACTTATCTATGAATCTGAGGAGGGGTTCTTTGTTTATTTTTTTAATGTTAAGACTTTGTAATTATTGTTTTGGCATTCAAGAATTCCAACAGTCAGTGAGGTATTGCCAAAAGATCTTTTCTTGCAAGGTGCTCAGCACCCTCCTTTCCAAGAAAATCAGCATTCAGTTGCTGGTTCTGGCAACATTTCACATCATCTTTGCCGGGCTATGTTTCCTCCACGCCTCAGTTCCTCATACGTAAAAATCAGAATAAAAGTCCTGTCTTCAAAGGGCGATCTGAAAGCAACAGCTGAACAATATGGTTGGGACCTAGGAGGGCAGGTCCACAAAGTCTATTCTGTGTGCTAGATCCCATTTGAGTTGGGAGAGGAGGCTGTACATATGTATGTATATATATGTAGAGAGAGTGCTTCCTTGCAGTATCAAGCCGTTTTTTCCACGCTACATGGCTTAGAGAAATCTCAGCTCCCCCTGCAAAACCCACGGCAAGGGCTTTACAGAATTACAGCACCTGGAATGAAGCAAGAACATTGTGGCAGCGGTACTGGGGTCCCTTATCTTTCAAGACCGTATTATTTGTGGATTCACCAGATTTATTTCTGAACCACACAGACCATGAATGGGATCCTAGAAAATTTTATTTTTAAAATAAAAACAAACCCCCCAAAACAACACAAAGTTGAGTATTAAAAAAAAAAAAGAACTGCCCTTTTCAGCAGGCACAAAACATCTCAAAACACATTCTTGGTAGGACAGCATTGCACATGTGCTTCCCCAGTGCATGTGAAAGGTAAATGAAATACAATAACACTGCAGGATTTCTTACAGAGCTGCGTCTGTATTCAATAAGACATTCTGCTGTTTCAATGCCACATCATCCCACCGAACTAGCACAAAAATATAATATTCATTGAAATAAAACACAGAATAAAGAGCAAAGAAGAAAAGCAGAAGTGAAACCATGTTGGGGCTCCTTCCCTGGCAAAAAGGCAATTTTCCACTCTTTCTCGCAGGGTCTGCTGTTTCTGTTTTTTCACTCACGCTGTTTTTCTTTACTCTGCTTTAGTGGCTGCCTCTCTAGGTGTGTTCCTAAATGAGGGAGAGGGAGCGTGTTTGTGTGTGCATGTCGCGTGTTTACAAGAGTTATGGTAGCAGTTCTCAGCAGTCCACCGAGAGTTCTAGGAAACGGCCCCTGTTATTTTATTCTGGGTCAATGTCAGCTCATGTCAGGCAGTAAAGATCACACAGGACAGCTCGCTCCATCTCGCAGTCCTGGCCGGAGGCCTCAATGGGAGAGGGAAAGGGAGCGAGCTGCGAGTGGGCGGAGAGCCTTCCCAGCACTCTACCAACCACCGCACGAGGAATTATGATAAACACCACTCTGGAAACCAGATACAACAGTACATTGTGTTCTTCTTCGGAAAAACAACCAGACTTCGGCTCACTTAAAGTAAACAGTTAATCCTGTTTATCTTTTTTTTTTTCTTTCTTTCTTGATGAGTTGTTAACAGAACAATCTCTTCTGCAAAGCAAATAAGAGATCTGTCCCTTAAACTCGTACTGATTTTCTCTTCCTTCAAGAAAAAAAATAATCAATTCGATATGTAAACTTTCTACTATCGGCAAACAGTGTGGAATAACAATCTTTCTTGGCTTAAACTGATTTAACAAAGCGATGCCAAAACTGAATGAAACCTTTCCCTCACTTACATATTTTATTTTGGAAAACTGAAGTCCCAAACAGAGCGTTCTATTCATCCCTTTTAACTATTCCTTTTCTGACAAGAACAAGCAAAACTGGTTACAACAAAAGGACTCAGGACGCGTGGTGTCCTTGCAGCCAGAGCGCAGGGTGCCTGGGGAGCACAGATTAACTACTGAGCCAGGCAGAGGGGGCGGCTGTTCCCAGGTTTTCTCTGAGAGGTGAAAAGAGAGGAGTCAGACTAATCAACTGCAACTGCAACTGAGGTAACAAATTGTTATCCTCCTTTTCAAAATATCTGCTTACTTTGCAAATTCATGATGTCCCCGACTTTCAATATTAAGGATGATTAATTAGAAAAGCAGATGGAATTGATTATCTTGTTTTGCTGGAGTCACCACAGCCTACCTATTAACTACTTCTTACTGGGGACTCCAAGCAAGTCCACTGAAAGCTACAAGCTTTCCAAAGGGAATTCTAATTTTTAGCACTCAGGAGTTTAAATAGTTCTGAAAGTCAACAACAAAAGTGTGCTTAACATCCCCAGTCAGTAGAAGTTTGTTGATTTAGCTATTTATAATCATAAAAATACATGATTTGCAAAACTGACAGAGGAGAAGGAAAATATTTCCCTGTTTTATTTTTACTCATCTTGCAAGCCCTAAGATTCTGTTTTTTCTGTGCAACCGATGTCATCAAGTGCAAAAATGTAAATTCAGGTCTGGGAACGAAAGTCCGATTTTCAGATAATTTTTTTTCCAAACATTCTACATGGAAAACTTTTATATTTTTTATGCTTTTTCTGCCTTGAGATATTAATTTATTTTGCATTTATTTTTAAATCTTTTGCAGCAGTTGCTGAATTTACATCGCTCTCATGTGCTCTAAAGTGACAGAGCAGGACAAAGCAGCGCTGTTTCCCATCGCAGAAACCAGGCTGGGGAGGCAGCTGTCAGCAGGCTGGGGCCAGAACCCCAGAAGAGCAGCCTCAGGACTATTCCCCTCAGTCCACCACTTCACCCACCATGGCCTCCAGCCAAGACTGGAAGAGCAAGTATGCCTCCAGCCAAGACTGGAAGAGCCAGTATTGGTAGGACAGGACTGCTGCTGAACACCTCACCTTGTTCCAAGTGCACCCTGTCATTCAACTCCCTCCTTCCCAGTGCTGCACCTGCACAAGAAAAGCATGGTTCCTCTCTTATGATTGTGGGTTTGGCCTGCCAAATTTGTCCCCAAATTGATGGACAGTGCTATCTATGAAGGACCCAACTTATGGTGAGGTGCTGCGGCTCTAAGCAGAGTGGTTATTAGCTGCAGGACTGCAGGGAAGAAGCAATATACTTTGGCAAAAACTTCTCTCTTGGCAAGCCAGAGGAGAATGTGGCCGTGCTATGGTCTCTGCTTGTTGGAGAAACCCCTGGGCGTACAAGAAGAGAGCAATAAAGCTGAATCGGTCAGGGTGCAGTTATAATCCATGTACAAAAGAGGACTCCTTTTGACTCCCCACATTTTGACCCCATGGTATCTGGCCACCATCACGCCCTACTTCAGGAGGTAATGTATCAGCCAAGAGGAATGCGGACGAGAGGTGAATCAATGGGAGATCGTTAGGAGATGAAGCAGCAGCAGGAGGAAAACGTGGAAGGTGAAGAAAACAATGATCAGGAGGAAATGCTCTCTGATATTACCCCTTTTCCACTTCCTTTCTTACACCTTACTGTTCTCCATGTCTCTGGCAGTTAGAGATTAAGGGAAAAAATGCCGGTGTGTGGCAACACTAGTGTAATCTTCTGGACAACCTATGAGCAGTACTGATGGAGAACTTTCCCCAGACACATTTGGGTTTTTTATATCAGAAATTATGGACACAACAAGCACTGCTGAAAAGGAAGTGCTGATGGCAGCAGTTTTCCAATTTGAAAATAAAGTTTTGTTACCCCTTTAAGCTTCCATTTGAACTTTTCAAAATGAGAAATTCCATTTTCCACCATAGGTCAAGTAAAGCTTTATAAATGACGTTTAAATAAGCAGCAGGTTTGAGCCATTATCCAAACCTCACTCATATTATTCATTTCATTTATTCATTGATTTCAATGAGCTTCATTTCATGCCTTATACCAGGCAGAGAAAACACCTGGGCAGCACCAGTAACATTCCTCCACCTTGATTTCACTCAATCATTCATGCAAATTCCATGTTTCTCTTTTAAAACTTTCTAAACTGAACACTAATCAAGGATCAGAAAATGAAGTAATTTTATAAACATCATACTTAGAATTTCCTCTAATTTCAAGGAATCATTTTTAGCAGGATCAGAACTTGGAGCACAGCACACAGTACATAAAAAAGAATCTTAAATCTGCTGTATTCTGATGATTTTTTTTTTTTTGCATTTAATTGGGTAATCTTAAGACATGCATAGAGAATCTCTCACTTCTTTCATCACTTTGGTTATCTTTGGATGCATATGGAGATTTCAAAAATTACATGTGCTAGTGGGAAGTGCCCTAAAAGAAAAAAATCTCTACTACAGCATCTTAATCACAATTACTCTGTACAGGTGATAGTCTTTATTTTATATCTCACGCATGTGGAATACTATTTTATTGTAATGACATAACCAGTCATTACACTGGATTTAATATAATAACCCTGATCGAATGCTGAGAAACTACATGCATGGTATACTTGATTCTGATTTGCCCTCCCTCTATAAAAAGAAGAGAGTCCTGAAAATAAGACTCTTTTCAAATATCAGTACAGCATAGTTTGTTCTCGTTATTTATATTCCAAAGGAAAGAAAAAAAGAGGACCAATCTAATCAAAACTACAGGAAGAGTTTAGAAAGACAAAAGATAATCATGTAAATTAGAACTGGATTAGGGCCCTTAGTAAACCTATCTATTCATGCCAAAAAGAGGTGATTTAATATTCTGTGGTTAAGATTCTGTTTTTTTGTCTTATCCAAAAGAATATCAACAATAGCACATTGTTCTCCTACCACCATGCTGGTGTTACAACTTCTGATGTGATTCAGCACAGACTTGAAGGGAGAAGCACCACTAAACAGTCTGGATTTTCCTGAGCTGTCACCCATTGCAGGCCAGCAGGAGATATAACATCACAGCCAAGATAACAAGATACCTTTTGTCCTTAAAACATGCAGTTTCCTGTTGACAGTATTCTATACTGTCACACTTCTTGTCTCGTCCTCTTTTTCCTGTCACACATACTGTCTCTAGTTGAGACTTCATAGTACTGCACTGTCCTGATTTGAGTGACACAGGACTAATTTCTCTTCTGATGCTTGGGAAAACTGCACTTTTAGAAGACTCTAGTGTCTGAATTTGTGAAAATATGTACTTTATAGCCAGCTATGGTGGGTGGGTTTCAAGGTCTCAGTTTTTTTGGAGCTCGCCAGGTGCAGGGATGAGGAGGAGCAAGACCCGGGCACTTGACCTAAGCTGGTCAGCAGGGCTATTTCATACCATGAACGTCACGTTGAACATAAGGTAGAAAGTTTGCTGCGAAGTGCTCTCTCTCCCTTAATGGCTGTGATCCAGAGAACTTCTTTGCCCCGGTGTTGGACCCCTGAGTTCTTCCCTTCTACCTGAAGCCGTAGCGCTCACAGTGTCTGACATTTGCTGTCCGCTGCTGGGAATGCGCAGCTTCCTTCTGATAGAAGGGGCTGAGTATAATCCTTGTATATTTCATATTGGTATCAGGATCAATATTGGTTCTTTAGTGTTATTAATGTTAATTATCTAGTCTTATTCTATTAAATCTGTTTATATTTCAACCCCCGTGTTTCCTTGTTTTTTTTCTGATTCCCCTTCCTGGGTGGGGAGGGGTCATCAGGTGATAGAACAATTGTCTAAACGATAATAAATTGTTGTGGGTTTCTCAAACCATAACACGCACTGAGGAAGCATTAGGACAGGGACAACTTCTACATGCCTGTAGACCATCTGATACAGTGTACAAGCTCCAGTCCTCATGGGAGCATCTGTGTCACAAAACCAGAAGAAAGCTTTGGTGTAGCCATTTAAACATCAATTGCTGCTGCATATCCTTCTTAACCACAGGCAGTAGGGCTAGTACTTGTATTTTCAGAGTATTGTCAGCATCTTAGCAGTTGTGTTTTCCCCTCTCGGGGTCCCCACTGAGTAGGATCTCTCTGCATCGAAGGGCCTCAAACCAGGCTGCTAGACTGCTCCTCCAGCCTGGCTTCACCCCCATCTCCAGAGCATGCAGGAACCATCAGAAGAAAGTCTGAAGGCTGCTTCAAGGGGGTTCCTTCCTACTGGACTCAAAGAGCCACCAGTATATAAAAATGATGATTTTTACATAAATATAGGCCACATTTTCATGCATTGTCTGTTGTCATGGGACACACCGTCCATGGTGTTATCTCCACTGCCAGGTAATGTCAGACACCCTTGATTTTGGATCATGCAACACCATGTAACTCACGTACTCCTAAGGTTAAGCATATAAAGAGCCTAAATTTCAAAAATGGGAATACTCTAAAACAAATGCAGACAAAGCCTCCAAACGACATTCTCAAGAATAGGAGACAGAATGCCTGTATTTTTAATAAATGTCCTTTCTGACTAGCCATTTTTCAAACACGTTTCCTAACTTCCACCACTGCAAGAAGTGTGAATATCAACAAGACAAAAATACAATAAATGAAAACACAGTAAGTGAATCACTTGCATCAATCTAAGCATTTTGTTTTACCAATTTAAAAAAGCTAAGTTAAAAAAACATAACTGAAATGGAATTTCTAAACAAGTGGTTTTAGAGTAGGAAAATGGCATTGTTTCAAAACATTTCAGCAATTTCACAATTTTTCAATGGCTTGTACAAGCTTTTCATAAGAAAGTTTTCATCTTTTTACAAGATGATCTGACAGAAAATAATTTCTTTGAAAAATTCCCAACCATTTTTCCTAGAAATATTTTTTTAAATTGTAATGCAGTAACTATTCATTAATTTTCAAGGCTTTGTTTTGACAAAACGTAATTATCCAGCATACCGAAGAATAATTACCCAGTATGCCTGTTAAGCAGAAGCAGTGCTGAACAGTGAGAGATGGAAATGCAATATATATATTTCCCCCCCCCTTTCTCTCACAATAGCTGTAGAAATATGTTTGAACTTATAACGTCATTTTAAGCAGAAGCAAAATTGTAGGGAAAGCTCTAAGAAAACCACTCTTGTGTGCAAATTTTAAGTTACAGAACTTACACAAAATGTAAGTGAATTTCTGTGCTTACATCTCTTCCTCATTGTTAAAAAGAGCCTATTAAAGCTTAGGAAAAGTAGAAACTTAGTGGAAAAAAGGTAAATTTTAAATTTAGAAAGCAAAATTAAAAAAGCCTGGGGCCTCTACAGAAAAATCAAGATGTTGAGACTGCCAGTGCCATGCCTGGAGGTCCAACGTGGCTATGGCTGTCCTCCTGGGGGGGCTACTGGAGTGGGCTCCAGGCCCTGATCCTGAGCAACCTGAACCTCGCTAGGAAAGGGGGCTTATTCCAACCTCCTCCGCTGCCTTGCCTTCCCTGGACCCTCTGCTAGGTGTGAAGCAGTGCTGACTCCCAGCTGCAACCGCAGGATCTGATCTGGATTTTACAGTGTAAATGCACCTATGGATTTCAAAGGTGGTTTACGTGCGCTTCCAATGAAAAGGGGGAGAAACACTCATGAGAATTTTCTTGGAGAAAAGGTGGTAACTACAACTTGTACCTTATCCCATTTAGATGTGTCATTATCACTAATTTTAATTCCAAAATTGCAACAGGCATGAACTGTATTTCACTGCTCTTTTTAAGCTGGTTACCTAAATAGGTTCTTTTAATGGCAGTCCCACAAAATATGATAAAAATGTTCCACACATAGAATTAGATTTGGGATTTTTTTAAATTTGTACGAAAGTCTAATTCACCACAAACTTTCCATTCTTGACCAAAAGACATCTCTGTAAGCACTGTTAGTTGTAAAAAAATATACATGTATAAAAATACGTATTTTTTTTCATACAGTGTTAAACCAAATATGTAATTGCACAGGCACAGAAAAGCATTCTGCGTCAGGGGTACATTCCCAGCTTAGCTTCACCTGATATTACAAGACAGGATGCCCAAGAAAAAGCTTGAAGGTTGAGAAAGCATTGAAAGGTAGCAGAACAAGGCAGTAGGAAGAACTGATTTTCTTTAGAAAGGCTAATGCTTTTCCAGTTGCCAGCCAAATCAATGCTGAAAATTATATACCACATAGTCAATGCTTTTTTTAAGAATTAAATTTTTATACTCCAAAAAGTGATTTATCTACAGCACAGACAAAAATTTATATTCTTGTAGGGCAAACAAATGTGATATCATCTGATTTGGGATGAGACCCCAAGAGAACATTTAATTTCATCCTACAGTTGTTTAATTTGAATTCATAACTCTGTTTTCCCCCGTCCATTTCCCCTTTGTTCCCAATCTGCCATACTACATGTGTTTTTCACTGCTGCATATACTCATCTTTGTATACATACTGACTCCAAATTTCAATATTAGGTATCAATGAAAGATTCCTAGTATTCCTCGTTTTTTCATTCCACAGTGTGGACACTAGTTTTAATCCTACAGCTGGGCTGTTAATGCATTACAGCCCTTATATAAACAGTGTATTCTTTGTATATTTTATAGTATAATTTTTAATTATTATTAAATTGTTATTAAGTGGTAGGAGCTGGGACAAATGAACTTTGTAAATACAGTTATATGAACAACATCCAACTGATGAAACGGCAAGAGTGTTTCGTAAAAGTCAGCTATATGTCCCTAGTGGGCAATACTGTTTTCTAGCTAAAACAGACCACTTAACAAAAGATTATGGTGAGCAGGGTAGGAAAAGAACCTGAAAGTGAACAGAATTTATTTCTGGTTTACATGTACGAGCCAGCAACAGAGTAAAAATGGCTTAGAATCCTATCATGGCTGCTCACAATGTGATGCTCCCAGAAAGCACGACTGTGATCTTTCAGCACTGCGGCAGCATTTTAATGTGCAGTAAGAATCCTCCACACAAGCTTTGCACTTCACTGGGTTTTAGCCAGAAGTTTTCCCAAGATACAACGATGCCAGCAGCAGAAGGCAAGGAATGCCTTTCCATTGTCTTTCAAAGTCCTTTCCAACACCTCTGTATGATCAAATCAAAATACAATCTGTGACAAGGCCAGTTTGCAGCATGGGGGCAAGGCGCAGAATAATGCCATGTGAAAAGAAATAAAGACAGCTACTATCTCTAATGACATAAGGCTGTATTAATCTAAGTAAAACTGCTCAAAGAAAACAGAAATCAGAATTTGCAATGCTTAGGGTCAAAATACTTGGTCTGCCTAGAAACAGACAAAATTGCCTTCCATGTTCAACTTGCTTTGTGTAAGTTTTGTGATATTAAATGTGGTTCTGGACTGACGTTTAACATAGGCAATCTCAGGACACAGCAAACTTTTTACATTGTTTTCAAATTTCTAGTTGAGTAATGAAAGAAGTATTAACATCTCCACCTACACTTCCCCACAAACTAAACTTCTTAATGACCAGATTCAGCTAGGCAAATGTCCAGCTTCTCATGACATGCATTTGAGTGCTCTGTAGATTTCAAGATCACTTGTACTTTCTGTAGTGTGTATTCTTAGCTATGACTTGAAATCACATCCACTGAAGCATTTTTTTCTGTAAAATCATAAAATTCTGTACTTTTCATGCTCTGCAATAACAGAAAAATTTTAAACTAAACATTTTTTCCATATCCAAATGTAGATATATATACACATCCATGCTCATTTATCTATCCATATCAAACCTGCAGACTGAAAATACTACTTGTCAGGCGGTATCAACATTTAGCATCCACAAACTAAAAACCAGTTTCATGTCAGGAAGTATTCAGGGGAGATACCAGATGAAGTGTATCTGCCCTACACAGTTGATTCCCCACTCCTAAGCTGTAGTACACCGTCCCCCCTCGTCCCTCCTAAATGTGATGGCAAAAGAGGTTGAGGCAGCACGAGAAATCAGATCGGGGAACCGATCTAGCATTAACAAAAAGATCTCAGACACAAAAATCAAGTTATTTACCTGGAGTCCTCCATCCAGCTCTGGAGTCCTCAGTCAAGAAAAAAACGGACCTGTTGGAGCAGGTCCAGAGGAGGGCTACAAAAACGATCACAGGATAGGAACACCTGTCCTATGAGGAAAGGCTGAGTTTGGATTGTTCAGCTTGGAGAAAGCTCTGGGGAGACCTTATAGCGGCCTTTCAGTACTTAAATGGGCCTACAGGGAACATGACGAGAAACTTTTTAGCAGGGCCTGTTGCAATAGGACAAGGGGTAATGGGTTTAAACTAAAAGAGGGTCGATTCAGACTAGATATAAGGAAGAAATTTTTTATGATGACAGTGGTGAGACAGTGGAAGAGGTTGCCCAGAGAGGTGGCAGACGCCCCATCCCTGGAAACATTCAAGGTCAGGTTGGATGGGGCTCTGAGCAACCTGATCTAGTTGAAGATGTCCCAGCTCATTGCAGGGAGGTTGGACTAGATGACCTTTAAAGGTCCCTTCCAGACCAAACCATTCTATGATTTTATTTTTCTATTGTGTCAGTTGCTGCCTTAGCATGACAAACAGCTGTTCCAGTTCAACTGAATGGGCACCCTGTCATGTAGTGGTGACAAGACACCTGACCAGGGCAAGCAGAGGTAAGGAGATGGATGTGGAGTGAGACTAATTTTAAGCCAGTTTAGAGAGAGAGAGAAAATTTATCATGGACTTCCTCAACTAGAGATCACAGCTTTGGTCATACCCAAAATGAAGCAGAAAAACAAACAGGCCTTCTGCTACTGGTTGAAGGTCCATCACTACCCTCTTCCCTCAAGTGGTTGTCCTTTGGCTTGGTTTCGATGGAAATACTGGTCTGAATGCCCCCACCTTGTGATAGAGATAGACCAATTAAAAAATGTAAGCCACCTAAAAGGAACAGCATAAACACTTCAAAAACACTGAAAGTCAGTCTAATGGAAAACATGTTAAAAACCCTACAAAAAGTTTACTTTTTTGCATATTTTAAAGTTCATTTAGTTTTTCAGTGTGCCAAAATGCATTTGCAGCTATTCACTGCAAAAACACAAACACATAACCTAATTTCCCCTAGCAGAATTCATTCACTAAACTGAATATTTAAAACACAGTCTTCAAAAGTGAAGTCCAGGTTTTCAAACTCAAATTTCAATCTGTGTCCAAGTGCCAGCCACTATACTTCTGATTCATATTTCTTCTGATGTATCTTCTGTATAGATTATGGAATTTGTTCAACTTACCTAAAACTTCAAATGATGCTTTCTAATGGTCTGCTTTATTGACTTTCTATTTTATTCATAAATCAATTTTACAAAAAAATGGTTTAAAAGATCCTCTAGCGATAGCTGCAACTTGAAATATTCTAGAGTGAAAATGTTCTGTTCAAATGAATGTATTAAATTTAGCTTTTCCTTTTCTCAGACCGAGGCAGATCAGCTGGTAAATGAGACTGTTGCAAACACCGTTTCCTTTAGTTTATCACTTTGTACTTGCAAGAATGACGGACAGATAAAATTTTTTGTTATTTTTTCATAATAAGCAAAATGCTACCTATTTGAACATTTTACAATCAGGAGCCAGTGACAAAACCAGCAACATCTTTCTTGCTGATTTAAAGGGTGGAGAAAAAAAAGAAATCGCGTTTGCTGTTTTTAAGAGCTAAATGGATATAAATTGTCAGACTCTGGGTCATCACTAAGCATAGGCCAGAGCATTGGCACGAATGACTGTGTTGTGAAGCCTTCAAGCTTTCTTTGGTTTTTAGTTCACATTCCTGTAGAGTGAGACATTCTTAATTCGGGAGAGCTACGGGTAAACATTTATGGGAAAAAATTATTAGATATTTCCTTTCACAAAGGTAGCAGGAAAAATAAAAACAAAAACAACCCCTCCACACAATGCTAAAGGTGGTCTTTAACTACCAAAATTCAGCAAGGCAAATGAGATATCTATGTTCCTTTCTGACAGGCACTCACAGTTTTTATTATTATGAGACTAATCCTCCCTCCACCGTTTATCCTTCATGAACTCATACTGTGTTTATTTTCAGATAGGGATAGCATTATCCATACATGCATACCAAATAGGCTGCTCCATCATATGGAGATAATAGTAATTATTTGGGTCCTATGTACAGTTGCACTTAGATTTAGCATTACAGAGGAAGTGAAAATACTTACAAGGGTAATGATACTTATTACAACACCTGATGTAATACATAACTACTGGTCACTTCCCAAACCTCTCACTGAACTCCAGTAGCCTTTGAGAGCTGTTTGTTGCAATTCAGTTTATGACACAATGTTTTAAATGTTGTTACTCCAAAAGACTCATGAAAGATGAAGCCCATCTGAAGATTTTTGCTCTAAATTTGAAACATGTTCTGCTTGCAGAAGATTTCAGAATTTTAAACAAATACGAAACACAGTTTATTCACCCCGTGAAAGAAGTCGTCTTGCAGACCAGTCTGAGGCTGGAGAGGACAATATGCACAATTGTAACGAAAGGCAGAATACAGGTTTTTCTTCTGGCTTTAGCCCTTGGCACTACAGCTCGTTTGTCTAAGTTAAGTTTGAGAAATCTACAGGAACACCTAAGAACATATATCAGATGTATTTTGATCAGTGTGTACAGAGAGCAGAACCTTACTCTACCTCTGCAAGCAGGAACATGTTGGCCTGACTGTATGTGGATCAGGGATTTCAAAGATCTGTTCCTCCTCTGACCAAAGTAAGAGACAAGCTTTCTCTACAGAAAATTCAAACGCACGCACACCACCCCTGCTGCACTTTAAACCTTATGTGATTTTTAACTATTAAAAAAATAGAACACAGCCTCCTCCTTTTCCTTGTATCTACAAAATTATGCATGCCAAACGGCTCCTGAGCCAAGAGAGACAAAATGCCACGTCCTGCTCTCCTGGGCATGCAGATGGATTGCATTATCATTAAATTAATGGCTTTTGCATTATTATTCCAGGATTAAACCCGGACCATTTACGCCTCCTGACTGCAACAACTCTAGGGTAAGACCTCCAGGAAACAGACCTATTCCAAACATGCAGTTAACCCAGGAGCAGTTTCTGAACGTGGAGTGCATGGGTACACCAGAGAGTACATTGCTTTCCCCAGCAGCAAATAGTTTCCAAAGCTGCTATTCTCTGGCTCCTTAGGAAGGGTGCTCATCTCCTGTTCCCTCTCTACTTGTCAAGACTGAAGTCAAATGAGTTTGCACTAAACAGACAAATCTCCAAGAGCAACCTGGTAGCTCCTTCCAATCAGGCTGCAAAGACGAGGCAGCTTTTCCAAATTTTATCATGACTGTAGTAGGGCCAATGTTTTATTAGTACTTCCAATATTTGATGCAATTTCCTATAAACTCCCCAGTATAGCTCCATCAGTATAGCAAAAACTAGGGCGTATGTCTTCCTGAAATGTTAGGCAAACATCTAGAAGATTTCTCTTTGTGGTACCACCATAATGGTGTCATACCTGAAAAGGAAAAGTCAGCAACAATAAAGCAAATTTTGCTCTTCAGGTGTCCAACGGAACAATTTGCCAAAGATTTTACCTTCCCAAAGAACAGACAAGAAATATATGGCGGAATTATTTTCACAGCACTGTGTGCCACCACAGCTTTGTGTAAAGATGTCATACAGCTTGGCCTTTGAGGAGAGCACAAAATAATTCAAAAAATAGAACTGCCAGGAGGAAAAGAAACTACTTTTTCCTGGGAACTGAGCTACGTTAAATGACTGATCCTTCTCAAAAAGCCTCAAGTACCATACTTGTTTCACTGTTCCACTGGTCAAACTGTTGCCTGTTTTTCAGGGAAACTGGGAGTATTTATTAGCTGGTATTATTAGTTATATGACTTCAAATATTAATCATATTTCTTCAAAAAAGTTGGTGCAATAATTGCAGCAACTGATGAAGGATAAAATGCTGCATTCCACTTCAGTTTATTGGAGATTTCAGAACTCAGTTAACTGTTGCCCAGTATACCTAAAATATAGTCAAAATGAAGTCTTTTTTAAAAAATGAAAACCTTATTTACATGTGGCTTACTATATTTATTCTAGGAAACAATAAAAGGGTAAAATGCCCTAAAAAAACATCAAGATATTATGACACGGTGAAACAGATAATCCTACCTGATTGCCACACCTTTTAAAATTATGTATAAGGCGTCTTTTGTTCCCTGGTTTTCAGAATGTCAAGCAACTCATGAACAATAATCTGGACCTAAATAAACGTATGCTAGTTAAAAATTCCTTATTTATTTAAAGCGTGAAATGAATCATTATGTCAAATATTCGAATAGCAACATCTTTCCTCAGTTTCTTACCTAACCTCTCTTTTAAATAGTCAACCTAAGACTATACCAACAAGCTAATGGCAAGCTGAAATTATCTTAACCTGCTTAAAACATTCACCAGACAGTTTTAAATACCATCAGAAAGGCTTAATATTACTATCATTGTGCTAATTTAAAGCAAGAAGGTAGCTACAAGTCTTTATTGCAGGAAAAACTAAATTATAAGGATTTATTTTTTTTAGTATTCCCTCAATGCAATTACCTCAATTTTTGTATCTTGTCACTCTATCAGTAACATCAAGAATTTTTAGCAGAATTACAAGAAGTGGAAAGATGAAGAAAGTAGAAAGACCCTGACAATGAAATCAAGACTTAAAAAGCCCTACATGCTGATGAAGGGTTTGGGTTTGTTTTTTTTTTTAATAAGAGGGAAGTATCTTCACACAAAGGTCACTTCACCTTTCCTTCCCCTTCTCTCATAAGACACCTATACAATCTTAAAAATGTTCTTTTATTCAAAAGAAGGTTTCTTCAGTTACTCATAAAGAATTACTCATGCTTGGCCAGTGGTTTCTGTCAATTTAAGAGAATAAAATTGAGAGATGTGTTTTTAAAGCGGGGAAATCCCAGCAACCCACAGACATGAGCAATGAGCAATGAAGATGCACACAACCTCTGAGAGAGCAGGTGAGGGGACAAAAAGGAAGCCAGGTCAAATCTCAGGTCAATCCACCACGAAAAATGGCTAAATTGAGGTTTAAACAATTCCTTGACAAACAAAGCAAAAGTGCAATGTCCAGTAGCCCCCTCCCTCCAGTCCCCCTAAGTAATAGATAGTTGCTGTCAACCAAAACCATGCTTGTTTAAACAGAGTTTCTCCCACCCTCCCTCTTTACCTGGCCAGAATTAATGATTATCCGATTAATAAATTGTTACTCAATTACCACTTAACCCAGTCCCCATCAATTAATCCTACGCACACCTGTCAAACCACAATAAAAAAAAAAAGAACGTTCATCTCCTCCTCTTCTTTTCCCACATTCTCCTTCCCTTCCTCCCTTTTCCCCTCCCCCCAGTTTAACACATTCTGGGATTTATTGTGCTGTATCAGATCCAAGAACTAGAGAGTCCTCTATACCTTTTCGATACAGGGCAAATAGGAAATGCTGGTCCCAAGCCTACCCTTTGTGCAGAGTATTCTGCTGTCACCTTTTGGAAGAGTGTCAGTGACTGCTGCAGTGTTTCAGATCTAGCAGAAGTCCTCAAAAAAAGTGGTCCCACATAGCCCAAAACCCCCTGACTCTCCTTACTCCTCCAATGCTACTTTTGGGGGTTCTTTTTTATCTCAGTTCCTTTCAGAGAAGCAGCTCCTCAGCCCAGCTCAGTTCATTTGCTCAGAGAAAACTTTTCTTCATCCTCAATGAACAAGCTGCTTTAAACATGAAACAGTCAAAAGAAATACAAATTTCTGAATAAAATTCTGATCATTGTACTGCCCTATTCCACGTGCTCTGTAAGTGGTATATATTGTATGCCATATGCCAAAATGATTTGTATACAGTGTTGACATTTTTTATGTTCCCCACAATGTTTGGAACACCACACTACACAGGGTGCAAGAAGATAAGATCATTTATGTAAGCAAAATATGACCTTACAAGTGTATAAATGCCTTATTTGCGTATGCAAGAGAAATAGCTGTGAGCACCAGTACTATTTGTATGTGCAATTATTTGCTTTACATGCCACATCAATTCTGCAAACAAATAGTGAGTATTTAGCAATATTCATCTCTTTCTATTGTATAATACTGAACTGGGGAGAGAGAGAAAGATAAGACTTTAAAGTCCATGGATAAATAGTATACTGGCTGCAAACTAAGTAGTATAGAAATCTCAAGTTTGTGCTGTGAGAACAGAAATCCATGGCTGACAAAACAGCAGAAAATGGAAAGAGCAGCCTGATCTGAAAATCAGAACTTCAAGAAGCTGTGCTGCTCTGGGACAAAACATGGGTCTAGAAAGAATAAACACACAGCTTACATGTATCATTCATACATATAAATACACATACAAAACACACACATTCTAAGTTGTTTTGATTTTTTTTAAATCCATGAGGCAAATATAAATAAAACTTAGTAAACCTTCCTGTGTTAGGAATCTCAAGGTGGTAAGGTTAAGTACTCCAAAATCAACAGATGACACATTCAGTTTTTAGTATATATATTATTCTCTGTAGGAAATCTGGCATTACATCTCTTTTGAGTATTTTGCACCTGTGCCCTAGTCAACGTATAGTTAGAGAGTATCTATTTGCATTAGCAGGGTCTGTAGCTTGAACAGTTGAACAGGGGGATGTTTTAGTCTCACTGCTGGGTAAGAGCAGAAAGCTGTCAGCCTTGGGTCTGACTATAAGCAAGTGTCACCCAAGCTGCTCCTTCACACATCTGGAGAGTATCATGTGATGCCCCTACAGAGGTAGCTGGACCAGTGTGCTCTATGACCTAATTTGGAGGATGGTTTCAGAACAGCTATACTTCAGGTCTCTGTCTCATCTTGAAATATTTCCTGCCTCAGGTGGCATGAAGATCTTGGGCTGGAGGAGGAAAGTCTACCTCTTATCTCCCTCCCCCTTCTCCCTTTCCAACCCCAACTGTTTCCATGGTAGAGCCAGCTGTAGCTGCTGCCAAAGAAAACAAGGCATTTTCCTACCTTGAGGGCATTCCCCTTTGAACATCAAAAGTCTATAGCAAACAATGGAGTTGAAACAGCTTTGCAAATAAAAGGTCAGAAGAATTTTTCATAATGGAAAATTATCAGACTACCTACAGGCAGGGGTTGCTTCTGGCTCACAAACAACACTACACATGCTTGCAAATACACTTCATTTTGAGCTGAACTAGTCTTTGCTGAGATATTGCATGGTTCCAGTGATGTAACTCGAATTCATCCTCCCTCTAGCCATTTTGTAATCACCTTAATTGTCAGGTCTTAAAAATAATAGATTTTTAGTTCTTTGGGAAGGGAATGCATTTACGGTAAGAAGTCAAGCAAACTGTAGGGTGTTCTGAAATAGCAGTTCACAAACTAAACAGTGCACAAAGTAGGGGAAAGGAGAAAGGGCATGTGCTACTGGAGAGCTTCAGGGAGAAGAGCAGAGCATGTGATAAGCTGTTGATGGAGCTGTGCTTCGCAAGCTCTAGCCAAAGGACAAATGAGCAATGCAGAAAGCCCTTTGCTGCCAGGAGCTACTGAACCCATACGAGAGGCCTCCATGGAGAATTGGCAGGATGGGATTCAGCAACAGCAGGAGCCACATGTTTTCTGGACTCCTGCTCTCCGCCCGTGTATACGCCCAGCCCTGCGAGTGCAGCAGTCTCCCATGGGGTCACGTTCCCCTGTGGCCACCCTGGCCTCCACTGCCCAAATGCCCCCTCCACTCCACTCCCCTATGGCATCAGCATCCCTGCCTCCTCTACAAGCATGCTCTGGTAGTCTTCCCTCTTCCCCTGCCTCTCAGAAGCAGAGGACTTGGCAGGAAGTCTGTGGTACCCAGTTTGAGTGCTGCTGCTATAAAGATGAATAGAGAACTCTTAGTCCCTAAACAAAGCGCAGAAGATGGAAGGCAACTCAAGAGGCATTTAGTGGGAAAAATACTGGACAAGCTACCGCTGAACAACTTTTTGGCACTAACCCTTAGCTAGACTAAAATCCCTTCAGATGTGCATAACAAAATAATTTTACTGTAGGAAATTAAAAGAGTTTAAGTGTGCAGCCCAGATATTTGGCATCCATCTCCCTGTGAGTTCTGCATACAGGTAAGCCTTCAGCAAAGAGGGAAACTATGATTATCTACATTTTTCTGCACTGCTGGGGCAATGGAGGAAGGGAGTGGGGAGCACGGGTTGAAGGCTCTGAATTTTCAGGGCAATTCATTAGGTTGAAACCCCAAATTGTCAGAATTTTATAATAAAAAGAGCTTGCTTTGGATTTCTCTTTTATTTTCCCACCCCCCTACCAGATAGTTTAGCAGACACAAGCCAGAAGCGCTGGTGACTGGAAGCATAGTTGCACACTTGCTCATTAAAAGAATTACCCCTACCACATCTTTCACATATCACCATCTTGCCAACTCCCATGGGAAGCTGCCCAACAAGACCATCACTCTCACTTACTGCCTGCAGCTTCTCCCAAGATTTCAACACCTTTCTGTACATTCATCCTTGACCTAAAGTGCCCAGTATGTGAGCACTCCTCCAGTCTTACCGTCCCTTCTCCTTCTCCACCCTGGTCTGCCAACACTTTCTTCACAACAGGGTGAAGAAAACCTGTGAGTTTGACTAATTGCAAGAACACTCAAATACACTAGAAGAGGTACTGCTGAGAACAAAACAGCTGAGTTTTTAGATTTTAAATGTGGGGGATTGAGAAAATGGGACTTGACCGGTAGAGGAAACTGGTAGTTAAACGTCACTGATAACTGGGGGGAAAAAAAGACTAATTATGATATTCTCAAAGTCACTGATATATAAAGACTGTTTCCATTTGATAGTTTTCAGTGCTCAACACGAAGCAGCAATTGGTTTACAGATCCTGTAACTTACATTTTAGCAGAGACCATCAATTCAGATTAGTCTGGAAGCTTAAATCAGCTCAGCATTTCCAAATAGAAACAGAAATGAGAAACCGTTATTGGTAAATGGCACCATATGAATAATAATAGTGATTTATTTTCACTCTTCTGCCATAAGGTATACATGCTAATTATCACAGAAATGTCTAGAAACCTTAATCAGGTTCATGCCCCCATCAGACTAGGCATATAAGATATGCAGCACTTTGCTTAGACTGTTCACATGCTTCAGCAAATTTTAACAGATGAATGAAACAAATGTGTGTGTGCGTGAGAGAACAATAGGCCACATAAATAATCTACAGAAATCAGTGTTAATCTTTTCTGCTGCCTCTTTATTAATGTTGTAGTGTATATAGACGGCTTTCCCAACCACACCAACAAGGTCTCCAATTCCAATACCTCCTTTAAGCTCCCTCTTCTTCAGCATCTATTTTGTTTGTACATCTGTACCCCAAGACAACCGTCTCCTTTTTTTTTTAAGCACGCAACTCGATTATTTCTGAGATCTGAAATATACTAACATAATAGGTATGTATACAGAGAGAGAAAAGATACATTAAACTATTTTGCAAAGGGGCCAAGAGAAGTTTCTGGTGATTACTCAGCATAAGGAGGTAAGGTATATGGTGAATAGATTAGATAAAATTAGTAGTTGTCAAGCCAGTACTGCCCGATGACAGAAATTGCAGCTTTATCTCTCTCCTCTCCATGCCTCCCACATATCATGTGCCTCATTAGGATGCTATGGACAGAATACACAAGAAAAAGACCATTCTCAAGCCATCAGAAAAAGACGTCAAAAAAATCATGGAAAACCTGCCAGATTTGGCCAAAAAGATTTCGCTTAGTTGCAGACCGTAATTATGTACTATTCTACACTATCACAGCATTTGAGGAATGGGAAAATCCATGTTGTAACCAGGTGCCCTGCCAGGGTAAAAAATGCCTCCTTACCTCCAAACACATGTTCTTTGAGTGCTGGAAAAACTAGCAAGACCCATAAATTAAAGAGAACAGACAACTGACTCAGGGAAGGGATTGGTCAGTCAAGATCTCGCTATGTTAAATTTGGCTCTATTAAATTAGATGTCACAGAAGCATGGACTTTGAGAAAACACTAAAAACACCTTTGCCAAATGTCTGGAGGAGTAGGACATTGGGTTTTAGGCTATGTGGTCCTGTAATACAGTATCTGATACACTGATCTACATCCACAATATCCAAAGCTAGCAGCACAATGCTGATTGTCCAAGCCATCTTTGTGGGAAAGCTCTGTTGGATGAAACTGCTTTTCCCAATTCTCCACATTCCTCCAACACAGAGGTTTTAGTTTCAGTCACAAGAGCATGAGGAACAAATAGGAAAGGACCCTGAATGGCAGAACAGTCAATTCAAAACAAGCCCAAGGGCCAGCACATGATGACACCGCATAGGTCATTTCCACGTACATAATAAAAACCACTTACGAAGCATTTAGGAGAATAGTAAATATGAACAAAAATGTTTTCTATCAGATCACAATGAACAAAAGTCTCCAGCAGATTTACCAAATGGTGCAAAACATTCCAGCACGATTTTGCTGGTTTGCATTAAAAGGAAGCATGTGAGCACATCAAAGCTTGACTTTGCCTGAGTAAGAAATTATCCTTCTGGCCCTCAAAAGACTAGCTGACTTTGAAATTGGAATGAACCGAGCCTTGACCCACATTTGTAAAGGCGATAAGGAGCCAAATCATAGGACACGGTCTGTAGGGAAGTGTAGATACTGCTGATATAAGTTTTCCCACCTGTATTTCGATGGGACAGCTGTGGGCACTAAATACACATAATTCATGAGCTGTGCTTCCACAGTCTCACAGGGCTTTCAAGAGCTTGTCACATTCTTTTCAAGTGGATCATTAAGGGTGGTGTACCTAAATGGATGGGTGGAGGAAAATTATCTGAAAAGGAGATTAGAAGTGATTCAATTTTGGGAGATAACCTGACTTTTTGTCTTGGTAAGACTATAGTTCAACCATGTGAGTTGACACTGGCATCTGGGGCTACTCAGCAGTTTCACATACAGATACTGTTGTGCAGATGAAAAAGAACAGCATTATAAAGCTGTTCGTTGTGAACCATAAAGGTATAATTCTGACATGATGATGGCTGATGTAATCAACATTTTCATGAGGAGGCTAGGCTTAACAAGGCAAACTAAAGCTTTTTACAATGAACTTTTTGAATTCCATTGGACTTGAAGAGTTCATCACTGACAATTGGTGGGACTGTGACAAAGATAAGAGGAATGGAAATTCACGCTAAGATTGTTTTACAAAGGCTCAGAAATCTCTAGTCTCTGTAGAACACACTGCAAGTAGACACAAAAGACCTGTGAAGACAAGGAATAGTAATGATGGTCTTCAGTGTAATCTACCTTCCTCAGGAGAAGAAAACTTGAGAGGGAAGCCAGTCCTGAAACTTTCCATTCCAAAGCTGTTACTATTAAAACGACTAAATTAGCTGTGAGAAAGCAATAAGCTCATTCCACACCTTCTACAGAAATGCAAAGCAGAGGATAGACAAAATTTCCTACTTCTTCTTTAGGCGCCTCTGCCATTGCCTGGACAAGTGGAGCTGTCAGAATTGTCTGGGGAACACTGACTGCCCAGGAAAGGAAAGTGATGTACTGACTCAAATACCAGAGACCATGGTGCTTGTCATACTGGAGCTCTAAAAACAGCACTTCTTGTGCCTTCCTCATTCTCTGTTTTGCAGTTACTTTTGTTATTTATTTTTAAATACCCCTCTGACTAACTATCTTCCAGAAGAAGAGGGGGAAAAAAAAGAAAAAGCACGAACTGGGAGAAACCAGAGAAGGATAGCTGAGCCATCAATTCCTCTGGGTCAAACCCTTAGGTCCAATTCATCCTGCTCTACTGCCAGCCACTTACATCACTCACAGCAAAAAATTTAGCAGTCCAAACTGGTGTGTTCAAGACTTGCAGCAATACTGCTTATTCCCAACTCCTTCTAAAAGCTAAACAGAAAATACTTTTTGTATCTGCCTAGCTGCAAAGCATTATTTTTAAAAAAAGCTTTTAAACAAGCAATAAGCCATTTAAAGATGCAAATCTTACGATTTGCTACGCTAGAAGTTTTTACACAAAATCTTCTTGAATCCTGGAAATTTTGTTCATTAAAAAGGTTCATGCTGTTCTAATATATATCCTATGTCAGCACAAACAGCCTTCATGTAAACACACAGCCATGAGTACCATGAGTAACAACTCTGTTTCCATCAGAAGCCCTTTATCCTGCGTAAGAGGTCTGCACGCTAATAGATGTCCTAGGCTAATGTTAACTAGCTACAGCTGGCTCGCAGCTATAAAAAGCATTAATGAAAACATAAATACTAACTTCTCCACTTCCCTCAGCCCGTACGTCAAGGCTGCGCAAAGGCATCACTTTCCAAGTGGTCTGTGTGAATGAACTGGCTGCTCTGAACCAGCTCACTCTGGTTCTCCAAAGTTTGTTTACCGAACAGCGTGTGCAGAGACACACTGAGCATGGGGGACGCAGGGGGAGAGACAAACCACGTGTCCGCCCGCCTCGCCCAGCAAATCCTCCCGCAACCCGGAGCCCTGGGCTTTTAGCGACGGCTCGGATAAAGGAAGGAAATATCTATTAACCGAGGGACTGACCTATGGGCGTAAAAATGTCAGTCCGCGCTGAAGCTGAACACAGCCCAGTTCTTACAATGTATTACTGTGTTTTG
Source organism: Ibidorhyncha struthersii (assembly GCA_013398815.1). Taxonomy (NCBI): domain Eukaryota; kingdom Metazoa; phylum Chordata; class Aves; order Charadriiformes; family Charadriidae; genus Ibidorhyncha; species Ibidorhyncha struthersii. Next base: position 218,815 of record VZSZ01001961.1, on the reverse strand, counting down.
CTGTAATATTACTTTGCTTTGCTGGACTGCTGTTACAAATTGGGTTATAATAAATAATGCATGCAGTGACACACGGAGCAGAGACACGACACTTTATCCGTCAGAGTTCTGCACACTCTCAAAACCTATTACAGGATTTATATTTTCATTGTGCTAAATATAAAAAAAAATTGCAGAAAAAAAGAAAGCGACTCAGATTTATCCAGTACATACACAGAAAAGGAAAAAAAAAATCTATTTAATGGAAAAGAGGATGCATGCAACTCCAAGGTTACAAAGTCAAGACAGAAACATAAGGATACTGAAGTGCTACAACACTCAGCAAATTCCTCACACTGCACGCACATTCTTCATTATTCTTTGACTATTGGACTTTTTATCCGCTATTTTAAAATTGTTTTGTCCTGAAAAAGAGTTACTTTGCTACTGTCTCTATGCATTTCTTCAGCAGCTGACCTCAGACCGAGACAAACCCTTGCTGGGAGGCCAGGCACGCTGGCGCGCTATCCACTCTGTCAGGCTAATCACAATTCCTTCTAGTCCTGTGTTTGCTGGTTCCCAGCAATTGTCACAAGCTGGCATTGTCTGAACATTAGCCCACCTTGCAGGAAAAAGAGGAGCCTTCTTTTAGAAGCACATAAAGCATATAACAGTACTGCCCGTTTTCAGATTTCTTTTCCATTTCAAAATAATGTATGCGTATTTTAAAACCTCAGTTTCTAAAGTCCCACCAGTAAGTAAGAATCGTACCCTGCTTTTTTCTTTTTCATTTTTACAGAGGAAATCCTTTACACGAGGCTGATGAAATTTTGAGTTCTTCACCCAGAAAGCTTAGAAACACTCAAAAGTACATTTTAAAAAATTCTTATTTCCAAGTATCATGATTCTTCATTCTCATGATTTTGTCCAATGCATTATTTTTTTAATTTCCTCTGTTTTGCACTACCCAAACAGCAACTGCAGCCATGTTGGTCACCCCCAAATCCAGCTTCTACGTATTTAACGGGGATCAAACAAAGGTTAGAATATAATCTATTTGGCTACGCAGGAGTTTCCTAAATCTAACATACAGATGTTATCTAACAAGGCGCAACCCTTCGCAAGCATTTAAAAATAAATTAGCTGATTGCAGTTTATTGATTTGCTGAAGTTACAGCCTCCAAATTATAGGTGGCACCTCTTTTCGTTTTGAGCTCTCCCCCTTCTACTCGGTGCATATAACCTGATTTCTAATTCATTTCTTACAAATCCATGACCTTAGCAGAGTCCCTCCCCACTTACACTACTGAAGTGCCAACAGTCTGAGAACCACCGATTTTCCTGACTGTTGAGGCATCCACTTCAAATGCCTGTTTTTTCAGGATGTTATGGCTGCAATTCTCCCCCAACTCCAAATATCAATGATGACTTGGATACACAGAAGCACAAAGGTATAGATGAGCTCCTATCACAGGTATTTTAATCATGACTGAACAGCACAGGCTGCAGCAAGAAGGTTTTGGCAGTTTTCAGCTCCCTTGCTAAGGAAATATGCACTTACAATTAAATAGAAATAAAGACATTAAAAACGCTTCTGCAAAGATGAGGCACCAAATGTTTTTGCTAACAAGCTCTTCCACTTTCCATTTACATTATGTTACTATGGTTAATTTATAGCTCTATATTGAAGATGTGACATAACTTGTTCCAATCAAATCAATTTCCTTGAACATTTTTCCTCATGTCAAACAGAATTTACAAATTTTGGCATTTGTTCAGAGGCAGGGGAAAATGCATAATCCTGTCATTACAGGACAAAGACAAGAACACCTGTAGCTGTCATGACTAGATCATATTTGAGTTCAATAGTGGGGAAAGTTGCCTCCTCAGAGAGGAAATACATAGCAGGAACTACATTGGCTCAAGGGAAATTAATGTGCAGACCAAAAGGTAACTTACACAAAATGGAATTTAAATACCATGTGACCACTCTCATATTGCTTATATGAGGACCTCAGCTTGATGCATTATTTCCTTCTCCCACGACCTACCACACACTCCCTCACGTGGGACTCTACTTCCATGATCCCAACCACACTTCCCACCTCTGTGAAGCTGAGACTCCAGTGCAATCTCTTATTCCACCTCGCTAATGGTGCATTCCTTGCAATTCCCCTGTTCACTCACTCAGAAGTGAACGTCTCCTTGCTGGTGGAGTTCCTGCAGCATGTGCTGAATCGGGACCCCAACTGCACAGCTGTGGAAGGAACCATACCCCACTTGCCAGGCAGGCACTCGTAACTACATGGCTGCCCTTGGTCTAGAACAGCTGGGAAACTACTGAGAAATACAGAATAATTTTATATTTTTTTAATAATTTCCTTAAAGCCATCTTCCTCGGTAAGAATGATGCTGCTGTACAGAAGACGACAAGATGAGATCATGCAGTGACATCACAAGTTCCGAGTGTCAAATTGCAGCACAAATTGCAGCAGAAAGAGAAAATACTGTAGAGTTTTCGCTGCATCTTGCACTGGAACTTCACTCCTACCTGCTATCTACATTCGTGTGTACGTGAAAGACAGCAGCCAACAACTTCCTGGGCAGAGGACCCAGCACAAAGTCAGGGAGAGCCTGCCTGCTGCTTTCATTTCCACCTCTGCCTCCTTCCTTCCACTGCTGCAGACACAAGGAAGGCTACTGGGAGCAATCAATACCCTTACCCCACTCTCAGGTGGCCGTATGAAGTCAGCTTTCAGATGCAGCCCTTGCACCTCTGCTTGCACAGATCAGTAAGTGCCTCTGAACTGGAGTAAGCAGCTGCATGAAGATACTTACACTTGGCTGGTGGTAACTGCCTGATGGCTCAGATTAGCACCTCCAGAAGGACAAGATCTGGAGCAGCTTCTGTGGGATCCTTCTCAATGACTGGCATACCACCAAAAGTAAGAGTGGCAAGAGTTGGGAAACCACTGATATAGAGAAATAATTTTTCAAATATGTATATAAAATCCCGTTATCATGAACGAAACAGCCCACAACACAAACATGACCAAAAACTACGCTCTGCAACTTCATGACATCATTCTTGGTCCATTTAAACATGAAACCTCTCTGAAATATATTTTGCATTCAGTCCTAGCCTTAAGCACTTGTAAAGCAGGTTATCCAGAGGATCTCACATTGCAGCCAAATACAGGCTAAGTATCTAAATTCAGTGAGTTACAAAGCTGTTTTGAACATATATCAGGCAGTATGTATCAGGTGAATCATTTCCTTTTTTCTTACTGTAGGACTAAAATTACAAAAATAACTAAATCTTTGTTAACTACCATTCCGCTCGGGTCCTTACACTGTGAAATGTAACACACAGTAAGTTCATTCCAGGCCTTTGCACATGACTTTTCTCCTTTGAGGAGTGTGTTCTTCTCCAAACCCTGTGAAGCCCCTTTTAACCAAAGAGGCGGTTGAGGCATTAACTGAAATGAGTTTGAGGATTTCAGCACAGCCTGTAGCAGATCCCTACCCAGTGTGATGTTGCTGACTGCCTTTGGCTGTGAGAAACGGAACAAAACCAGCAGGCACTGCAGCCAGTCAGGACTGCACATGAGCATAAGATAACTTTGTTAAGTGTGTTTATATGTCACATCCTTACTTTAAACCACAATGCTTACTGAAAGAACTAATTAAGATTGTCTTCTCTGAGGAACTTTATTTTATTCATATTGCTTGCTGTATCTTAATCTTTTGTATTCTATAAAAGACTGTGTATAAAAGCTTAAGATACAGATGCACAGGCCTGTCTCCCAGCAATATTGCCCCTTTCAAAGTCTGTCTTCTCTTAATTGCTAGAGTGTGGCCATAATTTTAAAACCACATAAGACAGTGTATTCCTGACTCTATCCTCTTTGGGACAAAAGACCTCTTTCTTCCCAAAAGAATAAGAGTATGTTCGGAACACCTTCCCAAGGAGTATTGTTTTGTTATATCCAAACAGAAGCTTTTACAAAGCTGATGACAAACAGTTATTTCTAAGAATCTTCCTTTTCAAAAAACCTGCTATTCTACTAAATCTATGCTGATGTTTCTTTGCATATCTGCTGATCTATGCAGATACTTAAGGCTGTACATACAAATAGTGTTTACCTGCCCAAGTTGCACAGAAATTATGTGCAATATTTGGGTGGTTAAATTTCTCTCCCAACTGTTACCTCAGTGTGTGTCCATCTAGGCATTTATAACTGCTCATGGTCCTTGCCTTCTGTACCACAGTAGTAGGAAAACAAATCCCAGAGCACAACCTGGCTTTTATAAAAGGTTTGGAGAGCTCCAGCATGACTTTAACACTTTCTCCGGGTCAGGACTGAAGTCATATAGTCAGTGAAAGGTAGAGGTGTAAAGCACACATGGAGGATTTCTGCTCTCAGTTCTGTCAACCACATAACTTTCCGAGATACAAAAATTCAAGGGGAAGAAAGGTCAAAACCAAGGGAAAGATTCCATACCTTTTACGTAGGTCATCTTAGAATAATTCTTGACAAATAACAGGTGCTGGAAAATTACTATTCCTGGTTTAAACCAGACAATGTACAACAGCACATACCTTGATTGTGGCTCTAGAGCTGGAAAATCACCTTTTCAAATTGTTCACTTTCTACTCCCTAGACTGGTCTCCACTACAGGATAACATATGGCAGGCCATGTCACTCTTCTCATTCCCCTCATTTACATATTCCCTCAAAAACGAGCAGTTGGGTGGATACAGCCATAAACTAGACAGCAGCAGGAAATGAGGTGTTCAGGTGTAATAAAGCTTCCCCAGCTTTCTAAAGCCCTGTATGCAGTCATCAGATGTGGGATGTGGGAAAAGGTATGGTTACAAGGTAAGTGGTGGTCAATATACAACTCTCCATAAGGATGCTTCCATACCATTTATCTCTCTACGTTATTTATGGATCTCTGCAATTTCTCTATCAAGGGGAATACATCCATAAGTAGAGCTGCTCCTCCTTCTTGACCAACAAAAGGCTTGCCGGGGGGGTGACCACCTTCTGTGAACATATGGGCACTTTACTGATCAGTCTAAGCACTTGAATATAGAGGAAATCAAAGCTAGCAACCAGTGTCTCCTTTTTGCCAGATGCATACAGGAACCTGCACACACAGTGTTGGCCATCTGACAGTTGGTTGCTATTCCTTCCCATTTACTTTCCAAAGCGACTGAATCCCTGTCACACTTGTGGACCATGCTGGCTACCGTCTCCTTGAGACTCTTTTCTATATCACCACTTTTCCCCCTGCTCTAACATATTTTAGAACAATGGCAAATTATTTAATTGCCTATTCCCAGTGCGGGGCCAAAAAACAGTGGTGTATGTTGCGGGGTCCTTTTTTTTCCTTTGTACAGAGTATATCAGATAACAGTGCTTTCACCTTGCCCTTGGACAGAATAAGATTATGTAAATATTTGGCACTGAAAAATAAACGGTAATGTCAAATTAACAAATTGTTGTACTACAGTGGCACTGGAAGAAGCCCAAGTTCCATCTATCTGTCTGCAACATCAGGAGCAGGCAAAACAGACTTTCAGGCTATCTGGGCAAAAGCATGGGGAAACTACAGTGTTAAAACATATAATACAATGTAATATCTCTGCTGGACAATGTGATATCAAAGCTGTTTTTCTGAGAGTCTTTTGTCCTTACTCTCTGTTTTAGTGGCTCCAGTTTGAGAGTTACAAATAGAGCAGGGTNGGGAAAGAGACTTCAAAGCAGAAACAGGTTACTAGACCTTGAACCACAGCTGTTAGGAGAACTATTACAAGCCTGTCAAGTAGCAATTAGACTACTTTGCAAGAATATTAAAAGCATTCTGAGAAGGATCTGTAAAGGGGAAATCAGAGAAAACTACTAGCTTATGGAGTGCTCTCTACTGCACTTCAGTTACCTATTTCCTGTTTATTTCCCACTTGAAAAATCACATCCCAGAAACATAATGTAATTTTTAAAAACTTGCATTTATGATCATTCCATTTAAAATGTTTTGTTGAAAAAACACAAAAAACAAATGGAATGCTGTAAACAGATTTAAGTCAGCCACAAAAAACATTCTGACAGATGTTAGCATCTGTGAACATGGATCTTTCGCGACTGTCCTTTCCAATCTGGGCCCCTTTCAAGTAAGAAGACCTCCAGGGTTTTTTTGTTGTTGTTTATGTCAATACACTTTATAAACTTTAAGCTCGATTTTCTGTACCAGAAGGGTGACTTTTCAATATATTAGTCCACCTCCTTGGAATGCTTGTCGTAGCACTTGACTCTCAACTTTTAGTAGTGCGTGCTGCCAGACAGGTTAACCCATTGACTAGATTTGTGTTAAGATAAACAGCAAAGATCATTACATGAAGAAAAAGAGGAAATTCAACTTTGAAATAAATTAGTTTTACAGGATTAACACTTGCCAATAAAACTGTTTTACACAGAATTACGTAGGAACAGACTACTCAGAAACTTGCTAGAGTATAATGAATCCCAGCAACTGACTATCATGTTTCTGGCGGCCTGCTCAGAAAGAGAAATGTGACTTTCCCTACACTTCTATTTTTTCCAGTCATTCAAACAAATGCTCAGCCTTTCTAAATATTTCACTCCCCAAGGGTCCTGCTTGCATGGTAGCAGGCCTTTCCACTTCTCTAAGGTCTGGCAAACTGAAAACAAAATAAAGAGCAAACCCAAAAGAACTATTGATGACTAGTGCATACAGGCAGATCACATTATTTTTTAAAGTAAATGTACTGTCTTTCTCTTGTTCTTGGAGTAGAAAGTTATAGCAGGCTAGAGTGCTAATGTTCAGGTGTGAAGTAGGTCAAAACATATGCCAAGAGAAGCGAATGGAAAATTTCTTTAGTCACCCACAAACATTTTAAAATGTGGATTCACAGCTATAGCTAGCATTGTTTTATATTAGCAGTGGTTAGCTTTTCCTTCTTAACAGACAACACCCTTTTCTGTCCAGCCTCCTCATCCAAATCTTTTGAGCGTTCTGACCAGTTTAACTGCCGAACAGTCCTAAAAATGCATCTATTTTCGTTTCACCAACTACCATACAACCAGCCCTGTCCTTTAAGGCATAAAACTGACTAGCTCTATTTTTTACTGAACTCACGTGGCCTGCTCAAAACAAACAGATACTGGCAAGAGCAAAATCCAAATTATACACTGCTTTATCCCAGGAACACAAAGTACAAGGCCGACGCAGTGAGTCAGACACCTCAGCGCCAGCGAGCTCCTCAGGTTGACAGGAGTCTCTTTGGGATCCTCATATGTGTTACCAGGCCTTTTTCAAAAAGAGTCAAAATAATCGCGTTTAGACAAACATGTGTTGTGTCATTAGCAAAAGCATCTCTCTCATCAGAGGGGAAAAGGCAGCAAAAAGTATGCCAGGAATGCTGGAAATGGGCAGACAGTCACAGCGAGTCATATTTTCTTCTTTTTTTTTTTTCCCCATGAAACTCCTTCAGCATAAAAAGTCCATTTGCGAGAGCAGTTAATTACGTGGTGGAAAGGCAAATGATTCGACAATAATGCAGAGAACGTGGGACCAATTTATGTATGACAGAAGCCGAAGAACTTCTCAGTCTCTGTAATCATTTCTCAGCGTCCTCGGAAAATGCTTTAGGTATTTCAGCTAAACAGACGTAAACCCATCAGACGTGTTCATTTGTCTATCAGTAAAAGGCTAGATGCCTACAGGCACTACCATAATTTCTGTGCTTTACCCCTGTTAGTTTTAACCAATTAAATGAATCCATTTCTTTACAAAGAAAATAGAGATTTCTCCCACCATTTCCCAGTCTCTTTCCAGAAACTGGATGCCACGAACAACATACATCACTTCCCCTGCTCCACGTTTAATTTCATGCCTCTTTTCATCTTACTATGTTTTTTATGCTTCCCTGTGGCAACAATATCTAGGTTGTTGTGGAGTGCTACAAAAGAAGATACAATAAAACAGCCTGCCTAAAATACAAATCAATTAACTATTCACCTTGATATGTAATTAGAAACTTTGGTTTACAAAACAATTAATTATCTAACTCACCTTGCCTCATAAAATACAAACATTGCTTTCATGGCAGTTTTACTTTACAAGAAGTTGTTTATGGAGAAGAAAAGAGTTTTTTCTTAATTACAAAAGAATGAGCCATCAGTTGGTTCAAAGGACTGCCAGAGGGCGTTGGACCCTTTTGCTCACTATCAGGTGACAGACATTTTTGATAGAGGAGAAAAGTCTCATGTGGATGCTTATCAGCCATGGAAATAGCAGCTGATAAAGCAGTATGAGGTGTTTTCCATTCCTCAGTCTTTAAAAGAAGTGTTCATTCTCTTCTTTGCAAAAGAGAAAGTGGGTTGATTTTTCTCTTCAGGATCCAAAAGACAGTCTCATAGCTGTGAATGACAACAACCAAGCTCTTTTTTGAGCTAGGAGACCTATAAAATTTGAGGAACTTCCAAGAGGCCAGTTTAACAACTGCATTTGAGAATACCTGGCTACAGCATGTAGTCAGAAGCAATGGACCCTAATTTTTTAATTTTATTCCCATTTCAAGTTTGACATAAGAAGTGTAATCTGACATTTCTGGTTTCTTTCACCCCATTCCTGTGAAGGGTGCAGGCTCAGGCCAGTTAACTACCTCAGATTTCTAAATTTTTAAAAAGGGTAGAAAGGAGGACTCTGGGAACTACTAACCTGTCAGCCTCAGCTCTGTGCTTGGGAAGATCATGGAACAGATCCTCCTAGAAGCTGTGCTAAGGCACATGGAGGACAGGGAGGTGATTTGAGACAGCCAGCATGGCTTCACCAAGGTGCAAGTCCTGCCTGACCAACCTAGTGGCCTTCTATGATGGAGTGACCACACCAGTGGACAAGGGAAGAGCTATGGATGTCAACTACCTGGGCTTCTGTAAGGCCTTTGACACAGTCCCCCACAACATCCTTCTCTCTAAATTGGGGAGATATGGATTTGATGGGTGGACTGTTTGATGGATGAGAAATTGGTTGGATGGTTGCATCCAGAGGGTAGTGGTCAACGGCTCAATGTCCAGATGGAGATCAGTGACAAGTGGTGTCCCTCAGGGGTCCATACCGGGACCAGTACTGTTCAGTATCTTCATCAGCGACATAGTGGGATTGAGTGCACCCTCGGCAAGTTTGTAGATGACACCAAGCTGAGTGGTGTGGTTGACACGCCTGAGGGATGGGATGCCATCCAGAGGGACCTGGACAAACTTGAGAAGTGGGCCCATGTGAACCTCATGAGGTTCAACAAGGCCAAGTGCAGGGTCCTGCACCTGGATTGGGGCAAACCCCCACTATCAATACACGATGGGGGACGAAGTGATTGAGAGCAGCCCTGACGAGAAGGACTTGGGGGTGCTGGTGGGTGAAAAGCTGGATATAAGACAGCAATAGCCCACAAGGCCAACTGTATCCCAGGCTGCATCAAAAGAAGTGCGGCCAGCAGGTCAAGGGAGGTGACTCTGCCCCTCTACTCTGCTCTGATGAGACTCCACCTGGAGTACTGCATCCAGCTCTGGAGCCTCCAACATAGAAAAGACATGGACCTGTTGGAATGGGTCCAGAGGAGGGCTACAAAAATGATCACAGGGATGGAACACCTCTCCTATGAAGAGAAGCTGAGAGAGTTGGAGTCATTCAGGCTGGAGAAGACTCCAGGAAGACCTTATAGCAGCCTTTCAGTACTTAAAGGGGGCCTACAGGAAAGATGGGGGAAAACTTTTTAGCAGGGCCTGTTGCGATAGGACAAGGGGTAATGGTTTTAAACTAAAAGATTCAGACTAGATATCAGGAAGAATGTTTTTATTATGACAGTGGTGAGACAGTGGAAGAGGTTGCCCAGAGAGGTGGCAGATGCACCATCCCTGTAAACATTCAAGGTCAGGTTGGATGGGCCTCTGAGCAACCTGATCTAGTTGAAGATGTCCCAGCTCATTGCAGGGAGGTTGGACTACATGTCCTTTAAAGGTCCCTTCCAACCCAAACTATTCTATGATTCTATGATATTGTGTGATTGCAAGTTAAGTATACTTTTGGTTAAAAGTTGGAAAGGAAATATGGAAAGGGTATTATCATTTGAACTCTGCTCAAATTGATGGTGTCAAAAATCAGCCTGAGCAATAGACTGTCAGCTGCCCTGACTTTTGATCAAATCACGGAATCACAGAATTTTCAGAGTTGGAAGGGACCTCTTAGAGATCATCTAGTCCAACTCCCCTGCTAAAGCAGGATTGCCTAGAGCACATTACTCAGCACTGCATCCAGGTGGGTCTTGAAAATCTCCAGAGAAGGGGACTCCACAACCTCCCTGGGCAGCTTGTTCCGGTGATCTGTCACCCTAACCGTAAAGAAGTTTTTTCTAGTGTTTGAATGGAACTTCCTATGTTCCAACTCGTGCCTGTTGCCCCTCGTCCTGTCACTGGGAACCACTGAAAAGAGTCTGGCTCCATCCTCCTTCAACCCACCCTTTAGATACTTATAAGCAATAATAAGGTCTCCCCTCAGCCTTCTCTTCTCCAGGTTCAAGAGTCCCAGCTGTCTCAGACTTTCCTCATAAGGGAGATGCTCCAATCCCTCAATCATCTTTGTTGCCCTACGCTGGACTCTCTCCAGTAGTTCCCTGTCACTCCTGAACTGGGGAGACCAGAACTGGACACAGTATTCCTCACCAGTGCAGAGTAGAGGGGGAGAATGACCTCCCTTGACCTATTGGCCACAATCTTCCCTATGCACCCCAGGATTCCATTGGCCTTCCTGGTGCCAAGGGCACGTTACTGGCTCATGGATAATTTACTATCTACTAGGACCCCCAGGTCCTTCTCCTGAGAACTGCTTTCCAGCAGGTCCACCCCTAACCAATAACCTATATTGGTGCCTGGCATTCTTCCTCCACAGGTGCAGGACCCTACACTTTCTCTTGTTGAACCTCATTAGGTTCTTCTCTGCCCAGCTCTCCAGCCTGTCCAGGTCACGCTGGACGGCAGCGCGTCCCTCTGGAGTGTCAGCCACCCCTCCCAGTTTGGTATCATCAGTGAACTTGCTGAGGATACACTCTGTCCCCTCATCCAGGTCACTGATGAATATATTGAAGAAGATTGGACCGAATATTGACCCCTGGGGGACACCACTGGTTACAGACCTCCAGCTTGACACTGCTCCATTAATCACAACCCTCTGAGTTCTGTCACACAGCCAGCTCTCAGTCCACCTCGTTGTCACCTCATCTAGCCCACACTTCCTCAGCTTCATAATGAGGATGTTATGGGAGACAGTGTCAAAAGCCTTGCTGAAATCAAGGCAGATGACATCTACTGCTCTCCCCTCCTCCAGCCAACCAGTTATAACATCATAGAAGGCTATCAGGTTGGTCGAGCATGATTTACCCTTGGTAAATCCATGTTGACCACTTCCGATAACTTCCTGTTCTTCAACGTGTTTGGAGATGACATCCAGAACGAGTCGCTCCATTAGCTTCCCAGGGACAGAGGTGAGACTAACTGGCCTGTAGTTCCCTGGGTCCTCCTTCTTGCCTTTTTTAAAGATCGGAGTGATGTCGGCCTTCCTCCAGTCCTCAGGCGCCTCTCCTGTTCCCCAAGACCTTTCAGAGATGATGGAGAGTTGTCTATCAATAACATCTGCCAGCTCTCTCAGCACTCGCGGGTGCATCCCATCAGTGCCCATGGAATTATGTATGTCCAGCTTGGCCAAGTGGTCTCTAACCCAGTGCTCCTCAACTGGAGGAAAATCTTCATCTCTCCAGACCTTCCCCCTTGCCTCCAGGGTCTGGGATTCATGAGGGACAGCTTTAGCAGTGAAGGCCGAAGAAAAAAGGCATTCAGTAACTCCGCCTTCCCTGTGCCTTCCACCACTAGGGCACCCATCTCATTCATCAGTGGGCCTACATTTTCCCTAGTCTTCCTTTTTCTATTGATATACTGAAAGAACCTCTTCTTGTTATCTTTATCCACAGTGGCAAAGCTGAGTTCTGCTTGAGCTTTGGTCCTTCTAATTTCCCCCCTGCACAGATTCACTACCTCTTAATATTCTTCATAAGTTGCCAACCCTCTTTTCCAAAGAGTGTAAACTTTCCTTTTGTTCCTGAGGTCCAGACAAAGCTCTCTATTTAGCTAGGCTGGTCTTCTTCCCTGTCGGCTTGTTTTTTGGGACTTGGGGATGGCCTTCTCCTGTGCTTTTAAGAGTTCCTGCTTGAAGTATGACCAGCCTTCCTGGCCACCTTTGCCCTTCAGGACTGTCTCCCAAGGGACACTCTCA